>CM033734.1:17229791-17632094 GCA_019671005.1 Hibiscus mutabilis
ATCTCATCTTTATTTATTTATTTTAATATATTTTCTTTATTTTGGGTTGCCTTCGGTTTAGGTTACTTTCAGTTCGGGTGAAATCAGTTCAGGTCCATTTGATTCAGTTGAAAATCGGTTCGGGCCCATTTTCGGTTCAATTGAAATTCGGTTTGTTTTCGTTTCGGATCGGTTTATTTCGAGTTTCTGATCAAATTCGGATCATCGTGTTCGGGTCGATTTTAAGTCTCGGTTTGAATAAATCGGTTTGATTCTCGGGTCTCGGGTCAAGTTTGTCAGGTCTAGCCTGATCTGTATTTAATTTTAATGGTGAGATTAGTTTGGTTCAGTTGGTGTTTTTAAACATTTTAAATCGTATATGATTATTTGGTTCAATTATGTTTGGTTCTCGATTTATTTATATTAATGTCACGTTTTTGGCTTTTTAGACTTTATTCTGACAATGATTTTGTTTTATATTTTTGACATTTTTTTATAAATATATCTAAATATATATTTGCATGTAGATAATAACAAATAATAATTTTTGTATAGTTCTAACTACCCGTTCATCTAGCAAGGTGAGACGTTAACTCTCTAGAAAATATCAAAGGTTTGAATTAAGACGTAAATAAAGTAAATTTGATTGAGAATGTTATTCCCATAATATGCCTATATGGAATGCATTAAACATGTGTGGGACAAGGTACGTTATGGTCGGATTTGAAATGTTAGGGACGGATGTATGGTCGATTTATTGTATGATGAGTGGATAGATGATATTGAGATCTTGGTACATCATGCTCAAATCGCGTCATTTACCACTTGTTCGGGACAATGGGACATTGATCGTTTGAGACCCTTGTTACCGGAAGGTTGTGTTCAGAGGGCGATGACCATGGTACCTTCGATCGTTCATTTGGGGAAGGATCGTCCGGGTTGGAAATAGTAAACGAAACAGAATTCTATGAAATCTGCGTATGGTGGAGTGACGAATACGAGCGATGATTCCTGGAGAACAGTTTGGAGATTATCAATTGCTCAGCGTATTCAAGTCTTTATATGACTTGCAATGAGTGGGAACTTACTTACCAATGCCGAAAAGGAGTGACATCATATGACTGTTGATAATAAACGTGGAATTTGTAAGCTGGGTGTGGAGGATGTTATTCATGTATTGTGTTGGGGGTTAGTAATAAATTATTAAAAATAATGATAATAATTCGAGATTGAAAACAGGAAATAAATATCCAAAAAATATATAAAGAAATTTAATAAATGAAAATACCGAACAGAGGAATAATCATAGTACGAGTTGAGGCCTATGAAAACACAGTTTCCTTAAGACAGATTCGGCCACTCCTATGGTGCTTGAGAACGTTGGTCATCTGTCTCCCAGGACACAACACTGGATGATCAACTGTAGTAACACAGTTGCAGAGATCACGAACTGGAAGCTTGCTGTCTTCTATCACCGTAGAAAAAATGAAAAAACAAATGCAAGATGGTTTCTAAAGAGAAATGGGGAGAGTTGGGAGGAAATGCTCTTCGCTTGCAATGTTCGTTGTCATTTCTCTCTTTGCTAAAGCCTCATTTTATAGGTGAGCAAAGATAGAGTTCTAATCACAATTGAACTCAAATTCAAAATTTAAAAGAAGATTTTATCTGATAAAATCTATCTAAATATAGATTATTCAGATTCACAAAATCCATTTTAAATTTCAAAATTTTTGACTGATTCTTGGATGAGGAAATCAAATTTGAGCTAAAATTTTGGCATGTCCATGCTAGGCCTAACCGGTCTAGACATTCACGTCGCTCACGTCGTGCTTGTATGCCCCCAACCCCGATAGGTTTGGCGAGCTTCGATTTGCACCATTGTGCCGAGGCACAGTCTTTGGTAAGCTTATTCAACAACCCCTTGGTTGGTTTCATTATATATGCATCTTCCACACTTGGTATCTAACCAATATGGGATTCAAGCTTACTATTTCCTCACCAATCTTTGCAAGTTGCCTACTTTGAGCATCAATTTCTCATTCATCACTCAACCAATTTGAGCATATGAGATATCGTTGTAAAGATCTCATTGAGTAGAATATGAAGACGTAGTTTCATGATTCGGTTCTCCATCTTTACGCATTGAAGATATGCCTCAAAGTTTCCATATTATCACAATTTCCCAACAATCCCCCACATGAATGAAATTGATGTTTTAAAACCATTTTGGCTCAATGTGGTGATAGATTCTATGATCGATAGCTACATAGGATAGGTAAGTGTCCACCCTTGAACCTTCTATTGTGAAAGTATATTTACTTTACTGGCTGACCAGTAAATGCGGTGCCTTTGAACTGTTCTGCCGTTTGTGTAAACGGTGATACACTTCACTCATCTATCTCACCGGCAAGAATATTTTTTTTCATGGGTATGTCCATCGCTTGGTTCTGCAAGAGTTTTGAGTGAACTATGCCCTAATAGTCTCTTTGAAGCGGCCCCACTTCACTCTCACATAGGTGACTTATGTTGTTCGGCTCACCGATACACACAATGGTCATTAAAAGCTTTGTTTAGCCTATACCACTTTTGATCACTGTTTACATCATATGAACGAACTTGGGAGAAGAACCCCCACAGTGACCGCACAAGGTCTATGCAATTAGGCTGTCCCTTTGAACCAAGATCTTGGGATCTCTATTCAACTAGGTAGGGTTTTCCTTCACATAGTGCCTTTAATTTTTTATGGGCTTTAGCCCTATCCCTTTTGATGTTTTCTCAACTTGATCTCGAAACAAGCCTTTAGTTAGCGAATCCGTGAGGTTATCCTTTAATCTTACAAAATCAATAGAGATAACACCATTTAAGATTAGTTATCTTACGGTATTATGTCGATGATGCATATGTCTTGATTTACCGTTATACATGAAGTTTTGTGCCCTAGAAATTGTTGCTTGATTATTACAATATATACATATTGGGGGCACATGCTTTGGCCATTCAGGAATATCCTCCAAGAAATTTCGATGCCACTCAGCTTCTTCTTCAGACTTGTTTAGAGCTACAAACTCAAATTCTATTGTGGATTTGGTTATAATCGTTTATCTTGAGGATTTTCATGACACAACTCATCATTCCAAAGTGAAAACATATCCACTTGTGCCTTTAGTATCTTGAATATCAAATATCCAACTGGCATCAGAGTATCCTTTTAAAACTAACAGGATCTCTGGAATAATGCAATCCATAATCACGAGTATATCTAAGATATCTCAGTACCCTTACAATCATTTTTCAGTGGTTTTCATCTGGGTTGCTTGTGACTCTACTTAAACTGTTCACAGTAAAAGTAATATCTGGTCTAGTACAGCTCATGAGGTACATTAGACTGCCTATGATCCATGCATATTCCACTTGGTGAACATTTTCACCTTTGTTTTTGGACAGATGTTGACTTGAATCTATTAGAGTTCTGGCTATACTAGAATCATCATTGGCAAAATTTTCAAGAATCTTGTCTACATAGTGCGACTGAGTTAATATGAGACATTCATGTGACCATTTGATTTGGATGCCCAAAATTGTATCGGCTAGTCTCATATCTTTTATGTCAAACCTTAAATTTAATATGTTTTTGGTACGTTTTACCATTTCATTGTTGCTTCCAACAATGAGTATATCATCAACATACAAGCATAGAATAATATATCCAATGTTGGTATATACACATTTGTTACACTCATTTATTTTGAAGTCATTTGTCATCATGACACTATCGAAATTCTCATTCCATTGCTTTGGCACTTGTTTAAGTCCATACAAAGACTTTACCAATCTACATAATTTCCTCTATTGTCCTGAAACTACATGACCCTTAAGTTGTTCCATGTATATTTCTTTATCAAGATCTCCATTTAGGAAAGCTGTTTTAACATCCATTTGATGTACTTTTAGATTTCGCAAAGCTGCAATGCAAGTATCATCCTTATGGAGGTTATTCTTGATACATGAGAATATATATCAAAATAGTCAAGGCCTTCCTTTTATCTGTAACCTTTTATAACCAATCTGGCCTTGTACTTATTAATTGTTCCATATGCTTTTATTTTTTGTTTGAAAATCCATTTAGAATTCAATGGTTTAATTCTCGGAGGAAGATCCACTAATTTCTATGTATGATTTTGCATGATGGAATCAATTTCACTCTTAATGACATCCTTCCATAGGGAGCCTTCAGACGAACGTATAGCATCATTATACGTTTGAGGTTCAGCCTCTAGCATGTATGTTAGAAAATCTGATCCAAAGGATTTTTTTACCCTTGCTCGTTTACTTCTTCGTGGCTCTGTATCAAATTCTTCTTGTTGATCATCTGTGCTATCTTTATCGATAGTCTCTAAAGTTCATTTCATTAAACTTCGATCAACTTCCCTAGCTTTACAAGGGGATACATTTTTAAAGAAAGATATATTTTTTGATTCCATTATCGTATTCTTGTAAATCTCAGGGTTTTTCGATTTATACATAAGAAATCGATATGTGTTGTTGTGTTCTGCATAGCCAATGAAAATGCAATCATCAGTTTTAAGACCTATTTTCATTAGTTTCGGTAACGGGGCCATTACCCTCGCAAGACACCCCCATATTTTCAAGTGTTCGTAGGAAGGTCTTCGACCTTTCCATAATTCATAAGGAGTCTTGTCCTTCTTCTTCTGGGGAATCTTATTTAAAAGATAATTAGCTGTAAGAATAGTTTTTCCTATATGTTCTGTGATAACCCAGAGCTACCTAATAATGCATTCATCATTTCTTTTAGAGTTCGATTTTTCCTTTTGGCTACTATATTTGATTGAGGAGAATATGGTGGTGCCACTTTGTGAATAATCTCATGTTGTGAACAATATTCACCAAATGGTTCAACATATTCACCACCACGATCACTTCTCACCATCTTAATCTTTTTATTAGGTTGGTTTTCAACTTTCTGCTTACAGAGTGTAAATTTCTCTATAGCTTAGTCTTTGCTCTTAACCAAATATACAATGCAGTATTTTATTTTATCATCGATGAAGGTAATAAAATATTTATTCCCTCCTCTAGTTTGAACAAACTTTAAGTCACAAAAATAACTATGTATTAGATCAAGAGGTTCTGTTCTTCTTTCGATAGTTTGAAATAAAGACCTTGTTAATTTTGCCTCAACACAAGTTTCACATTTATGATTATAATTAATATGAAATGAAAGGATATGTTCTAATTTAATTAATCTCCGCAGAGTATCATAATTAATATGTCTGAGTCTACTATGACATAAATTAAGTGACTCAAGCATATAAACAGAAGAGGAAGCATCATTCTTATTCATAATTTTTGCTTTTATAGCGATGGAATTCAGTTTCCACAAATTATTTAAAACGTATCCCCTTCCTACGAACATTTCCCCTTTGGACAAAATAAGCTTTTGAGATTCAGACACTATCCTAAAGCCGTGAACACTTAATAGTGTTCCAGAAACAAAGTTTTTTTTGTATGTCAGACACATACAATACATTTTGCAGTTTAAGTTCTTTGTCTAACGTCATTTTCAGAACCACAATTCATTTTCCCTTGATTTTGGAAGTTGCAGCATTGCCTATGTAAAGCTTCTCCCATTTTTTGCAAGGAATCAACTCAAAAAAATGAATCCTTGTTGCAGCAGATATGACATGTGGCTCTAGTGTCAAGCCACTATTCTTTTGGATTTGAGCCCACCAGATTGACCTTAGAGATCACAACACATAGATCTATATATCC
Source organism: Hibiscus mutabilis (assembly GCA_019671005.1). Classification (NCBI taxonomy): domain Eukaryota; kingdom Viridiplantae; phylum Streptophyta; class Magnoliopsida; order Malvales; family Malvaceae; genus Hibiscus; species Hibiscus mutabilis. The sequence goes on from CM033734.1 coordinate 17,235,561, forward strand.
CATTGAGAAAACTAGAAATAGGAAAACAAAGAACTTTTGTTAGACGACAGGAATTTAGTAAACTAAAACCTGAAACAAAGTTCACACAATATAAGAGAAATCTTAATAATGACCAATGCACTAGGTGGGTAACTTATGAAAATAGAGGTGATGCACTAGGCACGCTTAAAAACCAAGTCTTTCAAAGAACCAATCCTAGACATGCACTCTCAATTATCAGTTTAAGATTTTTTCCTTTTCAAACAATTTGTTGAATGGATGGATTAAAATCCTGAAAATAAATTTGTTAAACGGCAGGATTAAAATCCTGAAACATATTAATTTTTTTAAAAAAATTCTTCCTGGGTATCCTGTCTGTTTGTCACGGATTAGAATATAAAATAATCTGTCTTAAGAATGTTCAGGGTTAGTAATAAATTACTAAAAATAATGATAATAATCTGAGACTGAAAACATGAAATAAATATCCAAAAAATATATAAAGAAATTTAATAAATAAAAATACCGAACGAAGGAATAATCATAGTACGAGTTAAGGCCTGTGAAAACACAGTTTCCTTAAGACAAATTTGGCCACTCCTGTAGTGCTTGAGAATGTCGGTCGTCTATCTCTCAGGATATAATAATTGGATAATCAAATGCAGTAACACAGTTGCAGAGATCACGATCTGGAAGCTTGCCTTCTTCTATCTCCGTGGAAAAAAAAAAAAAAATGCAGGATGGTTTTTAAAGAGAAAATGGGGAGAGTTGAGAGGAAATGCCCTTCGCTTGCAATGTTGTCGTGATTTCTCTCTTTGCTGAAGCCTTCTTATATAGGCGAGAAAATATACAGTTTTAATCACAATTGAACTCAAATTCAAAATTCAGAAAAAGATTTTGTATGATAAAATCTATCTAAATATAGATTATTCATATTTACAAAATCTATTTTGAATTTAAAATTTTTTTGAATGATCAAATTCAAAATTCAGAAAAAGATTTTATAAAATCTATCTAAATATAGATTATTCAAATTTACAAAATCTATTTTGAATTTCAAATATTTTTTGAATGATTCTTGGATGAGAAAATTAAATTTGGGCTAAAATTTTGGTAAGTCCATGTAAGCCCAACAAATCCAAACATTCATGTCGCCCACGTCATGCAAGTGTGCCCACAATCCCAATGGGTTTGGCAAGCTTCAATTTGCACTCGTGTCAAGACACAATCCTTGGTAAGCTTATTCAACAACACCTTGGTTGGTTCCATTATATATACATCTCCCACACTTGGTATCTAACCAATATGTGATTCAAGCTTATTATTTTCTTACCAATCTTTGCAAGTTGCCTACTTTGAGCATTAATTTCTCATTCATCACTCAACCAATTTGAGCATATGAAATATCATTGTAAAGATCTTATGGAATAGAATATGAAAACGTAATTTCATGATTCTATTCTCCATCTTTACCCATTGAAGATATGCCTCAGAGTTTTCATATTATCACAATTTCCCAACATAGTGTTGGTTTAACCGGGACGATTACAGGTTTTCAAATCTTTGCCCCTTAAGGAGTGGTTTCGGATCCAGGTCAGTGTGTTGCTTGGAATGGAAATTGGCCTATTCTTTTTCCTATTATTTTGGTTGATGTTGTGGAATAGGAGGAATAAAATCCTCTTGATAATGAGTTTGTGGAGGAGGATATTGTTTCTTTTAGTTTATGGAAGATGCAAGTGGAGCGCTTGTGGGTACACGGTTTGGCGGTGGTCAGCCGTGTTCCTGCAGCCCGGAGATGGGATGGTGCAGGAGGAGATAACTTTGCAACATGTTAGTAGGGCGAATAATAAGGTTGCGGGCCGATTAGCTTCTTTGATGCGATATCAACATGGGAAGGAGTGGGGAAGAAGGGAAGGATGATGGAAGCTCAAATCAATTCTTTGATATTTGCCATATCAACCTGGGCATTGTGGCAACAGGGATAGGACAACCCGCACCAGATACATGAAGCTCAAATGCAGCAGTAGAAAAACCAGGAACGTAGCTGCTGGAGCTGGACCAATCCCGATCAAATTGTAATAGATGAATTAAAAATCCACAAACAAGCCACAAGTATACCTTTGCTCTTAAAAGAAAAATAAACCAATCCTTCTATATTTGGGCAATGATACAAGAACGTTAAGTTGTGAAGCAATGGAGGGAAATAACGTGACCCTAAACACGGGGTTGGGGAGGGGGAAACATGATTAAACAGTTTCACCATTTATACAAAGTAATTCCAATCAACTGATGTGTAGCCTAAGATTTACAATGTTGAATAGCTACATTGATCATGTAATTATATATTTCATGAGGTACCTTCATCTATTTTCTATTTATGGACATGAAACTTCCCAATTCCCTTCTATATGCAGAGACTGAAGGCAAAACCTTCTTCCCTCCACTTACTGCCGGTTTTCATGGTTTCGAATCTGAAATGAGTATAAATGTCAGAGAACTTTGTCCTCTAACCCTAATGCAGAACCTTACATTTCTTAATAAAGCTGTTCGAGAAATTTACATGGAGGCTCCACAGACTTTGTACCTCTAGAGAGCTGATCTCGAGCCATGGCTTGGCAGGACCAGTGAAATGCAAAACAGCAGCAGCCTCCAATATCCGTCCTTGAGCTGATGAGGAACGATAGCCTAAACCAGCCACTTGCCATAAGGGGTCAATAGGATGCACATGTCCCTCGAAAGCAAGTAAACTTGGTGGAAGGACTTCCGGTTGCCATAGAATGAACCCTGAATTGAGACTCTACAAAACAGATGATATCCAATTCGAGCAATTACATGGACAGAAAACAACATTAATCACCAAATAGCTGAATCAGCAGCAGACAAGTTACTTACAAGTTTCAACCATTTATGATAAGAGGATGTGATGTTGGTCCTCCAAGTTTCAAGATCAAAGACATATTAATACCAGAAAGCCATGCACACTGGTCTTGGTCCAGGTTGGATGAAATTATCGGGTGAGAAAAATTCAAGTAGTCCTTGTATTTCCTTCCTGAACAGCAGTTGTCCCCACACCATGAGTCAACAACAGCACCAACGGCTTTCCCGTTGAGATCCAATGTCCACAAAGATGAAATGTCATGTTGTACTACAACATCATCATCCAAGAATACTATCTTGTTGAGATCCGGAAACAGCTGTGGAAGCCATAAAAGTTAGAACATATCAATGCCAACTGAATTTTAAGGTTCAGAACAAATCACTGGTCAGAAAATTAAATGCAGAATTTTAGAGTATTTACTTCAGGGATATAAATGCGGAGATGATTCATAAGGGACAGGCAGCCAGGGTTTAAAGCCTCGAAAACTTTTTGATGCTCTCCCCCATGTTCAAAGTCTTCTTCTCTCAGACTATTGTAGTGATGACTACAAATCAGGTGATGTATTTCCAACATCTGCTTAACTCCAACATTCACCTCCTGAGACCAATCATATTGATGTAATCCCTTAACTTCCACTATGGCTGACTTCAGCGAATTTAATGCAAACCAGGCATGCATTGGGGTGTAAGTTTTCTTGTCTGTTACTATGTGAAACACCAATTTTTCAGGATTTGCAGCTTTCTCAACTGTAGAGGATTTCACAACAAAGGCAGCAGGACATTGTCAGTCAGAAGCACAATATGGTGAAAGGATGTGTCAGCAAGGCGAGAAACATGTTCGGGTGGAGGTAAATGAGAGCGGGCCATTGCATTTACAGCATACTCTTCTACCAATTTCAGGCAGAGGCAATGTAGGCTCTTTGGGACACCCCTTGAAGCTAAATACCAGTACATTAACTCACGCTTCTTTGCTGACTGGACCTTCTGCTCCATATCTAAAAGCTGGGAATAAAAGAAAAATATATCTAGTTGCATGACATCATGTGAAAATTCCTCACTTCTTGCTGAATTCAAACACAGGTGTTCCATCCAAGCTCTCGAGAATGTTATTCCACTAGTAAGCACTGGTAATTTATACAAATTTTAGATCTTCTTTAGGTGATGGGAATCTTACCAATGGCAAGAATAAAAAGTAGTTTTTGATTATTTTTCTTCCTAATTATTTGCTAGACACCAATAATCAAATTTCCAAGTTAATTCACGTATAAACACAAATAATTAAGGAATGTATGAGAAACAGGAACAAGGATGACTAAATGCAGTTTCTGTAAGGTCATGCATTTTAAGGCCAAAAACCTTATAGAACACGTGGTGTCAAACTGACAAAAATCAACAGAGCATAACATTCTGATGCAACGCAACAAATTGACTAAAACCAAAAAGAAAAGCCTCATCATGGTGTCCTATAAAATCCTTTCAAACCCAAAATTAGCACAACCATTTGGCATAATGGGATAATCAAAGTTCCTGGTTGAGTCAGTTACTTTCAGGGATTCAAGTAGCGGTTCAACTGCGGCATCGCCGCAGCTATTTCGCGGTAGAGGCACCGTCGGTAGCCACTAAACCATCACATAGCAGTGTGGAACAAATATTTTACCGCGAAAGAATGATGGAACTGAAATAGTGACAACAGCGAACTGCTATTCCCTGTTATTACCGATTTTCAAAATATATATTAAAAATGATTTTTTATAATTATAATTGTTATGTTTTACAATAAGTTGAATGAATTTTAAAAAAAATCATGACTACAACAACATCCTTTCCGTCCGTGATAAACGCAAAACAACCGCGAACACAGTTTGAATAGAAAAGAATCTCCTTCAAGTAAAACTTACTTTGTTAGAAAAGGATCTCCTTCATGTGACACTACTTTTGAAGTATACTTATTGATTTCTATAAAAGAAACACTAGTGAGATGCACATGAACTTTACCAACACTGAAGACTTGGTACAAAATCAGTAATTGACAATAAAAAAGTCCTTATATAAAAGCCTTTTAAACCCAAAACTAACTCAACCATTAGGCATAATGGGATAATCCAAGTTGTTGGTTGAGTCAATTACTTCTAACTTTGAATGGAAAAGGATCTCCTTAAAGTGATACTTACTAGTTTGGGAATATACTTATTGATTACTATATACGAAACACCAGTGAGATGCAAATGAACATCAACACGGAAAACCTCGGTACAAATTAATAATTGACAATAAAGAAGGAAAATTTCGGAAACAAAGATATAAACAAATTAGTAAGTTATCCCATTATCACTGAAGCAAATTACATAAACTGACACTAATGACTGAAACAGCAGAAATGGATATGCACGTGTATATAAAGACAGAAATAAAATGAGCAAGAGTAAAATACCACGGCCTTAGTCTTGACAGCAAAGGCCTTTATATCTTGCTGCTTTGACGTCATCTCCTTCACAAGGTCATAGAATGTCTCAAGTGAACCCTCTGTTCCCCCCTCAACAATGTTGCCATCTTTCACTTCCATTAGTGCCCTTGTAAGTTCTACTCTGAGTTTCTTTATGGTACATGCATAACATGAGAATCACAAACTACTTTAGATAATATTATTTACAGGCTGAGTTTCTTTATGGTACATGCAAAAAATGACAACCGCAAACTGCATCATATATGATTATTTACAAGCTAGGAAGTACAAAACAAGAACACAAACTACAGTACGACATGACACAGCCACAAAAAGTTTAAAAACAAGTTAGGAAACAGGTATGGTACGGCGTGATAATAAAAAAATCCACAAAATATCAATATAAAATCAATACTTCTCAATCAAATAGTATCATGCAAATAGATTTTTAAGAGTATTTTTTTAAACCAATTTTAAATTTAGAAACTTTAGCCTTAAAAATCATTAAGATTGAATTAGCTCAAACTCTAATGCCCAAAACCTCAATCATCATACCCAAATTATTCAACTAGAACATCTTATACAGATTTACTTGCCTCATTTTATGCCACCTGTCTTTTTTCTCTACTTTCTTGAATCCCAGTAACATATTTACACAGATACTTCGTCTAATACTTCAACTTTCTCAAACATTTAACTTTATATTTTGTTACTTCTTTCTATTTCCTTCTTTAGAATTTTTAGTTTTTTACATCATTGAGTCCAAATTTGGAGATCTAAAAGAAAAACTTTCACCGTGTTCAAATGTGTCTTGACCGTGTTTTGACATTACTGGTTTTATTATATTTTTATCATGTAACTGCATGAGCAATATGTATTCTGGCATGATAGAACTAGACACAACACTCTAAAAGACAGTCTTACATGAATGTCCATGATTCATTGAATACAAGCCTTTAAATATTCTATTTATTTATATATTTAGACGGTTATCACAATTAACACATATTTCGCCTTATCATAATTATCTGTGTCAAACATGTATTATTCGCTGGGCAAGGAGATTCGTTCCACAAAGACTACAACCCTTTCAAATCTTTGATTTCAGCAAACCGTGTTGACGAACATTATGACTAAAGATGATAAAATGCTGTTTACATAAACAATATGAGCTGTTGCCAGGAATACTTTTGACTTCTTCTAAACCAAGCAAAAGATCTACCATTTGGATTGTTTTCATTAAGAACATGGATGGACCGAGGGGTGACTGCACCTTGGAAATTTTAAATTTTCATATAGTTTAGGCATTTTCTTTGTATTTTCTATTGATAATCTAATTTTACACCCCTTAAATTTTGTAATTTCACACGCCTGACATAAAATCCTAGGTCCGTCCATGTTTGAGAACATATGAAAGCATAAAAGGTACTGGAAGCATGATTGAGAACATCTGGCCAAGTTTCCACAAAAGAAACTAACGGAAGCATATTACTGAGAGTTCATCCTATATATACTACTCCATTATCTACTTATCGGCAATTTTACTTTTTCCAAAATGTTTCACACGATTTGGATTTTCGACCAAACTGTCATTTCCTTTGTAGACATTTCTAAATAGGTCCTAAATTTAGAAATATATCCTTATTGTGTTGATGTTTTCTGTCATACATAATATGTATTTTATATTATCCCTAAAGTTGTCAAAAGCACTTATTAAATGCAATACCAAAACTGACCCTAAAGTTGTTTGCGAAAATATTAACTGAATATCAAATCCTTCGTATATTATATTTTATATTATAAAAGATTAAAGATCAAAGTGTAGTGTTATTATCCTATATCCTATCCCAGACAATGACAACGTAGGTGTTTCCAATTCCAAATGCTATAAAACAAAAAAGGCCGCCGCCCAATTCCAATACTACCCCTACCATCAAGGAACACGCGGCAATCTAGTAGTGCAAGCTGTTTAGTACAGCCTAGCGCGAGTAATTCGGATAAGTCCTTTTTCCTCGCTTGATTCTATTAGTATTATTTTTACAAAAAATTAAAAATAACCAATACAAGCAAAATATAAAAAATAGGAATCTTTCTACTAACCTGAGATATGTATCCCCTGCTAAAAAGTCTCCATCCTTCACATTCTGCAAATCCCATTAAAATATTACTTTTTTTTTGTAAAATCATTGAAACACTAATAAAAATTAATTTAAAAACTTTTAACTTTAAAACTAACATTTCTGTAATTAGGAAGAATGGCTTAAAAGGCTTAGAGGGAATGTGTATATGTGTGTGAGCAGCTCATAGGATAATTCCCCCAAAAGTAACAATTATTGTTTGTATTCTATTTCAGTAAAAAAAATACAGTACAATCGAGAGACGCGAAGCAAAGGCACAACACCATTAAAGCAGGAATTTCTAAAAAAAGAGAGTAAGATTCAGTTAAAACGAATTGGATTGAGCAAAATAAAATTACCGGTGGGAGAAGAACAAGAAGACGAAGAAGCGGATTCGAGAACCAAGAAGGCAATTCTAACGAAAAGGAAAGGCAAAAGATCCCCAATACCAAGACAACCGGCAACAACAGCTGTCGCCTTGACAGGCGTCCACGCGCGGCCGCAGCACTGGTTGCTGCCACCGTGGTTCCTTTGCTCCCACCTCCTTCAATAGAGTTGGGTATCGTAACCCTCTTTATCCCTGTTGTTGATATGTAGAACTTCATTATTTTCCGTCAATTCCCTCACCTTTCTCCTCACTTCCATTTAATCCCAAACAAGATCCACTCGATCGTTACTCAACGCTAGCATTGAAATCTTGGAGAAGAAATGGTTGTTTTTAATTAATCTTTTACAGAAAAAAGAGAGAAATGAGTGGATTATTTTGGGAAAAAGTGCAATGTAATAGTAGTAGGAGCAGTAGAGACTAGCGAGAGTGTGAACTGCGAATGGGATTGTTTTGGAGGGAGAGTTTTACATAAAGAGGGCTTGATTTTACCTAGAATTACGAATCAGCCCTCACGTTTTAATTATTCTCACCGACGGACAGACTCAGGTACGTGGTGAAACTTGCCGTCCCCTTCTTTGCAATTTAACGTAGTGATGTCGAATAGGGGTGTGTAAACTTCAGTTTTAACCTAATTAAATTATTTTTTGTTAATCAATTGGTTAATTTTAAGTTTAGTTAGTTAATGGTTAATGGTTTTTTAAATTTTGGTTATTGGTTAATTCGAGTTGAAATCAATTAATTAACCGAATTAATCAAAATTTTTGTATATTATATATATTACATATATTTATTTTTAGTCATCGAACTTTTAAAAATTATAAAATAATCATTAAGTTTTTAATATATTATAAAATAATTATTAAAATTTATTAAATTATCACAAAATGATTATTAAATTTATTGAATTATTAAAAAAAATTAAACTTTTCCATATTTATCAATAATTTATAACGTGCAATGAATCAAAGATTATTTTATAATAGTTTGATAAGCTTAGTGGATGATTTATAACATCTGAAAGTTTAGTGACTAAAAATATCATTTTAACATAGTTTAGTGGCCATTTGAGTAATTTACCCAAAATTTTATAAAAAATCGGTTAATTTGAAAACTGGCCAAATTAACCGAAATTTTTTCGGTTCGGTTAAAATCTTTTGAAAAAAAATAAATTCAGTTAACAGTTAATAGGAAATTTTTTTGTTAATAGATTTTTGGTATTTCAGTTCGGTCGATTAACCGAACCGACTGATTAAACACCCTTAACGACGAATGTGTTATTACGAGGGTGATCCCTGATCTCTTTGGACATTTTTATTCAAATAAATCCTTTAATTAGTTTTTTGATAAAATATTTAAGGGTTATTTTTAGGCATGAAGCTAAAAGTACCCCTAACGTTTGACTGAATAGTCGTTTTGACTCTTATTCTTTTTAACCAATTTAACCCCAACGTTTCACTTTGGGTCAAAATGGCCCCACTGCGGATAAAAAATATTAGCCAACTGACGATAAACAACTTAAAATGATTTGACAGAATGATGTGTCAAAAGTAAAAATATTTTATATTTTGTACAATTTGATAAAAATATTTTTTGACTGGTGTGTCATTTTATAAAGTCAGCATATTTGTCTATATGACACTGCTATCGCGTCGTACACTGCCATGTAGGTTTGTCACATCATTTCAAGTTGTTTATCGTCAATTGAAAAATATTTTTCATTTGCAGATGGACTATTTTGACTTAAAATGAAACGTTCGGGGTTAAATTGGTTTTAAAAAGAACAGGGCCAAAATGACTATTCAATCAAACATTATGGGCATTTTTGGGCATAATGCCTTATTTTTATCTCTAAATTCGTACTAAATAATTAATTTAGTCCATTCGCAAAAAATGTGCCTAATTTGTCCTTTGAACTCGTGAATGCATCAATTTAGGCATTTGACTATCATAGCGTTAATGTGTTGACGTAGTCGTTAAAAGTGTTGACGTGATAACCTACGCGTATTTTTTAGGGAGTTTGAGGATAAAATTAATTTTTTAGAGAGTTTGAGACCAAAATTAAAATTTTTAGGGAGTTTGACGACTTAATTGACTTTTATGCCGTGTTTTTTAAAATAAAATATTAAAAATAAAAATACTATTAAAATTTTTAAAAGTTTAAGTGAATATATAAAATTTTAAAAATATCAAAACCTATAAAATGATAAATGATAAAAAAATCATCTTTTTAAAATAAAAATATTTATAAAGTTTTAAAATTATTTTTTAAAAATAAAAATTATTAAATTTATATTGAAAGTTGATATTATAAAAAATTAAAATATATACTTAAAAAATTTAAAAATATATGTATCGATGTGTTTTAGATCTTGTAAATGAGAAGTTGACAAACTAGCTATGAAAGATATTTATCGATTAATCAACAAGTGTTGGGTGCAATGACATGGTACATTGCTCTCCCAATGAGAGGGCCCGAGTTCGAACCTTAGAAAAGATATTGTTGGGAGGGAGAGCCACGAATCCCGAACATGAATCATAAAATGGATAAGTAATTTGCCAAAAAAAAGATATTTATCTGACTACAATTATTATGATAAATCACAATACAAACAGGACCCAAATGACCATAAGCACACAACACGTAAAATAAATGAGCAATCGTTTAAACAGTTGGACATATGCTTCAAATACTTTCCTTAACTAGTTTGTGAGCTTCACTATTATCTTACAGTATCTATAAACACAACAATGTAAATAATATTAGATTTTTTATTATCTCTTTCTAATTTTTAATTTTTGTTATAATAAAGAGTATTTTTCAATATAATTTTATTCTTTAATAATTTTTAATAATTTATCACTTCTAGTATTTTAATTTTAATTTTTCTAAAAATTAATAGTATTTTATTTTTTAAAAATATTTTAATAATATATTTTATATTTTTAATATTTTAAATTCTTAATTTTTTTATTTAAATTTTACATAAAAAATAATTAGCTCCCAAACTTTCTAAAAAAATAATTTAACCTTGAATTCCCTAAAAATCAATTTTACCCTCGAACTCCTTAAAAACTGAATGTTGACCCTCTATCGCATCAACATTTACGTATAAATTGTCATGTTAGCACCATTAACAGTCATGTCAGCACATTAACAATCAACGTTAGTTAAAGAGTTAAATTGATACAATTTGCGAATTCAAAAGTCAAATTGAGTATTTTTTGCAAAAGTGCTAAACTAATTATTTAGTACGAATTTAGGACTAATAATACTCTTCAAACCTTAATAAAATAACACTCATAAAAAAGTATTTATAAAAATAACACCCTTTTATATTATTAAAAAAAAGTGTACCAAGTCAGTTGTATTTTTATAAATGTCTCACGTCAATCATACTTTTCAAAAACACAGTTGAATTAAAAAAATATCACGTCAATCACGTATTTCCAAAATAGATCTATATATATCTTTATCTTATGTAGCTATATAAAAACTGCACTAAAGTACCAAGAAAAAAAATAAACTGACATGAACCAAAGATAAAATTTAGTTCCATGAAATGTAAATGTTATTGGTGTTAATTTATATAGATATAATTGAAGTTTTAATATTTCTTTGTTAACGATATGAGATTCATGAGTTATAAAAGTAGGGATCATATGAAAACATTAGGAGGCAAATTTTTTAGTTCTTGAACCTTATATCGATAAGAAACAAAGACTAATGCTTCAATTACATATATGAACCAACGTCCATAACATTTACAATTTATGGAGTTAAGTTTCAACTTTAATTCTTGTTAGCTTATATTATTGTAATTGAAGTATTAGCTTTTATTTTTTTAGTTGTAGCGAGTGTATAATGTATTGATTGGGTGAATAGGGCATTTCGGGGATCAATATGATATTTCAAATCCAACCTTAATTATCGATCTAGAATTAGGGTATTACACATCACTACGAACAATAACATTTATTATCATTCAGAATAACCCTTGGCCTAAGTATTCATATATAGAACATCTATTAATTACACGAATTGTATTCGATACCCCTTATGTTTATGTTAACATAAGCAAGAAGATTTATGCTTTGTTTGTTTTTTAATGTGTATAACTCAATTTAAACCCGAGCAAGCACATTTAGTTTGTTGGCCTAACTGCTCATCTTTGTTCCCTCATGTAACACCTCTTTCCCGGTCTGTTAGGAAATCGGATCAGAGAATGCTACTGCTTATTTGGTTTGTTCTTTGTTTGTTTTTTAATGTGTATAACACAATTTGAACCCGAGCAAGCACATTTGGTTTGTTGGCCTAACTGCTCATCTTTGTTCCATCATGTAACACCTCTTTCTCGGTCTGTTAGGAAACCGGATCAGAGAATGCTACTGGTGCTCGATACAATAAACGGTGCAGTATTTGTAAACATTTTATTGATAATTATTTAATATCTTTCAATAAGTCAATAAACATGCTATCCATACCATGAGGTCGATAGATCGGTATGATGCGATATTATGCATTTTAAGATCAATTTAAGACTTGCGGGCAAAATCATAAATTCACCAATTTTACTTTGTTGCAAGCAATAAATTTTCCAGAATGTAATTCATATCGATATCAAGCTATACGTCAATTTTAGACCAAGTCTAATATCGTTTCCTTGTTTAATTTAGCCCTTATTTATTTTAGGAACTAGTCTGTAATTTCTAAAATCTATGGGTCCTTATATGTAATTATCCTTACCAATACAAAATTTATGACATTATTGTCTTATAGGTTAAATTTTAGCTCATACGAAATTTATTAACATGTTCGATTTTAACTTTATTACCCCTTAAGGACTAAGCTGAAAAGTCAACCATTAATAAGACCTTAACTATCATTAGCGTTACTAACATGTAATTCAATACCTAGACAGCATACACGTCCCTTTTTAGATTTATCAGAGTTCATTCAAGGACCTTATTTAGCCTTACCCATTTTTAGTAATCATTCTTTAAGATTATAAACTTAATTCTAAGCCAATAACTGAATTACATGTATTAGTACTGGTACTCAATAGGTCGTATCAGTACGCCTTTACAAAACACTATGTTTCGATGTAAATAGGACTCATTTCGGTACATGGCTTCCTCTGTATCGGTACACCTTTATGCACTTTACGTATTTCGTTCTGTATATTTGAAATACCGTACTGGTACTAATACACCTGTATCGGTACGACTTGGTTGACTTTTTAGGCATATCTGACCTTACTGGAACCATAATAGGTGTACCGATACGTTACCTATTTTTAACTTCCAGTGTCTATATCCCGTACCGGTACGCTCCGTACGATAATGACGATCTAAGTCTGGTTCTTATCTGATTTAGGTATATAAATAATGTCTGATTTCCATTAATTTTACAAACAATATTCTTGTACGTAATCCTAGTTGTATGTCAAATTTTATAGCGTTCCGAACTCATTTACTATATTTAGTCCATTAGGAGTCTATAATATCATTTTAGTCATATCTCTAATATCTTAACAAGGGTTACTTCAGCCAAATTTGTAATTTACTCCTAATGGTTCAATATAGAGACTTGCTTATGAACACTATACTAATGATCAATGTATCAGCGCCCTTTCTGATAATGCTAATAAAATTTATTAAGCTTACGGATTTCACAGGATTAAGACGTACTATGTTTTGAGATTTCAATACACATATATGATACTAAATGAACATATTCATGCCATATGCCACCATTCTAGGAGTTATAGGGAACGAAGACTGTAATACCCGAATTTTGACCGGGCTATATATATATATAAATAAACCTAAATAAATAAATAATAGTTCACATAAAAACAATCCATAAAGTTCAAATTTCCAATATTACATATAAAACCCAAAAGCCCCAAATTATAATCTCAAAAGCCCATTACAATATTTTCCTGCCCGTTTTACAATCCAATTCGGGTAAAACCAGCCCAACAAACACACTTGTGTTTCTTTAGCCCACCAAAATTGCCACGTGTCACGCGGTAGTGGCCCAAATGAGTTTCACTCGGATTGAAGCCCTATTTTCGCCAACTATCAATAGCCAACAAGCCCCTACTGTCAGCACCTGCATCAACTATAAATAGAGAGAGAAAATTAATTATGGGAATAATGGCACTGTAATAATTATGTGAAATTATTGCAACAGTAAATGAGGAGAGAGAGGAAGTTGAGCAGCCATACCAGAGAAGCTCAGGAGCCGCCGAAGAAGACGACCGAATCGTCATCGAAATTTGCCACCATCATCAGAAGGTAGTTTTCTTCCCTTTCCTTATTACCCGCATTTAACAAAACAACAAAAATGTTAGATATATGATAAAAATATATAAAAAAACAAAAACATAAATAAAAGTTAGAGTGGCCGGAGTTCATCTCTGGTCGCTGATAAGGTTCGGAGAGATTGTTGGAGTTGAAAACGAGTGGATAGGGTTACGAATAGTTAGATTTAGGAGTGGAAGACTGGAGATTCTGATGAATCGGGCTCTAGTTTTATGTTTAGGTGAAATTGGGGTAAAAATAGAGATTTTTATTGATTTTAAGGTTCTGACACGGTGGCCGAAAAATCGCCCTACGATAGAGTACAGTGGCTGGAGTTAAGGCACAGTGATCGGGAAACAGGTTAGGGTGATCGGAGTTGGGTGGATTCGAATCTAGTGGCGGAGTGGAAGGCAGAGTGTGGCAGGAAATGATGAATGTTCATCTTGTTCTTGAAGAAAAATGATGAACATTCATCTGAAGCATGGTTTTTGATATATTTTGAGTTGGCTTTTGGGTTTATGGGGTGTTAGTGTTAAGAGGATTTTGGGAAAGTGAGAGATTAGTGAGAGAGGAGATGGGTTACAAATAGTCGTTTCAACTCGGCCGAAGGGCTTTATACCCTGGGTCAAATGGTACCGTTTTGGCACCGGGTTGACCCTGGATCTGCGAGCAATTATTCGGGTCGGGTTAGAGGGTCCACATTTTTTTTAAAAAAGGAATATTATCTCATTTAGTCCTTGAAGCTTTGAAGTGTAATTCATATTGGTCACTATATGTGATAAAATCAGTTTTCAAGGTTTTAATTCCTTTCAATTTTGTCCTTTCAAGCTTTAATCATTTAATTTAATTTAATTGTTTTAAATTATTTGTATGATGCATGTTTTAAATTGAGCATAGATGATTATTTGTTAGATAATTAAATCACTTAGATTGATTAATTGTTAGAGCCTTTAGATTTTAGATTCTTTAATTGAGATTAAATAAAAATTAAGAAGATCATTGTAGAAATTACGTGTACATTAAATAGAAACTTTGGGGGTTCATATTTGGATAGTGTTCCATTGTCTACAATGGGGTGTTATCTCAACATTGACCTTAAAGAAGTATATTTAATATACATTTTACTTATAATTGAATAATAACTTAGTTAATTGATTAGAGCCTTAATTAGGTTAGCACTTTAATTAATTAGAATAACCAATTAATTAGTAATATTATTAATTTAAGGGCTTTAATATATGGACGATGCTCAAGCAATTGACATTTTCTCATGAAAGTCTTTAAATTAAATAATATTCATAGTTTAAATAACCCTAATTGATTAGAGCCATTTTAAGTTTGTACTTAAAATAACCAAGACAATAATAAATCTTACATCCAAACCTTTTATGTTGGAAATTCATTTCTAAATATGAATAAGCCACTTAATGGGGTGCTTTTAATCTCATATTCTAATAAAATAAATTTCCTTATAAAAGGATATCTCCATTTGGAATTTGTATTCATTTAATAATTAAGGATTAAATTAAATTCAAATAATTATTCGAAATGCCAAAATGCCACATAAAATTAAGGTACCGATGACGGACATTTGTAGGGGTACTAATTCTTCCCCACACGTAACTGACTCCCAAACTCAAATTTTTTAAGAAATGAATCTCTGGTTTGTTTGATGGTGTCCGGTATACCTTAAAGTGATCGGTGGTGACTCTAATTGTTTTTCAAAAGGAAATTAAGGATAAGTTTAATTAAAATGAAATGGTTTAAAATTTAATATGAAACCTTAAGTTTTCAAATTTTAAAATGGATTAAAAAGGGTCAAAACCCTAATTTTACAAATATCAATAGTCAGGTTATTTTTACACACGATTTCAAAAATGGTTGCAACAGCTTGGTGTCTGTCTTTTAAAAGACTGAGAGTCAAACTTAATTCGTTTTACGTGGCATTTTGGCATTTTAGGAAAGTAATTTAAATTTATTTTTTTCCATAATTATTGGATGGATTTTTAGAAAGAGTGGAGATGGATTTTTAGAAAGAGTGGAGATAGCTTTTTCTTGTGTGATATAAATTGTCATTCATGCATAAGCCTTCTACCCGGGCTTTCCACCCTTAAGTAGGAGTGAGGCATGATCCTACATGAGTTATTCAGCTATACCAACCATATAAACCGTGAGGTTACGTCTCCGCTATTAGGGGCCGTATACTCTCGAATCGATGTCTTGCTGTTGTAGTAGACAGTAACAACATTTTAGGTACCAGAGTCTAGAACGAAAACCACATACTGTAATCTAGAAACCTACCCCATTAGATCCAGACAAGGACCTAGGACAAGTGTTGCTGATTTAAATACATTTCTCTGGTTATTCTTTGTGTTTTTTTCCTGTTTACATTTAATTTAAGTTTTTGTTTTCAATATTATTGCAAAGTATTGACATGTTTTTTGTTTTTCTTAAATGGCATCATAATTGTATTCATAGGGGTATTAAGTTTGAAGTTAATTGAATAGGAAGCGTCTCATATGGCTGAAGGGTCTGATAGACAAGGAGAGGATAATATTGCAGTATGGTCATGGTCAAAAGGAACCCAGTTTATAAAAGGGGACAATATCCGGGGAGATTATGTGTCACGAACCAAAGCATCGCAAGAATGAATTCAAGTCAGAATAATTGTTTACCATAGCTTAAAATGATGTGGAAACAATGGGATGAAACCATAAAGAAGGATTTTTAGACTGAGTTTGGGGATATAGTGATGTATTGGACATCTCGGTAGATCGAGAGTTAATCAGGGCTATGACACAATACTGGAACCCGGTATACAACTATTTTACGTTTGGAGAGGTGGATATAACATCTATAGTAGAGAAGTATGAGGCTTTGATACACTGCCCAAGATTTGAGAAGAACAACATTTATACGAGGCATCCCAACAATTCAACTTTCAGAAGAAAATTGAAAGTAATTACTGGAAAGAATGAGACTTGGTTCAATGGGAAATTAAAACAAAAAGGAAACGACGAGGTGACTGAGGATAATGAGTGCATAAATTAGAAAGTCATTCAAGAGTTAATTCTAGCAAGTGATGAGCCAGAAAGGAAGAAAAGTCTGTACGCTTTATGTATCTATGGGTTGGTGTTATTTTCGAGGACTCGAGGACCCCGAATTATATAGAATCGTTAACTCTAGGGTTGTTTAAGCGATTAGGGAACAAGGTTAACCAGTACCAGCCATCTTGGCAGAGACATATAGAAATTTGACTGCTTGTAAAAGAGCAGGGAATGGAAGATTCTAGGGTTGTGCCCAATTGTTGGAAGTTTGGTTCTGAGGCCATAGATGGGTTACACCTTATAGATCTTGAAGGTTTTGTATAGATTATTCACTATTGGATAGACACCTTGTTGCGTGCCCAGTTGAGAGAATGACAGAAGGTCAGTGGGAAGAACACTTTCTGAACATGAAAGATTCGAAAGTTATTTGGAAAGCTCCTTGGTTGAATTTGACCAGTTACATATATTGATGTAGAAAATTTGACTGGGTTCTGTTGCCAGGGATCTGGGGAGAGACAACCTATTACCCGTTGTTAGTGTCCCGATAATTTGGATCAAGACAATTTATTCTTGCTACTGCTAGTATGGGAGAATTTGAGTATATGCACAAGACAAGGGGCTATAAAATGAAAGTGAAGGATGTTGCAACATCGTGGGAAATACCGAGAAGAGTAAAGGTTCAAGATGGGTTAGAAGTCATGCCAAATTATATGGAATGGAAAGCTCAAAGGGTTAACGAAGACATTCTACAGAAGAGTTCAGTTAATATTGGTTTGATTAATAAACGCGCGAGAGATGCACCATCAATAGCGAAAAAATTGAAGCATGAGCACGAGAAGGAACTGAAGGGGTATGAAAGGCGAATTGAGGAGTTGAAGCAAAATCTTTTCATGGCAATTTTAGAAATAGATGTACAAAAAGTAAGAAAAATGAACTTTGTGAACAGAATTATAAAGTTAGCTAGGAATTGAAGGACCTGAAGGAAATTCATTCTGAGTGCAAAAGGATAGAAAAAAGGGACACGAGCAAGGTGATTAGCAATTTATTTGAGCAGTTAGATAGAGTTGCAAGGGAGAAGAATGACTACAAGAAAATGTACGACGACAATGTAAAATTATCAAAGAAAAAGATACAGGACTTAAGGGAATTGTATAACCACACCAAAAAGAAGCTAGAAGGAAATGGGGCATAGAATTTAGAGTTGTCAACTCAGAATTCGAAATTGCTAGCACATAATGAAGAGTTAATATCCCAAGTATCGCAAATAGAGTAAGTTCTCATAGGGCATTACAATGAAGGAAGAGATGCTGCGGAGAAAGAGAACGAAGGGCTGAAGAAAAATGTGGCTGAATTAGAAAGCACGGTTCAGGACTTAAAAGAAAAGCTTGTAAGTTTCGAGGGAGCGCTGTATCAAAAAAGAGGTGCATGAAAAATTAAGTACGAAGGAGCTCAACGTACAGTCCAAGGTTAGAATAATAAATTGGTTATTTTCAAGGGTCGTGTAAGGGGCATTGCTCAGTATGCACAGATATTGCCAAATGATACTACCAAATTGCTACAACTCCCTGACATCGACTTGTAGCTTGAAGAAATGGTCATTCGTTTGCTGAATGAGAAAGTCAGCCTAGGAGTTAAAGCCAATATTTTTCTGTAATTGAAGTTATCCATTTCCTGTAATTCGACTTTTCTTAGTTAAATGGATGTTTCTTGAAAGATTACCTTTTGAACTTAATACCTCTTTTGTATTTTTTTGCATTCATACATTCATACATCAACACATTGCATCATTTTTTTCCTGTTGTTAAAAAGGTTTTAATAAAGAAAGGTTCCATGGCACTTTGTTTTTGAGTTACAATCATTCTGCATTCATACGGAACTCGCTTACGCTCTAGGACCATGGTTGTTGAGGACATAATTGCCAGTCTTAATAATGACCGTGTTGAGGTGCATAACAAATTTGACAAGATTGAGCAGTTAATGAAGGATCATTTTGCCTAAACACAAAGGGATATTATCAGTCATTTGACTGCTTTGCTGGGGCCAAAGGAATATGGAAAGAGCAAGGTAAAAGAAGGTACTGCAGATAATGTGAATGAAAAAATAGACACTATATCTCATATGAAGGAACAACCTGAAGGACCACCTTCTGTGAAGAAGGTCCAAATCAATCTAGCTAGAGCAGCTGCCAATCACCCGATCCATATTGGAGTAAATTTTGGAAGTGGTGATGAAGTCTCAAATTTGAACATGGTTAATGAAGTTGAGATGATTCGTGCTGAGATTGAGAGAAAATATGAGGAGCGTTGCAAGGCTCTAGAAGGCAGATTGTTGGAAATGCAAAACTGAATAATTAGGGGCCTAGTGCTACTAATTTGAGTTTCGTTACTGATCTAGTTCTTCCACCTAAATTCAAAGTACTCGATTTTAAAAAGTATGATAGAACAACTTGCCCGAATGTACATCCTACCATGTACTATCGCAAGATGGTCGCTTATTTGAAAGTGGAAAAATTGTTGATTCACTATTTTAAGATAGTCTAACGAGCTCAGCGGTACGCTGGTACACTCAGTTAAGTTGGGTTAACATTAGGTCGTAGAAGGATTTTTTTAGAGCTTTCGAGGAGTAATATAAGCATGTGACTAAAATGGTTCCTGTTGCGCGTAATAAGTGCTACGCAATTGTGCAAGTATACACGTTACAAGTTATAGTATAAAAGATATCGTCTCCACAGGGATTGGTGCCACTTCAAGAATCTAGTCTATTGCACTATAAAAAGTAAAAACACAAATAAAGGATTATAGGAGTTTAACTAATAACTAAACTAGAAAGCAATAAAGTAAAAGAAAATATGAGATCAAATAAGAGAGAGATAGGCCAGGTTATCGTGAGTTGAGGTGTGATAGCCGATTGGATCGTCTTGGTAAAAGAGTGTACGGGCAACTTGCACAACGGGGTTGCCTTGGCAACTAATCGATGATTGCCTGGGCGACTAGTTGGGCAACTACTTGGGCGTCTGGGCAGCAACCTTCAAGGTTCGGCAGAGCGTTCTTCAATGGTTTCTTCTTATCCCTAAGCCGAAACTCTAGCTACTTGTGCATGCCTTGATAATACATCCCTGCGTGAATCAAGGGTGAACAACAACCAATCTTGCGCTCCTCTTAGCTGTTGAAATCCTTAACTTATTCTTAAGCCGGATTAATCTTCACCATCAATAGATTGAGTAAATATCATATTCATTCGTTTCTTGAATCTAACTCTCCCGATATTAGATAAATAGATGAAATCACGAGATCCTCTCCCAATTCACTCGCAAACAAGAATAAGAACCAAGAATGAATAAACCTTGAATAGAAAAGTGCAAACTCTTATTACCTAAACAAAAACCAATAGTTTCTCACAACCACAAAACACAATAACCATAGCCAAATAGATTTAGTTCATGGCTAGGTTCCAAAGAAACACAAGATAATTAATCCCTAGCATGAGCCCAATCGAACAAGAAAGAAAATGATGAAGAATGAGGCTTGTCGAAATCCTCCTTGCCCTAGATGCTTGTCGAAAATTCTCTCATCTTGCCTTCCTTGATGCTTGTCAAAATTCCCCCTCTTGCCCTCTCTAGATTGTCGAAATCTCCATCTTATTTTTAGGGCTAGGCCAAAGTCCTTCTTTGAGGAGGAAGTTAAGTTGGAATTAAATTATCTTTAAAGAATATAATTCTTTATTATAATTATATTCCTACTAGAACTTCTCCTATCTTCTTGGAATTTAATTCTTCTTTAATCTCTGCATGGAAATCAAATTCCTTTGGGTTTGGGCTTTTGTCCACGTCATCTTGGGCTTGTCTAGTCATCAATTTCGACTACCATATCACCTTTGCTCTTGTCGACAATTGCCATGGCAACTGGCTCGGCGTCTCCTTCATGTATTGCTCTGGCAACTACCTCGGCATATCCTTCATGCATTGCCCTGGCAACTAGCTCTAGCCTTGCTTTGGTAAGTGATCCTGCATATACACACAAAATACACCAAAGCAGCATCTTTTCCCACAAAAACTACCAAGTTATGTAATCAAGCTCAACGATAGAAGGAAACATGGATTAATGCATGAATGGCTAATTATGCAACTAATATAAGCCTAAGTCTAACAATAATATGAGTAAAAAGGGTAAGAAAATAGTACTTTTGAACACTTATCAGTTCCTAGAGGGATTTACAACTTTCTCGAGTATACCCTTCAATTCCCGGTTGGAAATTTCTGCTTGCCCGTTGGTTTGTGGGTGATATGCTGTGGCGATCTTGTGTGATATGCCGAAGCGTTGCAATATCTTGGCAATTAGTCTGTTGTCAAAATGCTTACCTTCGTCACTGATAATTGCCCTTGGCATCCTAAACCTTGTAAATATATTTTTCTGCAAGAATCGTTGCACGGTCTTGGAATCGTTGTTGGGAACTACAGCTGCCTCAACCCATTTAGACACGTAGTCAATGGCAAGTAAGATGTAGAGGTTGCCGAATGAAGATGGGAAATGTCCCATAAAATCGATCCCCCACACGTCGAACAATTCCACCTCGATGATGTTCTGGAGTGGCATCTCATGTCGTCTAGAGATATTGCCCTTCCGCTGGCAACGATCACATTGCTTGTAAAAGTTTTGGGCATCTTTGTACAATGTTGGCCAATACAAACCGGATTGCAAAACTTTGGCCGTGGTACGAGTTCCTCCAAAATGTCCTCCATAAGGTGAAGAATGGCATTGCCGGAGTACATTCTGTTGCTCTTCTTCAGGGACACATCGGCATAAAACCTGATCTACACATTGTTTAAACAAAATAGGCTCGTCCCAAAAGTAATGCTTAGCATCATGGCAGAACCGCTTCTTCCATTGGTGAGTAATGCCATAAGGTAAAATACCACAAACAACGAAATTAACTAAATTCGCGTACCAGGGTATTGCCGAGGCATGTGCTGCCGTGGCTACTGCTTCTAAAATTGCTGAGGCATGCGCGTCAAAGGCTACTGCGGCGTCGAGAGTTGCCAAGGCGTCGAAGGTTGCCGAGGCATGCGCGTCCATGGTTGCCGAGGCGTCGAAGGTTGCCGAGGCATGCGCGTCCATGGTTGTCGAGGCAACTAAAAGTTGTTCATCCGGGAATGCATCGCATATCTCTAGATCTGCGTCCTCCTCCCTATTGCGTTCCAAACGTGATAAGTGATCGGCCACTTGATTTTCTGTTCCTTTCCTGTCCTTAATTTCAATATCAAATTCTTGTAAAAGTAATATCCAACGAATCAAACGAGGTTTGGCATCCTTTTTAGCAAATAGATATTTGATTACCGAATGGTCCGTATGAACAATTACCTTTGTACCAATCAAATAGGATCAGAACTTGTCAAATGCGAAAACTACAGCTAGTAACTCTTTCTCCGTTGTTGTGTAATTCACTTGAGCACTATTAAGAGTTTTACTAGCGTAGTATATCACATGGAAGGTCTTACCTGTGCGTTGGCCTAGGACTGCTCCTACCGCGAAATCACTTGCATCACACATGAGCTCAAAAGGTAGCGTCTAATCTGGTAGAACGACAATGGGTGCCGGGACAAGCTTTTTCTTTAAGGTTTCGAATGCTTGGGGTGCAAGAATCATCAAAATTGAAGACTTTATCCTGTTCAAGCAAATTGCACAAGGGTTTAGTGATTTTAGAAAAATTATGAATGAACCTCATGTAAAAACCTGCATGTCCAAGAAAGCTTTGAATTCCTTTAATCGAACTTGGTGGGGGTAATCTCTCGATCACGTCCACCTTGGCTTTGTCCACTTCAATTCCCTTGGATGAAATCTTGTGGCCGAGCACTATTCCTTTATCTACCATAAAATGGCATTTCTCCCAATTGAGTACTAAATCAGTTTCTTCACATCTTGCCAACACCCTCTCTAAATTGCCGAGACAACTGTCGAAGTCACTACCAAAAACAGAAACATCATCCATGAAGATCTCAAGGAAGTCTTCGACCATGTCTGAAAAGAGTGCCATCATGCATCTTTGGAAGGTTGCCAGAGCGTTACACAATCCGAACGGCATCCTTCAGAAGGCATAAGTACCGTATGGGCATGTGAAGGTTGTCTTTTCTTGATCTTCTGGTGCTATGGCAATTTGATTGTAACCTGAATAACCATCAAGAAAACAATAAAAGGGTTTACCTGCAAGACGGTCAAGCATTTGATCAATAAAGGGTAATGGGAAGTGATCTTTCCTAGTGGCTTTGCTTAGTTTTCGGTAATCCATACAAACCCTCCAACCGGTCACAGTCCTGGTTGGAATGAGTTTATTGTTTTCATTACTTACCACCGTTATACCTCCCTTTTTTGGTACACATTGTACCAGACTTACCCATGTACTATCAAAGATAGGGTATATAATGCCGGCGTCAAGCCACTTGATGATTTCTTTCTAGACTTACCTTTTCATGGCGTGATTCAGTCTTCTCTGGGCCTCAATTGAAGGTTTGTGATCATCTTCCAACAAAATCTTGTGCATGCACACTGCCGGGCTAATTCCCTTCAAGTCGGCAATTGTCCATCCTATTGCCTTTTTGTGTAGCTTCAACATCTTGATCAGCTTCTTTTTCTGCTCAGGCTGTAATTTAAAAGAAATAATTACAGGTAATGTATTATCGGTTCCTAAGTATGCATATTTTAGTTGCTCTGGCAATTGTTTCAACTCAAGAATCGGTGGTTGTTCAATAGAGGGTTTTTTGAGTTTACCTTCCTTACCTGAGTAATCCAGTGGTTCAAAGTATGTACCTGGTCGATTGACTAGCCAATTTGCCTCTTCTTGTTGTTCCTCATCGACCGGTTCTTCATACTCCTCAGTTTCCTCTTGATCGGCAATGTAGTTGCCGAGGCAACTAAATTCCTCGTCGAAGTTAAACTCTGCCGTGGCATGAAGAAGTTGGCATTCTTCTGGATCATCGGCATGCCTTAGTGTTTGGAACACATTTAGTTTAACTTGCTGGTCATTCACCCTCATTGTGAGTTCTCCTTTTCAACATCGATCAAGGTTCTCCTGTTGCTAGGAATGGTCTCCCGAGAATGATGGGTGCAAGCTCATCCGCTTCACAATCCAAAACAATAAAGTCAGCGGAAAAATAAATTTATCAACTTTTACAAGTATGTCCTCGATTTTTCCCTCTGGATGCATATAGGATCTGTCGGCTAGTCAGCATAATCTGTTGTAGGTCTTGCCTTCCCGATTCCTAGTTTCTGGAAAACCGATTTAGGCATCAAGTTTATGCTAGCCCCAAGGTCGCATAATGCTTTCCCGATATAGTGATTTCTAATAGAACAGGGTATTGTGAAACTTCCGGGATCCTTCAACTTGGGTGGCATACGATTGTGCAACATTGCCATGCATCCCTCTGTTGCGGCAACTGTTTCAAACTCTTCTAGCCTTGTTCTCTTGAACACAATGTCTTTAAGGAACTTGGCATATTTTGGCATTTGTTCAAATGCTTCCACCAATGGCAAGTTGATGTGGACTTGCTTTAGGATATCAAGAAACTTCTTGAATTGGTATTCTTGCTTTTGTCGCTTCAACCTTTGTGGGAATGGTGGTGGAAGTCGGATATCTTCGATCCTTTCATTGGTTTGAAACCTGATTGACGGCATTGCCAGGACAACTAGAGTTGCCGAGGCGTTATCAACTGGGTTGCCGAGGCATGCTTATCGCAAGTTGCCGAGGCGTCTTTATCGTCGGTTGCCGAGGCATGCTTATTGCCGGTTGCCGCGGCAATTCCTAGTTCAACATCTGAGGCTTTGCTGGTAGGTTCGTCTTGATCTTTTTGTGGAGTTTTGTTTGATGAGCGGGTTTGAGCCTCTCTAAGTTGTTGGTCACTTCTAGTGGTGATTGCCTTACATTGATCATGGCCAGTTCCTCTTGCGACTTCAGTATCGCTAGGTAAACTTCATTGCGGTCTAGTATTCAAATTTTGAGCAAACTGTTCGACTAGATTTTCTAATGATTTGATTGTCGCCTCTTGGTTTTGCAATCTCATCTTAGTCCTGTTAATAAAAGCATCAGTTCTTTTTATGAAATTACTATTCTCAACCATATAAGATTCAGTTTTCATCATAAAAGCATTTAGAGAATTTTTCAAAGAACTAGATGTTGTTAGTTGTTGCTGCGGCAACTGTTGCCGTGGCATATTCTGCTGGAATCTCGATGCTTGTGCATTCTGATTGTTCTGGTTTAGAGCATTGTTGGGATTACTCCATGAAAAATTTGGGTGCTTCTTCCAAGCTGGATTGTATGTATTGGACATCACATTGTTGTTCCGACTGTAATTCCCCACATAGAAGCTGGATTCCGGATTCTGCATACATTCAGAAGAATTATGGTTATCACCACATAACTCACAAAAGAATCCATTACCTCATGTGTGTTGTTTGGTTTTTGCATGTTCTGGACCATCTTGGTTAAAGTGGCCAATTGTGCCGAAATTGAATCTGATGATCCTAGTTCATGTATTGTGGCTTGCGTCTAACTCCTCCTCTTCTAGTAGATGAGAATTGATAATCATTCTTGGCCAGCCTATTTAGAATTTGCATTGCTTCCTCCGGCGACTTATCTTGGAGTATGCTGTTTGCCGAGGCATCTAGCATCATCCTTGTTGGTGTATTCACGGCATTGTAAAACATTGTTACTTGAGTCCACACCAGGAATCCATGTAGGGGGCATTTGTGTAGAAGTTCTCTATATCGCTCCCAAGCCTCGTACATAGATTCATCATCTGCCTGCCAAAAAGAAGTAATGTCGTTATGAAGCTTATCAGTTAAATTTGTAGGATTAAATCGAGCAAGGAAATCACGACAAAGATCGGTCCAAGATGCTATTGATCCTGCAGGAATGCTATTCAACCATGCTTTCGCCCTATCCCTCAGTGAATAGGGGAATAGTCTTAATCGTATGACATCAGGGGTGACTCCGTGTATTTTGAACGAGTTGCAAATCTCGAGGAAAGATTTTAGATGTTGCCGTGCATCTTCAGTTGCTGAGCCGCCAAATTGACCAATTTTGTTGATCATATTAAACATTACCGTTTTAACTCAAAGTGGTCGGCTTCAATTTTGGGTGCGACAATTCCTGGATTAAGACCATCAAGATCTTCTTCAAGATAGTCTCGAATAGTTCTGTTTCGTGCAAGAATCACTCCTCCTCCTGCTGGAACATCTTGATTCATATTGCCTTCTTGATTAGCAATTGCTACTCTTATCCTTTGCCTAAGTCTTTGTAAGGTTCGTTCGATTTCTGGATCAAAGGGATATTTTGGTGAAGTTGGTCTCGCCCTAGTCATATACCAATGCAAAACCAAAGTTTGTTAGCCCTTTGAATCTTAAACAAGAAAAGTAAAAAGAAAGTGCAAGAAAATAAAAACAAAGTCGCTATTGCCAATCCCCGGCAACGGCGCCAAAAACTTGTTGCGCGTAATAAGTGCTACGCAATTGTGCAAGTATACACGTTGCAAGTTATAGTATAAAAGATATCGTCTCCACAGGGATTGGTGCCACTTCAAGAATCTAGTCTCTTGCACTGCAAAAAGTAAAAACACAAATAAAGGATTATAGGAGTTTAACTAATAACTAAACTAGAAAGTAATAAAGTAAAAAAAAATATGAGATCAAATGAGAGAGATAGGCCAGGTTATCGTGAGTTGAGGTGTGATAGCCGATTGGATCGTCTTGGTAAAAGAGTGTACGAGCAACTCAGTTGCCGTAGAAACTTACACAACGGGGTTGCCTTGGCAACTAATCGATGGTTGCCTGGGCGACTAGTTGGGCAACTACTTGGGCGTCTGGGCAGCAACCTTCAAGGTTCGGCAGAGCGTTCTTCAATGGTTTCTTATTATCCCTAAGTCGAAACTCTAGCTACTTGTGCATGCCATGATAATAAATCCCTGCGTGAATCAAGGGTGAACAACAACCAATCTTGCGCTCCTCTTAGCCGTTGAAATCCTTAACTTATTCCTAAGTCGGATTAATCTTCACTATCAATAGATTGAGTAAAGATCATATTCATTCGTGTCTTGAATCTAACTCTCCCGATATTAGATAAATAGATGAAATCGCGAGATCCTCTCCCAATTCACTCGCAAACAAGAATAAGAACCAAGAATTAATAAATCTTGAATAGAAAAGTGCAAACTCTTATTACCTAAACAAAAACCAATAGTTTCTCACAACCTCAAAACACAATAACCATAGCCAAATAGATTTAGTTCATGGCTAGGTTCCAAAGAAACACAAGATAATTAATCCCTAGTATGAACCCAATCGAACAAGAAAGAAAAGGATGAAGAAGGAGGCTTGTCGAAAATTCTCTCCTCTTGCCTTCCTTGATGCTTGTCGAAATTCCCCCCTCTTGCCCTCTCTGGATTGTCGAAATCTCCATCTTATTTATAGGGCTAGGCCAAAGTCCTTCTTTGAGGAGGAAGTTAAGTTGTAATTAAATTATCTTTAAAGAATATAATTCTTTATTATAATTATATTCCTACTAGAACTTCTCCTATCTTCTTGGAATTTAATCCTTCTTTAATCTCTACATGGAAATCAAATTCCTTTGGGTTTGGCCTTTGCTCTACGTCATCTTGGGCTTGTCTACTCATCAATTTCGACTACCATATCACCTTTGCTCTTGTCGACAATTGCCATGGCAACTGGCTCGGCGTCTCCTTCATGTATTTCCCTGGCAACTAGCTCGGCATATCCTTCATGCATTGCCCTGGTCAATTTCGACTACCATATCACCTTTGCTCTTGTCGACAATTGCCATGGCAACTGGCTCGGCGTCTCCTTCATGTATTTCCCTGGCAACTAGCTCGGCCTCTCCTTCATGTATTTCCCTGGCAACTAGCTCGGCATATCCTTCATGCATTGCCCTGGCAACTAGCTCCAGCCTTGCTTTGGCAAGTGATCCTGCATATACACACAAAACACACCAAAGCAGCATCTTTTCCCAAAAAAACTACCAAGTTATGTAATCAAGCTCAACGATGGAAGGAAACATGGATTAATGTATGAATGGCTAATTATGCAACTAATATAAGCCTAAGTCTAACAATAATATGAGTAAAAAGGGTAAGAAAAATAGTACTTTTGAACAATTATCAGTTCCTAGCCGGGTTATGTTGCAAGCTATGGAACAGAAACCTACTGAGAGTTTTCGTCAGTATACACAGAGGTAGAGGGAATTAGTAGCACATGTACAACCAACGTTAATGGAAAACAAAGTCAATTGCATATTTTAAATAATCTGAAAGAACCACTCTTCGAGCATTTGGTAAGGAATGCTACTCATAATTTTGCTGATATGGTGATGATTGGTGAGTTGATTGAAGTAGCTATTAAGAGTGGAAGGTTGGAAAGTAGGGGAAGCTCCCATAAGAGTTATAAGAGGAAGGACAACGAAGTGAACAATACGAGTGCCTACGAGGCTCCAAAAAATGTTACAATCTCATCGTCTGGATCATTATGAAGTTTACAAAATTTGAATAGAAAGAATTCTTGAGGCTCGAGAAATGACAGGATGAACTTTACACCTTTACCAGTATTATATACAGAGTTATATCCATAGTTGTTTGATGCAGATGTGGTGAGACCCTATTATTTGACACCCTTTCAACCTCTATATCCTCCATGGTACAATCCAAAGGCACATTATGAGTATCACGTTGGGATCCAATGACACACAATTGAGAATTGCACAACATTTAAAAAGGTAGTCCATAATTTAATGAATACTGGGGTGCTGAAGTTTGATGAACCTAGTATATCAGCCAATCCGTTGCCAAATCGTGGAGGGCTAGGGGAAAATGCAATAGAGGAAAATGATAAGGCCCAGTAGCTAAGGATTGATGTGTCTGAAATTAGATATCCTCTAAAATGGGTGTTTGAGCAGTTATACAATACTGGAATGAATGAAATAAACATGAAAGTTGAGAAAGAAGTGGAGTCGGACATTTATTGTGAATATCATCATGAGGATGGACATGAAATTTAATATTGTTCCGAGTTCCGATGTTTGTTTCAGAAGATGATGAATAACAAGGAGATTGAATTCTTTGAGAAAATAGGTGAGAGAAAAGAGGTAGAGGTATGTGCTTTTGAAAATTCTGGGGTTAGATATGGGGGTAAGCAAGCTATTGGTTATTTCTGCCAGACCAAAGGTCGAAAGCTCCTCTAGTAATATGAAGCTGATAACAACTCCTAGGGTTGTGATATCTCTTCCAGCACTGTTTGCATCTAAAGACACCCGTTGCTTAGAATTATGCTGCTAATGTGGCAATACTCAAAGAGTCAACAACTTTAGGAGGAGGTAAAATCACTGAAAGAGATGAAGAAAGTATTAGAAGAAAAAACAGAGGAAAAATCTGATGCTGAGCCGGTGAATGAAGTTTGGAACTTCACCAGGAATTGGAGATGTTATTATCCAGAAATTTCTAAAGAATCTGAAAAAGAGAAAGCGAAGGTTCCAGTGATACCAAAGAGGATATTTGGGGAGGAATCGACCCCAAAAATTAATGAGCCTGTCACTGAAGAGCAAGCCCAAGAGTTCTTAAAGTTTTTGAAACATAATGAGTATAGTATTGTGGAACAATTAAAAAGACAGCAAGCAAGAATTTCTGTCATTGAGCAACTGTTAAATTCAGAAGGGTACTGTAATTCTTTGATTAAAGTGTTTAACCAGACTTTTGTATCGAATGACATATCAGTACACAACTTGGACAGGATTGTAAACCATATAATTACATCACCTTTACTAATGATGAGATCCCGGAGGAAGGAATGGGATTTGTCAAGGCTTTAAATAACACAACTCACTATAAGGGGCATGTTCTTCCAAGAGTATTGATTGACAATGGGTCGGCGTTGAATGTTTTACATATGCAACTTTGCAAAGATTACAAATTGATTATTCTCATATGAAGACTTACAAGAATACAATAAGGGCTTTTGATGGAACAACCCGAGAAATTTTGGGAAGGATTGAGGTGCCACTGTTAATTGGACCTATAGTTTACAATGTTGATTTTGTGGTTAAGAGATGGTGAGGCTCAATGAAGAGGAGATCTTCAGTGAAACGGTGGGAAGACTGTGCATCAATGGTATATTTGAGGGATCCCAACCTAGCAGGTTTCTGTATGGAATACGTCCACACTTCCCTGGAGAAACACTGAATAACTGGACAGCCGAGGATCCCCCCTTAGTCTTCAAGAATAAAATAGAGTAAATGCCAAGAACCACCTCATACTTTTGCCTGCAAGTATGAGGGATTATCTGTAAAGGGCTAATATGCAAGTTTACTTTTAATAAAGATGTTTTCATTGTGATTCTCAAATGGCAAACATGTTTCTTGTTTTTCTTGTATCCTTTCCAAACATATATTATTATTTTCATTGCAGGTCTTCATCTATTAATTGTATGAATGATTCTGAACCCAATCCCAAATTAGATTTTGAGCGACCAAAGTGTCCAATAGAAGTTAATGAGGTCGAAGATGAGGCAATGTGAAATCCCTGACGAATTACTGAGGTTGGTGAAAAAAGAAGACAAACAAATCTTACCTCATAAGGAAGAGATAGAAATTTTGAATTTGGGCACAAAAGAAGTTAAAAAGAAGGTAAAGATCGGTGTTGCTTTCTCGCAAGGAATAAAACAAAAGTTGGTCGATATGTTGCAAGAGTTTAAAGATGTCTTCGCTTGGTCTTATCATGATATTCCAAGACTGGATATAGATATAGTGGTACACAAGTTGCCAATAAAGCCAAAATGTAAACCGGTTCAGCAAAAGCTTAAAAGATTGAGACCGAAAATGGTATTAAAAATTAAGGAAGAGGCACATAAATAAATTGATGCTTGTTTCTTGAAAGTGGCACGATATTTGAAATGGGTGGCTAATATAGTCCCGGTGCCAAAGAATGACAGAAAAATACGCATGTGTGTTGGCTACAGAGATTTGATTAGAGCAAGTCCAAAGGATAATTTTCCTTAGCCCCATATAGATATTTTGGTGGGTAACATATCAGGAAACTTTTTCATGGATGGCTTTTCAGGATATAATCAGACAAAGATGAACCTGAAAGATATGGACAAAATGACATTCATAACCTTGTGGGGAACATATTGTTACAAAGTAATGCCTTTTGGACTAAAGAATGATGGGGCAACATACTAGCAAGAATGGTAACTATTTTTTATGACATGATGCAAAAAAATTGAGGTGTATGTGGATGATATGATTGCCAAATCCCAGACTGAAGAAGATTGTTTGACTGTGAAAGTGCTTGGCAAAAGGGTAGAAAAATATGTTGGAAATGTTTGAAAATAGTTCCAAGACTAAGTCTTTTGCATGCAAGTATAGACGGTCGGCAAGTAATAAAGTAATGAGTTGAGTATCATCTCCAGAAGGATTGCCTCAAAATTTGACCGCTTTGATTGTTTACTTGTCAAGGTAAAAATGTTGATTTGTTTGAAGTGATTTTGAAATAATAAAATAAAAGAATGCAAGGTAAAATAAAACAGTGTTGGCAAGGAAAGGTTTTCAAATGAGTGATGAGCGTTGGCAAAGGATTCCTGGTTTTCACGCTATTCATGCCATGCCAGACTTTAATAATGTTCTGCCTTAGCATTATTTACCGAGCAGATTCAAAGTTGGCATTGCCTTTGTCGATATCAATGCCAAAATTAACCATGTTAAACCCCTATATGTCTATAGTGTAGTTTAAAATAAATTAATTTGATTAAGTCCCAATCTATACTCCTAAGGGGTAGACTCACTCCCGAAGTAAGTTCATCTACTTGAACATCTTCTGTCGAAGCTTCTCACCTTAGAATTTGACAACTAATCGTTACCACCTAAGTCTGTTAAGATATTGAGGTGCAATAGGCAAACTATGCCAGCGGTCGCTTGGCACGGTATTTAGAAAACTGTAAAACATGCCAGATAGGGAAAACAATACCAAGACATTTCGATTATCAAAAACCAAAAATAAAAATAACGTTCAAACGCAAATATCCCCCCATCAACTATTAAATTAGTTCATGGTGAGGGTATTAGCCAAAAAACCTTCATCGTTTCTCAACAACATCATCATTTAAAAATAAAAATAACTAAACAAAGAGAATGAGCAAGAATGAGATCCGTCGATGTAACCCTTCAATGGCTCCAAACCCTCGGTCTAGCTGGCTGAACCACACAACCTTCCTCTTCCACCACCGTCGTGCTCTCTTCAATCCTTTTTCAAGTTCCCTATTTTGATCGATCTCCCCTCATCCTTTAAATAGGAATGCGTGAATGACCTAGGATAAGCCTTGAATTTGAGTTTTGAATGCGTAAGGGATAAGGGATGCGATCATCTTATTCAGATTTGAAGTGATAAGCATATCATGTTTTCACTAGGGCTGACGTCATCTGCCGATGATCCTTTACCAGCCGAGCTCGACATCGTTTGGTCCATCTGTGCTAGACAAACTTGGCATCCTATTTTTTGCCATCCTATTTTTTTAGAGTTTGACCAAATTTTATTTTTTTGCAGTCTGATCTGGTCTTATTTTCTTAGACTGGTGTTACCAAGGGTTCTTGGCAAAACTCTTCTAGCGACCTATTGCAAAGGGTGCTTGGCATTTTTCTTTTGGTTCTTCACTGCCAACATCAACTCAACATTCTCTCTGGTATTCCTTTCTTATGTACTGCTCTACTCTGCTCTGCCAAACCTACATCAATGCTAGCAAAATAACC
The DNA here is from genome assembly GCA_019671005.1 of Hibiscus mutabilis. Taxonomy (NCBI): domain Eukaryota; kingdom Viridiplantae; phylum Streptophyta; class Magnoliopsida; order Malvales; family Malvaceae; genus Hibiscus; species Hibiscus mutabilis. The sequence goes on from CM033734.1 coordinate 17,268,507, forward strand.
CTTCAAACTGGCATATACACCATTTCCTAACTCCTTATGCAAATGCATGATTTTAACATCTAAATACAACTAAATGTACTAAAAAGGCAAGTAAAGGCATTATAAAATAAGCATAAAATTAGTAATTTTGAGGAGTCAACAAAGACCATATTCAGAACTTGAGAAAATTGTTTCAAAGATTGAGGAAGTACCAGTTGAAACTCAATCTGAATAAATGTACTTTTGGAGTTGCATCTAGAAAGTTCTTAGGCTTTGTGGTTAGCAGAATAAGAATTCAAATTGATCCAGACAAGGTGAAAGCAATTTAGAATCTTCCACCCCCTTGTTCACAAAAAGAAGTTCGAGATTTTCTAGGAAGATTGAATTATATTTCTCGATTCATTTCTCAATTAACTGATAAATGTGATCCAATCTTCAAACTGCTTTGAAAGAATAATCTAGGCGAATGGGATGAAAAATGTCAAGAAACACTTGACAAGATAAAGAAATATTAGATAAATGCTCCAATTCTAGTGGCACCGGTTCCAAATAGACCATTGATTCTCTATTTGACGATTTATGAGAATTTGATTGGGTGTATGCTAGGGAAACATGATGATACGGGAAAGAAAAAGCCATTTATTACTTGAGAAAAAGGTTTATAGAGTGTGAAGTACGATACCCATTGATCCAGAAGTTGTGTTGTGCCTTGGTCTGGGAAACTCGTAGACTTAGACAATACATATTATACCACACTACTTGGTTGATATATTGTCTTGATCCATTGAGGTTCTTGATGGAAGCACCAGCTCTGACCGAAAGATTGGCTCGATGGAAAATGTTGTTGTCAAAATTTGACATCGTGTATGTAAGCTAGAAAGCAATAAAAGGAAGTGCAATAGCAGATTTCTTAGCAAGTCGAGCTTCGAAAGATTATGAGCCCCTGAACTTTGATTTTACAGATGAGGACATGATGACCATTTCTACAGAAAAAATGGAAGTACAGCGAATGAAGTCTGGAAATTATATTTTGATGGAGCAGTTAATGCCCTAGAACGTGGGATTGGAGCAGTGTTAATTTCCTCAGATAATATACATTACCCTTTCACAAGTGAACTAGAATTTTTGTGTACCAATAACATGGCGGAATATGAGGCTTGTGTTATGGGTTTGCGAGCTGCTATTGAAAAAAAATACAATTTTTAAAAGTATATAGAGACTCTGCATTGGTGATTTATCAACTTCGTAGGGAATATGAAACAAAAGATGCAAAGTTGATTAATACCGAAAGTTGATCCTTGAGTTGATTAAAGAGTTTGAAGAAATTACTTTCATTTACCTCCCCAGAGAAGATAATCAAATGGTCGATACCCTAGCTACACTAGCTTCGGTATTTCTAGCAAACAAACCAGAAGATATGGTGCCAATTCAAATGCAGAGTTACGAAACTTACGTTCATTGTTACAACATAGAAGAAGAGGCAGATGGAAATCCATGGTATTATGATATTTTGCAATACATTAAATTCCAGATTTATCCTAGAGAGGCAAATGATAACGATAAAAGGACAATCAGAAGGATGGCTACATGATATGTGCTTGATGGTGAAGTCATGTATACAAGGGGAAAAGATCAGATATTGCTAAGATGTGTCGATGCCCAAGAAGTCAGAAGTATCTTGGCAGAAGTACATGATGGAATATGTGGAACACATGCCAATGACTTTGCAATGGCTCGGAAAATTATGAGATATAGGTATTATTGGTCGACCATGGAAAGAGACTGTATTGAGTATGCCAAGAAATTTCACAAGTGCCAGATATATGCTGACAAAATCAATTCCCCACCAGTACCTCTTCATACAATGAATTCTCCATAGCCTTTTGTTGTCTGGGGCATCGATGTCATTGGTCAGATTTATCCTAAAGCTTTTAATGGACATCGCTTCATTCTTGTGGTTATTGATTACTTCACTAAATGGGTGGAAGCAGCCTCCTATGCCAACATCACAAGATCAATAGTTTGCAAGTTCCTAAAGAAAAAGATTATTTGTTGTTATAGATTGCCTGAAAAAAGTTATTACTGATAACACCACTAATTTCAACAATAAGGTAATAGCGGAAGTGTATGAGCATCACAATTCCATGAATTACCCCCTAAGATGAATGGGGCAGTGGAAGCAGTGAATACGAACATCAAGAAAATTATAGCAAAGATGACAGACACTTATAAAGATTGGCATGAGAAGTTGTCCTTTGCTTTGTGGGCATATCAAACTTCAGTACGAACTTCTACGAGGAAAATACCATATTCTTTGGTTTATGGAATGGAGGCGGTACTTCCAATCGAGGTTGAAATTCCATCTCTTGGAGTTTTGTCTGAAGTGAAATTGGATAGGTACATGCTTGATTTGATCATTTGAATCTTATTGAAGAAAAAAGGTTGAAAGCCATATGTCACAGTCAAATGTACCAGAAGAGAATGATGCGGGCTTATGATAAGAAAGTCCGACTCAAAGAATTTCGAGAGGGTGATCTAGTGCTAAAAAAGATCATGTCGATACATCGAGATTTTTGTGGAAAATGGATGCCTAATTGGGAGGGACTTTATGTTGTCAAAAAGGCTTTCTTCGGAGGAGCGTTGATTTTAACAGAAATCGATGATGAAGAGTTGCACAAGCCAGTGAACTCCGATTCAGTTAAAAAATATTATGTTTGAAGAATGAAAAAAAAGAAAAATAAAAAGCGGAGTGAAAACCCAAAAAGAGCGCTTCGCAAAATAAAATATCTAAGGTGAAAACCCAAAAGGGCGCCAAAGATATTAAAAAAAAGAGAGAAGAAAAAGAAAATGAGGTTTAGGATGAAAACTTGCAAAGAGCGTCTTGAAACCAAATATGGATCTGAGTTGAAAACCCGCAAAGGGCAGCTTAGATGTGTTGTGATTTCGCATCCGGCAATTAAAACCTCACGAACACCTTGTATTTTTGAAAGGATTTCACATCTGTAAACATCTCGACAACGTTGAAATCTACTGGTCAAGGGTTCAAGCTCAAAACTATATTTGGTTGAAAGGGTTATTGAATCTTTCATGCTATGGATGCCTGCAGATTTGACTTTGTTTCTTGATTTTGTTGTTTCAGTTTGCTATGACTATTTCAAAAATCTATCGTATTCCCACTTATAAGCTTCAATAAAATTCATAAATTCTTTTATGAGCTTTCTTTTATTTCTAAAGCATCATGAGAGTAGACTAGCATAATTCATAAAAAATAGATGATTTCTTGGTATTACTATGTTTTGAAGGATGCATATGAGTTTTAGTACTCTAGATTATTGAAAAAGAGTGTATAAAGAAAAAATTGAGTGGAATACTGTGCCAACAAAAACAGAGAGATGAAAGAAATGAAGAAATGCACGAGTCAAGCAGTATTTGAATAAGTCAGAATGATAGGCAAGGAAATGAACATAAAAGAAAATGGGAAAGAACTAAGGTTTAAGCAAAAAAAGGAAAAAAGAAAAAAAGGAAAAAAGAAAAAAAAAATCAAAAAAAAGAAAGGGAAAAAAGAAGAAAAGAGTGAGGTGAAAACCTGAAAAGGTGCCTTAAAAAGATAAAAAAAGGAAAAAAGAAGAAAAAACCAAAGTAAAAACCCGAAAGGGCGCTTTGAGAAGAGCAATCTAAAGTGAAAACCTGAAAGGGCGCTTTAGAGCACAAGACCAGGAGTGTAGAAAGGTAGTTTGGAAGGCTAATTCAGAATGTGAGATGAAGTGTCAGCGCAGACCGGAAATTAGTGAAAAAGCATAAATAAGAAAAGCCAGATTGGTCTCCCAGAAAGTGGAAACTGTTTGATCGATCCTCAATATGCCATGGTTCATGCTTCATGTATAGAAATTAGGTCATATTAACCCTCATCAAAGCATTTTAATTTGTTTTGATAGGAGTTTAGTAAGAATGAAGAACTCCTAATAATAAGAGTTCACCTTAGAATTCCTAATGAGAAGAATTCGTCCAGCAAAGAACGAAGAACTCCTAAAGAGAAAAGTTCGCCCCAAAGTTCATAATAAGAAGAATTCGCCCAGCAAATAATAAAGAGCTCCTAATGAGAAGAGTTCGTTACAGAGTTCCTAAGGAGAAGAACTTGCCCGATAGAGAAGGAAAAGCTCTTAATGAGAAAAGTTCACCCTTTTAAAGAATAAGGAGGTTTCTAATAAGATGAGCTTACTTGTTCAACATCTTTACAGAGAGGTCAACCAATGCCTTCAAAAGAATGAGAAGTTCCTAATGAGAAGAGCTCGCTTGTTCAAAACCTTTGCAGAGAGGTAGATCAGCATCACTGAGAAGAATGAATGGGTTCCTATTGAGAAGAATTAGTTCAGACTTTGAAGTTAGCCTTAACAAAAGGATTGAATAGTTCCTAATGAGAAGAACTTGATCAAGCTTTCTAGAGAGGAAGAAGAGAAGGTGCGACGGTGAGATGATTTGGGTCAAATTCGTGTATTTTCAATCTTTACCCTATTCCTGTTCCACAACAATGGGCAAAGAGGGGCAGCTGTAGTTCCTGAATTTTGACCGGGATATATATAAATAAATAAATCCAAATAAATAAATAATAGTTCACATAAAAACAATCCATAAAGTTTAAATGTCCGATATTACATATAAAACCCTCAAAAGCCCATTACAATATTTTCGCGCCCATTTTACAATCCAATTAGGGTAAAACCAGCCCAACAAACACACTTGTTTTTTAGCCCGCCAAAATAGCCAAGTGGCGCGCGGTAGTTGGCCAAAATAAGTTTCACGCGGATTGAAGCCCTATTCCCGCCAGCTGTCAACAGCCAACAAGCCCTTGACGTTAGCACATGTATTAGCTATGAATAGAGATAGAATTAATTACAGGGATAATGACACAGTAATAATTACGAACCATTATTACAACAGTAAAGGTGGAGAGAGAGAAAGTTGAGCAGCCATACTAGAGAAGCTCAGGAGCCGCCAGAAAAGACAACCGGACCGTCACCTAAATTTTTCATATCATCGGAAGGTAGTTTTCTTCCCTTTCCTTATTACTTGCAGTTAACAAAACTACAAAAATGTTAGATCTAGGATAAAAATATAAAAAATAGAAACATAAATAAAAGTTAGAGCGGCCGAAGTTCATCTCTGGTCGCCGATAAGGTTTGGAGAGACTGTCGGAGTTGAAAATGAGTGGATAGGGTTACGGGTAGTTAGATTTAGGAAGGGAAGATGGAAGATTATGATGAATCGGGCTCTAGTTTTAGGTTTAGGTGAAATCGGGGTAAAATGGAGATTTTTAGTGATTTTAGGGTTTCGACACGATGGCATTAAATTGCCTTACGGATGATCGGAGTTGGGTGGCTTCAGATCTAGTGGTGGAGTGGAAGGCGGAGTGTGGCCAGAAATGATGAATGTTCATCATGTTCTTGAAAAACAAGGATGAACATTCATCCGAAGCATGGTTTTTGATCTATTTTGAGTTGGGTTCTGGATTTATACGGTGTTAGTGTTCAGAGGATTTTGGGAAAGTGAGAGAGGAGATGGGTTACAAATGGTCATTTCAACTTGGCCGAAGGGCTTTATACCCTGAGTCAAACGGTGCCGTTTCGGTACCAGGTTGACCCTGGATCCCCGAGCAATTATCAAGGTCGGGTTAGAGGGTCATTTTTTTAAAAAAGGAATATTATCTCATTTAGTCCTTGAAGCTTTGAAGTGTAATTCATATTGGTCACTATATGTAATAAAATCAATTTCAAGGTTTTCATTCCTTTCAGTTTTGTCCTTTCTAGCTTTAATTATTTAATTTAATTGTTTTAAATTATTTGTATGATGCATGTTTTAAATTGAGCATATAGAATTATTTGTTAGATAATTAAATCACTTAGATTGATTATTGTTAGAGCCTTTAGATTTTAGATTCTTTAATTAAAATTAAATAAAAATTAAGAAGATCATTGTAGAAATTAAGTGTACATTAAATAGAAACTTTGGGGTTTAAATTTGAATAGTGTTCCATTGTCTACAATGGGGTGTTATCTCAACAGTGACATTAAAGAGGTATATTTAATATACATTTTTACTTATAATTGAATAATAACTTAGTTAATTAATTATAGCCTTAATTTGTTTAGCACTTTAATTAATTAGAATAACCAATTAATTAGGAATATTATTAATTTAAGGGCTTTAATATATGAATGGTGCTCAAGCAATTGACATTTTCTCATGAAAGTCTTTAAATTAAATAATATTCATAGTTTAAATAACCCTAATTGATTATAGCATTTTAAGTTTGTACTTAAAATAACCAAGACAATAATAAATCATACATCCAAACCTTTTATGTTAGAAATTCATTTCTAAATATGAATATGAGTGCCATTTAACAGGGTGCTTTTAATCTCATATTCGAATAAAATGAATTTCCTTATAAAAGGATAACTCTATTTGGAATTTGGACTCATTTACTAATTAAGGATTAAATTAAATTCAAATAATTATTCGAAATGCCAAAATGTCATGTAAAATTAAGGTACCGATAACAGGCGTTTGTGGGGGGGGTGCTAATCCTTCCCCACATAACCAACTCCTGAACCCAAATTTTTTAAGAAATGAATCTATGGTTTGTTTGATGGTGTCCAGTCTACCTCAAAGTGATCGGTGGCTACTCCAATTGCTTTTCAAAAGGAAATTAAGGATAAGTTTAATTAAAATGAAATGGTTTAAAATTTAATATGAAACCTTAAGTTTTCAAAATTTAAAAATGGATTAAAAAGGGATCAAAACCCCAATTTTACAAAAATCAATCGTCAGACTATTTTTACACATGATTTTAAAAATGGTCGCGACAAAGACTTTACCCGAAATACTTAAGGAGTGTGACTTGCAACCTCTAACCACGATCGATCACCCGAAACTCTTAAAAACCTGAAATATGCATGAAAATAAATGCATTAGGCATACTTTGCCTAGTGAGGTAGTTATAAACAATGCCATAAACAATATTATGCATATTAGTTCATGCTATAACAACGTAAGTAATGTAAAATCATGTTTTAATCTTAAAATCAATATCAATTCCTTGGATCGAATCAAGATAGTGGATACGCGAATTGTCAACCAACATCGCCGAACAATGAATGATCAAAATCCTCCAACATCGCCAATAAGACCACAACCAATACATCCCGCCAACATCGCCAAATAGAGCCTTAGCTCAAGGACCGTAGTCTACTCCGTACCAATGAGCTTATGAATTCTATGTCATGTCAATTATATCCAATGTCCATTCGAATCCAAAGTTTGATAATTAAGCCAATATCAATATCAATATCAATATTAATAACAATAACGGTGACAACATTAATGTCAATAACAATAACAGTGACAACATTAATGTCAATAACAATTTCTGATGATCAGTATGTCATTATTTCAATGAAATCAATGACAGTGGCAATGGTTTGATAAACAATGATTCAATGCAATAAACTTATTAATGCTTCCCAATGTTGTCTCCTAAGAGGTTTTGATGCAATAGTTCATTGTGACAATGTTAACAATGCAATAAACAATAAAAATAAAATCAAAAAAGCATTTAGCAAATCTTAAGACTCTAACTACACTCACCTAATATTCTGACATTAGGGATATCCCGAACTATAATCCCGGATTGATTTCCTCCCCATTGTTGTCCCATCCATTTAATTTGTTACGATGTTTAGATGCTCGTAATTATCCAACCACCAACAGTCTCAAATTGTTTCGTTACTGGGACATATAGAACTCACTTAATTTTATCAAAGTCGGCAGATTCTATTTTTCCCCCGTCCCCTCGATGCATCTTCTCCCTTTTATATAAAGCTTGTTGATTATTTCTATCATATTCCACGTAAATTGGAGCTTAAAACCATAGTCTGTCACGTGGCATGACCTAAGGGTCATTGGCATTATTTTTCACTTGCCCACGTGGTGGGAAACAAAAACTACACTCTCCACGTAATCTTGGAAATCACCCTTGCTTGCGCCATGTTTCCCCAACGTGGGAAAATCATGGCAAATTCCTTCGGCATGAAGGAGTTAACCGTAGGTCCCTTTATCATCTTTTTTTATTATTAATAATAAAAGTCGTCATTTTATAATATATAGGGTATGACTCACTATTCTAATGGTCTAATCATGGGTTCAACCCAAAATTAATTAACTTAATCCACTCTATTTATTTTACGAGTTGAATTTAACTATCGAAAATAGATTTCTAATTAGTGATGATTGAAATCTGGCTAGATTGAAGCCTTCAAACTTAATTCAGCTCTTTTAACCAACTTACTTATATTAGTAACAGTATTCAAAAAAGTCGTACCGATACGTCTATATTTAATTTTCTTTCAAACTCTTTATTAGTATCGGCAAGAGCCGTACCTTACCGGTACCCTATACAACCTTTAATTTTTAGTATTAAATTATTGTATCAGTATGGGCTATGCCATTTCGGTACCGGCTTACAATATTTCATAGCTTCACGATAAATCCTTAATCTTCAATCTTTTAACTGGCTTACAATATCTGTACGTACTGAGCGATTCCCCTTACTTGGCTCTTGAAATTAACCAGCTATGGTTCTGTCTTTGGATATTGTGATTAGCTGCTTCAAGCTTGTTTTTCAGTGCCTTGTCCTTTTCAGTGCTCCCTCATAGTTTGCAAGATGATCTTTCAGACTTTGTATTGTATTTTCCAGTTTTGCTACTTTCTTTTTTAGCTCTTCGTTTTCTTGCTCCATGTTAGCTTTTCCTTCATTATAATATCCTGTGATAACTTTTTCCATCTATGACTCCTGTCAAAGTTCTGAGCTCGTTCTTCCTCCGGTTATTGTTTGGTTCGGCTATCCGATTCTCTTAACTCCTGAATCTTCTTCCTCGATGCCCTCTTTGTGTCTTCATACAACTTCTTGTATTCGTTTGTTTCCTTCATGACTTTATCTAGCTACTTGGACAAATTTTTGACCATCTTGCTCGAACTCTCTCTTTGCAGTTTTTTACAATCATAGTGAGTTTTTCTTAAATCTTCCAATTCTTGTCTGATCTTCCGATTTTGCTTCTAAAGATCTATTTCGTGCCCTTTTTGAACATCTAGGTCTAACTTCGCCATGGTGAGCTCATTCCTAAAATCACTAATTCTCTTCTCGTATCCTTTCAGATCCAACTCATGATCTTGCTTTAACTTGTCCAAAGTTAACGGAGCACTCTTTATGCGTTCATCAGTCAATAGAGCATTACCTGGAATTTTTGAGGATGTTATCGTTGACTCTTTGAGCTTTCTATTCTTCATAACCCAGCATAACTTTTGACTCGTCATAAGGCTCTACCCTCCTTGATAACTTCCATGCCTCCGCAGTTCCTTGTACTTTTACTTGTAGTCATTCGTCTTATGTGTGTACTCAAACTGTGCCATACCTGCTGTGGCAGGGATAAATTGTCTCGATGCAAATTGCTTGGACACGAATAACGGGCAGTAGGTTGTCCCTCCCTAAACTCCCGATAACGGGACCCATTCTTTGTTCCCACACAGGTACAGATAGTTGTTCGGACACAACCAAGGGGCTTTCTATACGATATTAGAATCTTTCATATTCTCAAAACATTCTTTCCACTGTTCTTCCAACATTTTCTCAATCGGGCACTTAGTAAGATGTTCTTCCAATGGTGAATAAGTACTGAAAAGTCTACAAACCCTGTAAGGTACGACCTACCTATGTCCTCGAAATTATAATTCTAGCAACTGTGCACAACCCCAGAATCTTCCTTCGCTAGCCTTTCTACAAGCTGTCAACGATCTAAATGTCTCAGCCAGAATTGCTGGTACTGGGTTAACAACTTTTTCTAAACGCTCGAATAGTCCTAATGTAGATGGGTCTATATAGTCTACGGTCCTTGGGAATATCACTAGTTTGTAGATACACAAGGCACATAAACTTCTTTTCCTTATTGGGTTCTTAATCTGATCGTCATTACTCTTACCGGTTATTTTTCCATTGAACCAGGCTTTATTCATTCCCGTGACTGCCTTCAACTTTTTCCTAAAGCTTGAATTATTATTGGGCCTTGTATAAACCTTGTCCTTTTTTATTCTAGAGCAGTGTAGCAATACTTCATATTCCTCGATGGTAGGTGTCAAGTCTACGCTTCCAAAGGTGAAACAGTTGTATGCAGGGTTTCAAAACTGAGTCATGGGATCAATTCACGGTCTACTGGGACATTTAATGGTAACACTATATCTCTGAATTGTTGTTGAAAGTGACTCCTCATGTTATCATCCCACTGTTCTCATATTGCTTTGATTTCCGACAGACACTCATTCTGTTTAGAATTAATCTTCTTGTCATTTTTCATTCGTGACAGTGGTCCTCTCAAATGCTATCCCCTTTATATACTGAGTCTCTTTTGACCATGTCCAGACCAAGGTATTACCTTCTCCTCGTCTATCAGATTCTTCGGTCATCATGAACACTTCTTAATTAATTGACTCTCGAATCGATACCCCTATAAATGCAACATGATGCCATATAAAAAGCAACAAAAACAAGACAAAAATAACAACGAAAAAAATTGCATTAGCATTGTGAAATAATATTGATAGCAAAAGAAAAAAAAGTCATATAACATTTTATATCGAGCAAAGAAAATAACTAGAGAAGGATATTTAATTCATCAGCACTCTAAGGTCCATGTCTAGTGGGGTAGGCTTCTAGATTACAGAATGTGATATTTGTTCTAGACTTTGGGTACCCGAACTGTCGTTACTATCTACTACGACAACAAGTAATCGATTCAGGAGTATATGTCACTTTATAGCGGAGGCGTAACCTCAATGTGTATAAGGTTTGTATAAAGGAAGAAAGACAATTTTGGTAATGGAGGTGGAGACCCTACGTAGGATCATGTCTGGCTCCCACTTAAAGGAGAAGCCCGGGTAGAAGGCTCCTGAATGAATGATAGATATATCACACAAATAAAAAACTTATTTCCATTCTTCTTACAAACCCATCCAATAATTAATGACGAAATGAAGCTCAAATTACCATTCTAGAAATGCCAAAATTCCACGCAAAATTTATTAGGCCTGTCTCACGAAGTGATCCCTAGCGGAGTCGCCAAGCTGTCGAAACTATTTTTAAACCGCACACAAATAGCTTGACGATTAATTCTAAAAATTATATTTTTCCTTTTAATTCGATTTTTAAAAAGATTGGAGTCGCCATCAGTCACTTTGGTAGACCGTACACCATAAAACAACTAGAGATTCTATTTTTAAAATTTAGGGGTTAGAAAGTTGATTATGTGTGGGGAAATGTTAGCACCCCACAAATGCCTAATATCAGTACCTTTGATTTTGTGTGGCATTTTGAATAACAATTTGAATTTTATTTAACCATTAATTATTAACTGGATTTATATTCTAAATGGAAATATTTCTTTTATAAGGAAATATATTTTTGATTCGAACATAATATTGGAAGCACCCCTATACGCTATGAAAACCTCTATTCATATTCCAAAAAATATATTTCCAACATAAAATATTTTTAATACATTATTTATTATGATCTTGTTTATTTTAAGTGCCAACCTATAATGGCTCCAATTAAATTCATGATTATTTAATCTATGAATATTATTTAATTTAAAGGTTTATATGAGATAACACTCAGTTGCTTGAGCATCATCCATGTTTAAACCCTAAAATTATAGATAATATTACTTACTCATTTAGTTAAACTAATTATTTAAGTTTTAATCCCAATTAAGGCTTTAATTAATTAGTCTAGATTATTTATCAATTTTTTAGGGTTTTTAATGGATATTGACTTTTCTACTTAAAAGCCATCTTGAATAACACCCCATTACATTGGGACACTATTCAAATTAGGACTTTAAAGTTTCTCTCTCAATATACATTATTTTTTTATAATTATCTTTCTTAATTAATTATTAAGACCTAATAGAACCTAAAACTAAGCTCTAAACAATTAATATTTAAATCTAAGTAAATTAAATTGTCTAACAATTAATACTACATGCCAATTTAAAACATGCAACATACAAATAATTAAGTTGCATTTAATTAAAATAATTAAAGTAAATTTAAGGACTAAATTGAAAGAATTGAAACTTTTTTACTTATTTCATTTAAAAAAGGACCGAATTGAATTACAATTATAAAGCTTGGGGACTTAAATCCCAATTAACCCAAATCTCAAAAACACGTGGGTCAGACTTAATCCATTTTTTTTAAAAAAACGCGCACATCCAACCCAATAACCCGGTGCCAAAATGGAACCGTTTTGATTCACCTAATAGAGCCCAAAACCGAGCTGACTTAACCATTTATTGGATTTCACTCTCTCTCACTACAAATCCTCTCAATTCAAACATATTTTTCCTAGAAATCCCTCCCTTTTTTCGATCAAAACACACTATTTTTGGATGAATATTCATACATATTCATCAAAAATCGAATGACCGTAAACCTATCGGCCTAGCTCTATCGCGGGCTCCTCCCTTCAATCCAACCAGCCACTTCTGGCTTATTCGTCGGTCGTCGGAAGTTGACTCTTGATCACCGTAAAGTAATTTTTGTCCGTCATCTTTCGTCGTTGAAACCCTAAAATTTCCAGAAATCTTCATTTTTATTTTAAAACTAAATCTACCCGGCTCAACAGAGCCATCATTCTCCGCCTCTAAAACTACCCAAGAACCACCTCTTGAACTTCGACCAAGCCTAAAAACTCCCCGGCCACAGATTCAAGATAAACACTAACTAAAACACATTTTCCTTATGTATTTATTTCTGTTTTCTCTATTTTTTAAATCTAATTATTTCATGTTATTTTGCAGGGAAATGAAAAGAAGAAGGAGAAAATTACCTTTCAGTGAACTGCGATGATTTCGGTGACAGAACAGTGCTTTTGATAATTTTTTCCAGTGTCGTTTTCTCTTTTTCGGCGACTTTCGATCTTTTCAGATAAGTTCCCTTTCTCTCTCTCTCTTTTAACTGTCAATATTTGCACCATTTTTACATAATAATTTTCTCTCTCTCCTTTTATATCTGAGTGCCGTGACGTTATTGCTGGCGTTACAAAAGTGCCGCCAGCTTACAGCTGTTGACAAATTATCATCCGCGTGATGACTTTTAGAAGAATCTGAGGCTGACACGTAGCAAATTTGAGCAGAAAAATGGGTTATCCGAATTTTTGTGTGCTTGTTGGGCTAGTTTAGGTTGTAAATGAGCTGTATATTATTGAGGATTGGGCTTAATGTATTATAGGTGGTGGGCTTTATATGTAATATAGACATTAGGAATATTTGGATGTTTATATGTATTGGATATTGGACTATTTAATATATTTTTGGGTTTTTTATATTTTTATCTAAAATTTGATTTATTTATTTATTTATTTATTTATTAAGAGAAATATAATATGCATACTATCTCGGGTATAGTTCAGGTATTACAAAAACCAGTACATTAATGTTTCTTGACAACTCTAAGAACATAAATCTCGTCTCTTTTTAGTGCTCCTATGTATGTTTCAACATAAAAAAATTGGGTTTAGGGTTGGTGATTATAGTTTAGAGTTTAGGGGGTAGGATTTAACTTTTAGAGTTTAGAATTTAAGATTTAAGATTCAAAGTTAGTAATTTTTTTAATGATGGGACATACATAAGGTACCAAAAAGAGACTGAGTTTTTGTTCCAACTCAAACCCGTTCTTACCATTTCCCTCAACAACCGAAGCTTAACACCCAAAGGTTCACTCAAACACCAAAATGCATTGAAATCACTCCCGTTCTCACTCGAACCCGGTTAGAGCGTATAAATTAATTTTTTAATGTTAAGACATACGTAAGACAAAAAAAAAAGACAATTTTTGTTCCAACTCAAACCCGTTCTTACCCTTTTCCCTCAACAATCCAATCTTAACGCCCAAAGGTTCACTCAAACACCAAAATGCATTGAAATCATTCCTACAATTCACCAAGAAACCATTACTCACCTTCATATCTCGGAATGCTCCAAAGTCTTAAAATTTTCATTATGTAAAATGATGAGAAAAAAAATGTGATTTAAGGATGTAAATGGTCGAGTAAGGTAAGCAATAAAGAGAGACGCTCAATTTTCATATTTTCTTTTAGGGTAAACTACATCAGTAGTCACCGAACTATGGTTTCTTTCCTATTTTGGTCACCGAACTATTTTTTTGACAAAAACATCACTAATGTTATGTTTCCTTCCTATTTTGGTCACCGAACGTTTTTTTGGCAAAAACATCACTAATGTTGTGTTTCCTTCCTATTTTGGTCACAGGCTATTAAAAACTTAACGCTTTTGCCGACGTGGAATTTTATTTTTTTAATTTTTCATGTCGTTTATTCTCTCTCCTCGTAAGCAATATATGTTATTTTATAATATTTTTCGCGACCATTTTTTTGAAATCGGGATGTGTAAAATAGTCTGACGATCGATCTTTTGAAAAATTAGGGTTTTTAGCCAATTTTAATTTAATCTTGAAAATTTAGGGCTTTTCGTATAAATTGATTTTCCTTTATTTTTCTTTAAAAACGTTTTGGAGTCGCCACTGATCACTTCGAGGTAGACCGGACACCGAAAAAACAAACCAGAGATTTTGTCTTTAAAAGTGGGTTCATGAGTCGGTTACGTATAGGGAAAGATTAGCACCCATACGAACGCCCGTTATCGGTACCTTTAATTTTACGTGACATTTTTGGCATTTCGAATAATAATTAGAATTTAATTTATCCCATAATTATTAACTAAATTGAAATTTTGAATGCAGATATACTTTTATAAGGAAATTCATTTTATTCGAATACGAGATTAAAAGCACCCCGTTAAGTGGCACCCCTATTCGTATTTAAAAATGAATTTCCAACATAAAGGGTTTTTAATGAATGATATTTTATGGTCTTGTCAATTTTAAGTATTAATCCTAAAAGGCCCTAATTAATTAGTTGTTTAAAACTATGTATATTAATTAGTTTAATGGCTTTCATGAGAAAATGTCATTTTCATGAACACCTTCCATATATTTAAAGCCTCTAAACTAATCACATTCCTAATTAATTAATCTTTCTAATTAATTAAAGTTCTAGTCCTAATTAAGGCTCTAACAATTTATTATTCAATTATAAGTGAAAATGTATATCGAATATACACCTTTATGACCAAGGCTGAGATAACACCCCATTGTAAACAATGAAACACCATCCAGATTTGAACCTCAAATATTCTATTCGATATACATTTAATTAACTACAATGTATTAATAATTATTTATTTTTGCTAAAAAACTAAATTAATATCCAATTATATGTGATTTGTATATTAAATATATTCATTAAAATCCATGTTGAGATAACACTCCATTGTAAACAATGGAACACCATCCAAATTAGGATTTTAAAGTTTATATTTAATATATATTTAATTACAACAATTATCTTACCTAATTCAATTATTGAATCATAATTAGAGAAACTTAGGTTAAAGGCTCTAATATTTAATTAATACTGTGTGATTAAATCACCTAGCACACAATACTATATGCTCAATTTTAAAACTTGCATCACACATATAAATTAATAACATTAAATTAAATTAAACAAATAATAAAAAAACTAAATTGAAAACACATAAAAGCTCAATTATTATTACATAACTGAATTGAAATCATTACAAAACCCTAAGCCAAAATGACATAGCCCAATGACCTAATTGAAAGAATTACAAACTACGAGAATCAATTAAAAGGATTCGGGGACCAAATTAAAACAAAAGCAAAGTTTGTGGCTCAATTTAGGAGGAAACATGACCAATTTGAATGAAGAGAAAAACTTTGGGAAAATACCAAAGTCGACCCAAATAAGAATGCGCGGTTCAAGGCCCGACCCGTTGAAAACGCGCGGGTCGTCCTTGACCCGCCCCCAAAACGACAACGTCTGGTTTTGGGTATAAAAACCTCACTTTCAACACAAAATCATTCTTCTCCCCTTATTTTTCTGAGCACGCTCTCTCTAGCTCAAATTCTCTCTGTCTCTCTCTCTTACAAACTCCTCATTTCCTATAAAAAACCCTCATCTAAGATCAAAAATCCTCGTTTTGGATGAATGTTCATCCCTGTTCATCAAGAACAGGATGGACATCATCCTCTCCAGCCAAACTCCGCATTTCAAACTGCCCTTTAATCTTCAACAACCGCAATCAACCTCCTCTGATGTGTTTCCCGGCCACCATACCCAATTCCGGCCATCGCGACCGACCGCATTAAGGCAATTTTCGGCCATCGTGAGGTGATTTTTGGCTACCGTCGATCGCCGTATTCGAAACCCTAAATTTACCAAAAACTCAATTTTTTTGCCCCGATTCACCTAGATCTACATGGTTCAACAAAACCTCCCCACTTCCCCAGCCTAAAACTACCCAGAACCATCCCGCTTTTCGACTCCGACCAAAGCATATGTCCTCTCCGGCAACTAAAATAAGATTTCGGCCACCGCAACTCTTTTATTTATATATATTTTTATTTTTTTACAATTTCTTTTTTTCGAACTAATATTTAACTATTTTTGCAGGATCTAAAAAATATAGAAGATTTACCTCGACTACAGTGGCTTTGGTGATTTTGGCGTTGCTTCTGATGACGGCGTGACTTCTCGGTGACCATGCGGCTTCCCGGAGATGATTGAACTCCGGTGGCGACCGTCCGACTACTGGTGATTCAACTCTAGGTGATCGGTGGTCTTCTTGAGGTAAAACCCTTTCTCTCCTATAATTATTTATTATTATTATTATTATTACTTTATTAATGATTGTAATTGTTGTTGTTGACTGACACTTTCTCTTTCCTATTTATAGGTGGTCAAAGTTGCCGACGTCATGGGTGGCCAGCTGTGTTTAAAGAAACACAGATCCGAGTGAAGGCTTTTCAGACCAATGAGAGAGTGCCATATGGCACTATTTGGGAGGAAAAAATGGGCTTTTATTAGATTTTTGTTTGTTTGGGCTGGTTAGATGATAGAATGAGCGGGAAAATGTAGATTGGGTACAAATCTGATGTAAAGCGATTCGGGCCTTGTACTTTAGGCTTTGGGTACTTTAAAAATGTAATTTGGACATTTAGACTAAAAAGACATTTATTTTTATTATTTATTTAATATTTACTATTTATTATCTATTATTTATTAGCCCGGTCAAAATTCAGGTATGACAGTTGCCCCTCTTTGCTCATTGGTGTGGAACAGGGATAGAGCAAAGACCGAAAATATACGAATTTTGTCCAGACCTCCTGGTCATCCTCTAAATGGCGAATCTTTCTTTACGAGCAATGCTGAAGTTTGAAGCTGTTCTTTTCATTCCAAAATTCTTCAAACTTCTGCCAAACTATGGAATCTGAAGCTGTTCTTCTCATTATGAAATTCTTCATCTTCCAAGGTTTGAAGCTGTTCTTCTTATTATGAAATTCTTTATTCCCCTATCAAAATATGGAATCTGAAGCTGTTCTTCTCATTATGAAATTCTTCATCTTCCGAGGTTTGAAGTTGTTCTTCTTATTATGAAATTCTTCAAACATTGGTTTGCCTCTCTGTAAAGGCGTCGAATAAGCAAGTTCTTCTTATTATGAACCACCTCATTTTTCAAAAGGGCGAACTCTTCTTATTATGAGTTCTTTGCTGGCGAGTTCTTATTATGAACTCTGAATTCTTTGCTGACGAGTTCTTCTTATTATGAACTCTAAATTCTTTCTGGTTGAGCTCTTCTTACTGAGCACTCTGGATTCTTTACTCGAAGTGCTGATTTTTCTCTCATCTGGGGAACAATTGATCATGCAAAAAGAAACATCATCAATTAATTCAAATTCAATCTGAAATACCATGGAAGATTTTCAATTTCTTGCTTGAAGCACTGAGTTCTTTGATGTCATTGCTTTTTTGTCCAAGGTATCTTGATCTTTCTATCTAAAACTGATATGGGATTTCATCTCCCATTTCTCTTTCTCTGTTGATCAATATTCTTCTATTCCTGCAAAAGTCAAATTTATCATTTTCCTTCCAACATTGACTGTAAAAATGCACAATTTGGGTATATCATTAAAATTTCAAGTGCTTCAACAAGAGACGCTGATACTATGAATCTTTCTCGTTTGAGCCTGAAGTTGGTCTATCTTGCTTTTCAATCTGACAACTTGAATCATTTTTCTCTTTCTCTTTTTCTTATTCTTTTTTTTTCTTTTTCCTCTATTTCTTTTCCTTTTTCTTCTTATTTTTTCTTTCCATTTTTTTTCTCTTTTTCTTCTTTTTCTTTTTCTCATTTTCTCTTTCTTCTTCCTTCATTCCTTTTTCTTTTCTCTTTTTACTTTTACTTTTTCTTTTCTCTTTCTTTTTTCTTTTTGTCTTTTCTTTTTCTTCTTCTTTTTATTTCCCCATTCTTTTTCCTTTTCTCTTTTTCTTTTTTCTCTTTTTCTTTTTTTTTCTTTTTTCTCTCATTTTCTTTTTCTTTTTTCCTCTCTTTTGTTTTTGTTTTTTTCTTTTTCTCTTCTTTTTTGGAACCGAGGGCCCAATGGATTAATATTTCTGTTGATATCATACCCACTATCTTATTGCGATAACATTCGAAAAGTTCTCATCATTCCCAAAGGTATTGGCCCGAAGGACTTAACATCATGCTCGAAAGACTTACTGATGACCTGAAAGATTTAGAATTGTAACACGCTTTCTTTCCTGTGCACACAATCACATCACTCTCGAAGGTGATGACCTGAAGGATTTAACATCATGCCCGAAGGACTTACTGACGACCCGAAGGATTTAACATCATTCCCGAATGACTTACTGATGACCCGAAAGATTTAGAATTGCATTGCACTTCCTTTCCTGTGCAAATAATTACATCACTCCCGAAGGTAATGGCCCGAAGGACTTATTGATGACCCGAAGGATTTAACATCATGCCCGAAGAACTTACTGATGACCCAAAGGATTTAAAATTTTAATGCACTTCATTTTCTGTGCACATAATTAGAAAATCTTTGATGAAATCCGCCTCTGCAAACGGATTGAAATTTTTTGCTGAAATCCGCCTCTATAAACATATTGTAATCTTTGCTAAAATCTGCCTCTGTAAACGAATCGGAATCTTTGCTGAGATCCGCCTCTTTAAACGGATTAAAATCTTTGCTGAAATTCGCCTCTTCAAACGGATTAAAATCTTTGCTAGGATTCGCCTCTTCAAACGAAACATCTAACTGAATATGCCTTTTACAAACAAAATGTCTTGCTGAAATCTACTTTTGTTGAAATCTGCTTCTACAAACATAGCCTCTTGCTAAAATATGTCTTTTTCAAATAGAATATCTTGCTGAAATTCACCTCTAGAAACGAGATATTTATTGAAATCTGCCTCTATAAGCTGAATATCTTGATATCTACATCTGCAAGCAAAAAATCATGAATCAATATATTTACTTTCTCACCAATATGACTAAAATTTTTACTAGATCTATTTCTCAAAGATCTATGCTCCTTCATTGTCAAATTTTCTCTCCGATATTTCTGTTTATTCCTTGCTGGATCTTCCTCTTCAAAATCTTTATTATTTTTTAACAGGATCTTTTCTCTGAAATCTCAGCTCATTCTTGCTTGAATATACTTTTTCTGGATCTTTATTCATTTATAATTGGATCTTTTTCTCCAAGATCTTTGCTTATTTTTGCTTGGATCTACCTTTTCAAGATCTTTATTCTTTCTTAACTGGATCTTTTTCTAAAATCTCTGCTCATTATTGCTTGAATCTTCTCTTCCAAAGCTTTAAATTAATCTTCACCTTTCCTTGATTAAATCTGCAAATTTCTGCCTAAGTATGCAAAATGCTTTGAATGTATGAATTAGCATGCTCCTACTTATGGATGCCTAACTATATGATGCATGAATGTTGTCAATTGATGACCATTTGGGTAAACATTCATCTGCTGGGGAGCTCCAAATTTCTTCGCTTCGTCTTTCATTGAAACTTCTTCTACTGACAGCGTAACCCATCTCAGACTCAAGTTTAATCTTCAGGATCTCTGCATCTTTTATCTAAAGCGCCTTTTCAGGTTTTCACTTTAGATTTTCCTTTTTTCTTTATTCTTTTTCTTCTCAAGGCGCCCTTTCAGGTTTTTACCTCGATTTTTCTCTCTTCTTCTTTTCTTTTTCTTTCTTTTTTTACAACAAATTTTCTTTTATTCCTTCTGACGAAGCTTTTCTTACCTTCATAGATCAAGCATATAAACCTCTTTTTACCGCATTTCACTATGTATTTCTCACAATTTGAATGCTGGGGATCATTCTTTCCTCAAAAAGCCACTCCGACTTATGATATTCTGTAAAGCTCTTTTGCAGCATTGCCTCACTCCGGCTTGACTTTTACTACTGTCTTTGCTCACATTTGCCTTGCTTTCTTTGCTTTTGTATAGCAAGTACCTTCAATGAATTGATCTGGCCGCATCTTTACCTCCAAAAGGTGGCTCATGCTCTTTTTTTTGCCCCAATATTACTTGTATCATTTTCTTGCACCTTTGTTTGAATGTTGTTGCCACTCAAAATTGTGACTCTCATCGTCATACTTTTCATCATTAAACAAGTGTCGAGGCCACCTCCTGTTCTATCTGCACTGAAAGGATTAGTACATCATAATAATACCCACGAAATCCTTTGCTTTTCTTGTATCTAATCAATTTATCTGCAAGATGCTTGTTGAAAAGATAAGTGAATGGTGTTACGCGTATTGAGTGCTACGCAAACGGTGCAAGTATACACATCGCAAGTAATAAAGTGATATGAGTATCGAGTATCGTCTCCACAGGAATTGGTTTGGGCCACTTTGCTTTAGTTATCGCACTGTAAAAATAAAAACACAATTGATAATAGGAGTTCTAATTAACGAGTAAACTAAGAGCAATAAACTAAAAGAATAGATGAAATCAAATAAGAGAGAGTAGGCCAGGTTATCGTGAGTTGAGGTGTGATAGTCCGAAGGATTGTCTTGGTAAAAGAGTGCAAGGGAAACTCAGTTGCCGTGGCAACTTGCGCAGTTGGGTTGCCTTGGCAATTAATCGAACGGTTGCCTGGGCAACTAGCTGGGCAATTGTTTGGGCGGCTGGGCAGCAACTTCAAGGCTCGGCAGAGCGTTCTTCAATAGTTTCTTCTAATCCCCAAGTCAAAACTCTAGCTAATTGTATATGCCTTGATAATACACCCCTGCGTGAATCAAGGGTGAACAACAACCAATCTTGCGCTCCTTTTAGCCGTTGAAATCCTTTAACTTATTCCTAAGCCGAATTATTCTTCACCATCAATTGATTGAATAAAGACTATGCTCATTCATTTCTTGAATCTAACTCTCCCAATATTAGATAAATAGATAGATTCACGAGATCAACTCCCAATTCACTCGCAAACAAGAATAAAAACCAAGAATGAACAAACCTTAAATTAAAAGTGCAAACTCAATTACTTAAACATAATCTAATCATTCTCACAACCACGAACCCAAAATAACCCAAGCCAATTCACATCAATTTATGACTGGGTTTCGAAAGATATACAAAGAATAATCCCCAAACATGAAACGAATAGAATAAAGAAGAAGAATAAGATGAAGAAATCGATCAGCCCCCTTGAATTCTCTCCCAATCGAACTCTCTCTCCAAACTTGTTAAAATAGGCGGCTATGGGTTCTTTATATAGGAGATGGTTAGGTCAAAGTCTTTCTTGAGGAGGAAGTTAAGTTGGAATTAAATACTTTAAAAGAATATAATTTTTTATTATATTTAAATTCCTTCTAGATCTTCTGCTATCTTCTTTGGGATTTAATCTCTCTTTGAATCTCTAATTCTTCTAGGATTTATCTTCTTCCACGTGATATTAGGCTTTACTAGTCATCAATTCGAGTGCCACATCATCTTATCCCTTATCGACAATTGCCCTGGCATCTAGCTCAGCATAACCTTCATGCACTGCCCTGGCAACTACGTCGGCGTCTCCTTCTTGCACTGCTCTGGCAACTGCATCGGCATCTCCTTCTTGTATTGCCCTGGCAACTGGTTCCAGCCTTGCTTTGGCAACTGATTTTGCACACACAAAAACACACCAAAGCAGTATCTTTTCCACAAAATAAGCAAAATATGAAACAAGCTTGTCCACCAAGGAAACAATGCAAACATGCATGAATGGCTAATAATGCAACTAATATAAGCCTAAGTCTAACAATAATATGAGTAAAAAGGGTAATAAAAATAGTACTTTTGAACACTTAACACACCCCCAAACTCGAACTATTGCTTGTCCTCAAGCAATGCAAAACTAAAAAATTATCTGCCAAGACTTTAATCATCAAAGACATGCTTCAAACTTGAATTCAAACCTCAGAACCGTGGCACAAAGTATGATCACCTTTTAATTTTTTGGATAGCACAAAAATTACCCGGAATCAAACTATAATGCTCGTGACAATGTGTGTGCGTAGTTGTGTACAAGTTGATTTTTAAGATTCTATGTGAACAATAGGCTTTTATCAATTTAATTACCGGGTCATTTATTTTTATTTTCACTAGAGCCAATTTCGAGCAACTCTAGCAAAGTAAGCAATTTCTCAGTTTATTTTAGTCAACTAGAGCCAATTTTGGGCACCTCTAGCGATTCTTTAATGTGCATTAACTACTAGAGCCAGTTTCGGGCACTTCTAGCAAGAATTTAACTTTTAATTTTCAATTTTAAATTTACCCAAATTTTAAGCAACCTAAGTTCACTAAGTTTCTTTCAATCAACAAGCCACAACCGTGTAAAAAAATTCAGCATCATAGTAAAATTCTAAGTTCTTTTCATGCAATCCTAAAATTAAAGGTTCTTTCAATTAAGCGCAGTGGCAAAAATTCATCATTGGATATTCAACAAGTCTTAAGCAATTAAATCAAATCAAAGGCATGGCAAGTAACATATGCAACATAAATATGATTGCTAAAGATGCATGCAACTAAACATGCAACATATACGCGCCAAAAACTTGTTGCGCGTATTGAGTGCTGCGCAAAGGGGGCAAGTATACATGTCGCAAGTAATAAAGTGATACGAGTATCGAGTATCGTCTCCACAGGGATTGGTTTAGGCCACTTTGCTTTAGTTAACACACTGTAAAAGTAAAAACAATTGATAATTGTAGGAGTTCTATCTAACGAATAAAATAAAAGAGCAAGTACATAAAATAAAGATGTAATCAAAAGAGAGAGAATAGGCTAGGTTATCGTGAGTTGAGGAGTGATAGCCAATTGGGTCATCTTGGTAAAAGAGTGCAAGGGCAACTCAATTGCCGTGGCAACTTGCGCAGCTGGGTTGCCTTGGCAACTAATCGATGGTTGCCTGGGCAACTGTTTGAGCGGCTGGGAAGCAACTTCAAGGTTCGACAGAGCGTTCTTCAATGGTTTCTTCTTATCCCTAAGTCGAAACTCTAGCTAGTTGTGCATGCCTTGACAATACATCCCTGCGTGAATCAAGGGTGAACAATAACAAATCTTGTGCTCCTCTTAGGTGTTGAAATCCTTAACTTATTCCTAAGCCGGATTAATCTTCACCATCGATAGATTGAATAAAGACAATACTCATTCGTTTCTTGAATCTAACTCTCCCGATATTAGATAAATAGATAGATTCACGAGATCCTCTCCCAATTCACTCGCAAACAAGAATAAAAACCAAGAATGAACAAACCTTGAATTAAAAGTGCAAACTCAATTACTTAAACAAAATCCAATCGTTCTCACAACCACGAACCCAAAATAACACAAGCCAATTCACATAAATTCATGGTCGGGTTTTGAAAGATATAAGAAGAATAATCCCTAAACATGAATCGAATAGAATAAAGAAGAAGATGATGAAGAAATCGATAAGCACCCTTGAATTCTCTACCAATCGAACTCTTTCTCCAAACTTGTTGAAATAGGCGGCTATGGGTTCTTTATACAGGAGATGGTTAGGTCAAAGTCTTTCTTGAGGAGGAAGTTAAGTTGGAATTAAATACTTTAAAAGAATATAATTCTTTATTATATTTAAATTCCTTCTAGATCTTCTCCTATCTTCTTCAGGATTTAATCTCTCTTTGAATCTCCAATTCTTCTAGGATTTATCTTCTTCCACGTCATATTAGGCTTTATTTAGTCATCAATTCGAGTGCCACATCATCTTATCCCTTATCGACAATTGCCATGGCAACTAGCTCGGCATAACCTTCATGCACTGCCCTCGCAACTGCGTCAGTATCTCCTTCTTGCACTGCCCTCGCAACTGCGTCGGCATCTCTTTCTTGTATTGCCCTGGCAACTGGTTCCAGCCTTGCTTTGGCAACTGATTTTGCACACACAAAAATACACCAAAGCAGTATCTTTTTCCACAAAATTAAGCAAAATATGAAATCAAGCTTGTCCACCAAGGAAACAATGCAAACATGCATGAATGGCTAATAATGCAACTAATATGAGCTTAATTCTAACAATAATATGAGTAAAAAGGGTAAAAAATAGTACTTTTGAACACTTAACACACCCCGAAACTCGAACTATTGCTTGCCCTCAAGCAGTGCAAAACTAAAAAATTTCCTGCCAAGACTTTAATCATCAAAGACATGCTTCAAACTTGAATTCAAACCTCGGAACCGTGGCACAAAGTATGATCACCTTTTAATTTTTCGGATAGCACAAAAATTACCCGGAATCAAACTATAATGCTCATGACAATGTGTGTGCGTAGTTGTGTACAAGTTGATTTTTAAGATTCTATATGAACAATAGGCTTTTATCAATTTAATTACCGGGGCATTTATTTTTATTTTCACTAGAGCCAATTTCGGGCACCTCTAGCAAAGTAAGCAATTTCTCATTTTATTTTAGTCGACTAGAGCCAATTTTGGACACCTCTAGCGATTCTTTAATGTGCATTAACTACTAGAGCCAGTTTCGGGCACTTCTAGCAAGAATTTAACTTTTAATTTTCAATTTTAAATTTATCCAAATTTTAAGCAACCTAAGTTCACTAAGTTTCTTTCAATCAACAAGCCACAACCGTGTAAAAAAATTCAGCATCATACTAAAATTCTAAGTTCTTTTCATGCAATCCTAAAATTAAAGGTTCTTTCAATTAAGTGCAGTGGAAAAAATTCATCATTGGATATTCAACAAGTCTTAAGTAATTAAATTAAATCAAAGGCATGGCAAGTAACATATGCAACATAAATATGATTGCTAAAGATGCATGCAATTAAACATGCAACATATACACGCCAAAAACTTGTTGCGCGTATTGGGTGCTGTGCAAATGGGGCAAGTATACATGTCGCAAGTAATAAAGTGATACGAGTATCGAGTATCGTCTCCACAGGGATTGGTTTGGGCCACTTTGCTTTAGTTATCACACTGTAAAAGTAAAAACACAATTGATAATTGTAGGAGTTCTATCTAACGAATAAAATAAAAGAGCAAGTAAATAAAATAAAGATGTAATCAAAAGAGAGAGAATAGGCTAGGTTATCGTGAGTTGAGGAGTGATAGCCAATTGGGTCATCTTGGTAAAAGAGTACAAGGGCAACTCAGTTGCCGTGGCAACTTGCGCAGCTGGGTTGCCTTGGCAACTAATCGATGGTTGCCTGGGCAACTGTTTGAGCGGCTGGGAAGCAACTTCAAGGTTCGACAGAGCGTTCTTCAATGGTTTCTTCTTATCCCTAAGTCGAAACTCTAGCTAGTTGTGCATGCCTTGACAATACATCCCTGCGTGAATCAAGGGTGAACAACAACAAATCTTGCGCTCCTCTTAGGTGTTGAAATCCTTAACTTATTCCTAAGCCGGATTAATCTTCACCATCGATAGATTGAATAAAGACAATACTCATTAGTTTCTTGAATCTAACTCTCCCGATATTAGATAAATAGATAGATTCACGAGATCCTCTCGCAATTCACTCACAAACAATAATAAAAACCAAGAATGAACAAACCTTGAATTAAAAGTGCAAACTCAATTACTTAAACAAAATCCAATCGTTCTCACAACCACGAACCCAAAATAACACATCCAATTCACATAAATTCATGGCCGAGTTTCAAAAGATATAAGAAGAATAATCCTTAAACATGAATTGAATAGAATAAAGAAGAAGATGATGAAGAAATCGATAAGCCCCCTTGAATTCTCTCCCAAT
Source organism: Hibiscus mutabilis (assembly GCA_019671005.1). Classification (NCBI taxonomy): domain Eukaryota; kingdom Viridiplantae; phylum Streptophyta; class Magnoliopsida; order Malvales; family Malvaceae; genus Hibiscus; species Hibiscus mutabilis. The sequence goes on from CM033734.1 coordinate 17,294,798, forward strand.
CGAACTCTTTCTCCAAACTTGTTGAAATAGACGGCTATGGGTTCTTTATACAGGAGATGGTTAGGTCAAAGTCTTTCTTGAGGAGGAAGTTAAGTTGGAATTAAATACTTTAAAAGAATATAATTCTTTATTATATTTAAATTCCTTCTAGATATTCTCCTATCTTCTTTGGGATTTAATCTCTCTTTGAATCTCTAATTCTTCTAGGATTTATCTTCTTCCACGTCATATTAGGCTTTATTTAGTCATCAATTCGAGTGCCACATCATCTTATCCCTTATCGACAATTACCCTGGCAACTAGCTCGGCATAACCTTCATGCACTGCCCTCGCAACTGCGTCGGTATCTCCTTCTTGCACTGCCCTCGCAACTGCGTCGGCATCTCTTTCTTGTATTGCCCTGGCAACTGGTTCCAGCCTTGCTTTGACAACTGATTTTGCACACACAAAAACACACCAAAGCAGTATCTTTTTCCACAAAATTAAGCAAAATATGAAATCAAGCTTGTCCACCAAGGAAACAATGCAAACATGCATGAATGGCTAATAATGCAACTAATATGAGCTTAAGTCTAACAATAATATGAGTAAAAAGGGTAAAAAAATAGTACTTTTGAACACTTAACACACCCCCAAACTCGAACTATTGCTTGTCCTCAAGCAATGCAAAACTAAAAAATTTCCTGCCAAGACTTTAATCATCAAAGACATGCTTCAAACTTGAATTTAAACCTCGGAACCGTGGCACAAAGTATGATCACCTTTTAATTTTTCGGATAGCACAAAAATTACCCGGAATCAAACTATAATGCTCATGACAATGTGTGTGCGTAGTTGTGTACAAGTTGATTTTCAAGATTCTATGTGAACAATAGGCTTTTATCAATTTAATTACCGGGGCATTTATTTTTATTTTCACTAGAGCCAATTTCGGGCACCTCTAGCAAAGTAAGCAATTTCTCATTTTATTTTAGTCGACTAGAGCCAATTTTGGACACCTCTAGCGATTATTTAATGTGCATTAACTACTAGAGCCAGTTTCGGGCACCTCTAGCAAGAATTTAACTTTTAATTTTCAATTTTAAATTTACCCAAATTTTAAGCAACCTAAGTTCACTAAGTTTCTTTCAATCAACAAGCCGCAACCGTGAAAAAAAAATCAGCATCATAGTAAAATTCTAAGTTCTTTTCATGCAATCCTAAAATTAAAGGTTCTTTCAATTAAGTGCAGTGGCAAAAATTCATCATTGGATATTCAACAAATCTTAAGCAATTAAATCCAATCAAAGGCATGACAAGTAACATATGCAACATATATGTGATTGCTAAAGATGAATGCAACTAAACATGAAACTAACTAGAAACCAACACCCCCAAACTCGAGAGAAGCATTGTCCTCAATGCATGTAAAAGTGAAACTAAATTTAAAGGAAACTAAATGAAATGAGTTAGTCGGAGAGGTCGTCACCTCGTGTGATAAGTTTCCTTCATGCTGTTTGCTTGATTCATATTCCGGTCGGTGGTTGAATGCTTGTGGCTGGTACCGCGTGAATAGCATTGCTTTGATTTGATCCATGTTTTTTGAGGCAGGTTCACTTTCCTGGGCATCAGTTGTTGCCGAAGCCATTGTTGTTGCCTGGGCATCGCCAGTTTCTGTTGTCGTGGCAACTGCTGAGGTAGTTGCCGATGCGGTTGCCGGGGCATCCTCTGTTGCGGTTGCCGGGGCATCCTCTGTTGCGGTTGCCGTGACAAGTAGTCGGCAGGGAATTTCCTTAGCATGGTGGTTGTGAGTCTTGTTGTAGGAAAGAAAAGAAAACAAAACAAAGAAAATCTGGAAACTAAATATAATGAAGACAAATAAAATAAAATATCTCCTAAAAATTCCAAAAATAAATAAAGAAAAAAAACTGAAAATAAAATAAAGTTCCAAAAAATTAAAAACAAAAATTAAAGATTCTTAGAAAGAACATTTTTTATGCATCTTCTAATGTTACTGCATATCTGAGAAAACTTGAGGAGGGTCGTTTCCGATACTTCTTATAGTCCATCTGCACCATCCATCGAGTGATAATATTGCCCAAAAAGAGTTGGGCCAATATGCTCGCAGCTACTCACCTTTGCGTTACCATGGTGGATGTGTCTTTCTTCCGTGTTCCCTTGTAGTCCATGCACACCTTTCACCTTGCTACTGTTCCTGAAGGCATGAATTTATTATTAGGAAAAATTATATCAACATCTAACCATTTAATTACCTCATTCTCGTTGGGCTCCATCATGGTTGGATGTAGCATTCGTTGTCGTGGCAATCAGTTGCCAAAATTTGCTGTAAGTCAAGGGAAGAACCAATTTTCTGAAAAGCTTTACGAATCCAAACACCTTTTTCTTTTGGCCCCTCAAACATCTCCATTAGTAGAGATTTCAATGGCTTTAAATCTACCAACATCGGTTCCTCAAGACATACCTGCAATAGACGAGGTGAGTTTTTAAAGAATTCGAAAGGTTCAACCATTACCTGCTCATATTCAATTGGCAAAGTATTATCATCTCGTTGATCTTGCATGTGGTAGTGCAATTGCCGTGGCAACTGTAGATAAGAGCAATCTACATATTCATGCTTCAACATCAACGTTGTAACCTTCTGGGCATCAGGTTCCTCAGAATTTATTGTAGTATTGTTGTTCTCAGCTTCACTGAGTGTTGTCCCAGCATTGCTCTGTTCAGGCTCCTCAATCATTGCTGAGGCAATTTGTTGCTCAGGCTCATCATGTGTTGGGCAGTCTCTCTCATTGACATTCTCTTGACTTGGAGGTTCTAGTTGTTCCCCACACATCAGAGACCTCTCTTCGCATTGCTCCTTATTCTCTTGCCTTGGGATGCCAGTATCCCTAGGAATGGATTGTTGGTGCATGTTATCCAAGGCATATGTGGATCTCCTCAATTGATCTTCTGAATCCCCCAAGGTTGCATCCCATTGAGCTATCCTCGCATCCATTTTCTTTGATAACTCTCGATTCTCTTCAATTGATCCATCAAGTCTAGCCAAGGAAGCTAGCAACGTTTCTTCCAAGGAATTGGAATGTTCTTGAAAAGGACTACATTGCCATGGTATATCTGTTGCCGTGATAGTAGGCTGCTGATAAGGACTATATTGCCGAGGCATGTCTATTGCTGCAGCAAATTTGTTATGGTAAATTTTTTTGAGCTTTTTGATCATACCATGAAGGATTTTGCTGCTGGTTCCATCTATGGTTCTCCATGTAGTCATATGCACCGAAAATGTGAGGGCAATTTTCAAACACATGATGTTCTCCACAACAAGTGCATGAGTTTTCCACAGTATATGCTTTTCTCGGTTGGTATAGGTAATCATCGAAGGGTGCAAGAAACTCTTAATTGGATTGATTCCTATCTTCCCACATCAACTCTCGAATAGATTGACTTTTATTTCCCGACATGTTGATGTCTTTTAACTTGTAGCACACCTGATTTTTTTGTTGATAAAACAAACAAAAAGAAAAGTTAGTAGAACTAATAAGAAAAATGCAATAACAAAAACAACTAACACCAATTGTCAATCCTCGACAACGGCGCCAAAAACTTATTGCGTGTATTGAGAGCTACGCAAACGGTGCAAGTATACATGTCACAAGTAATAAAGTGATATGAGTATCGAGTATCGTCTCCATATGGATTGGTTTGTTCCACTTTGCTTTAGTTATCGCACTGTAAAAATAAAAACACAATTGATAATAGGAGTTCTAATTACGAGTAAACTAAGAGCAATAAACTAAAAGAATAGATGAAATCAAATAAGAGAGAGTAGGCTAGGTTATCGTGAGTTGAGGTGTGATAGTCGAAAGGATTGTCTTGGTAAAAGAGTGCAAGGGCAACTTAGTTGTCGTGGCAACTTGCGCAGCTGGGTTGCCTTGGCAACTAATCGAACGGTTGCCTGGGCAATTCTTTGGGCGGCTGGGCAGCAACTTCAAGGTTCGGTAGAGTGTTCTTCAATGGTTTCTTCTTATCCCTAAGTCGAAACTCTAGCTAATTGTGCATGCCTCGATAATACATCCCTGCATGAATCAAGGGTGAACAACAACCAATCTTGCGCTCCTTTTAGCCGTTGAAATCCTTTAATTTATTCTTAAGCCAGATTAGTCTTCACCATCAATTGATTGAATAAAGACTATGCTCATTCGTTTCTTAAATCTAACTTTCCCGATATTAGATAAATAGATAGATTCACGAGATCCTCTCCCAATTCACTCGCAAACAAGAATAAAAACCAAGAATGAACAAACCTTGAATTAAAAGTGCAAACTCAATTACTTAAACAAAATCCAATCGTTCTCACAACCACGAACCCAAAATAACCCAAGCCAATTCACATCAATTCATGCCAGGTTTCGAAAGATATACAAAGAATAATCCCCAAACATGAATCGAATAGAATAGAAAAGATGAAGATGAAGAAATCGATAGCCCTCTTGAATTCTCTCCCAATCGAACTCTCTCTCCAAACTTGTTGAAATAGGCGTCTAGGGGTTCTTTAAATAGGAGATGATTAGGTCAAAGTCTTTCTTGAGGAGGAAGTTAAGTTGGGATTAAATACTTTAAAAGAATATAATTCTTTATTATATTTAAATTCCTTGTAGATCTTCTCCTATCTTCTTTGGGATTTAATCTCTCTTTGAATCTCTAATTCTTCTAGGATTTATCTTCTTCCACGTCATATTAGGCTTTATCTAGTCATCAATTCGAGTGCCACATCATCTTATCCCTTATCGACAATTGCCCTGGCAACTACGTCGGCATCTCCTTCTTGCACTGCCCTGGCAACTGCGTTGGCATCTCCTTCTTGTATTACCCTGGCAACTGGTTCCAGCCTTGCTTTGGCAACTGATTCTGCACACACAAAAACACACTAAAGCAGTATCTTTTTCCACAAAATTAAGCAAAATATGAAATCAAGCTTGTCCACCAAGGAAACAATGCAAACATGCATGAATGGCTAATAATGCAACTAATATGAGCCGAAGCTAGCAATAATATGAGTAAAAAGGGTAACAAATATAGTACTTTTGAACACTTAACAAATGGCTCAAAATATTATTTACTAGATTTGAGAGACTGTAATATTTTGATAAGTCATGGCAAACATGAGAACAAAAATCAAGATTATGCCCCTAAATATCAAGTGCAACAAAGCCTTTGAATTAAGCTGCAAGGATCAACTCCAGTGTGACATCTTCTATGTTATTAGACTTCTGGGAGAAACATTCCACACCTAATTCTATCCCATTTAAGGTGGCACTCTTTACCTCATTAGCTCACCATGCCCAATCCTTCCCTCTTTTCTAATCTCAATCAAGCATTTGAAGTTTGGAAGTCCTTGAAGAAAGGTTAACCTTGATAGGCGAGATTTATTCTGAACATTAACTCATCTTATTCCAATACCCGCATATGGTCAAAATGGTCTTTTAAGGCTTGTAATGTAGGCTATGGCTCGCGGCTGCCAAAGAAAGGATATATAGGCTCAAATAAATACTTAAGGGTGATGAAACCAATGATCATTTTTTTCAAGTGAAATATCATTTTTGCACTGTTCTGAATATGATCGGATGAAATAGCTCTTTTTTTTCTTTTTTTCTTCTCTCTCTCTTTCTTTTTTTTTGTTTTTGTGGATCACTCTAGACTGCCTATTTCTGAGTTTTCACCCTAGAGTTCATTTCTTTTCCTTGAAATCAGTCTTCCACTACTCCTTTGAATAGAAACTTGCTTGGATGAAAGATCTCACATATATGTATTGCTTTACTTTTGCACCTTTTACCTTTAGTGCTTTCTTTGCTTCAACTTAATTTAGTTGGCTTTTTTTAACACAAACTTCCACTGTTTCTTCTTCTTATGCCTTTTATTTTTTACTGAATTCAGAGCATTCTTTTTCATTCATCCTGCCTTTCTGACTTTTTTGCTTAATATGTTCACTTTTGTTTTTTTGCCCCTGATCAAAACCGAACATAGGATGATCAAAACCGAACACTTTCACTTGCAAACGAACTTTCATCCTCTTTGCCCCTAGTGTAGGGGTGATCCTTGGTTTGGGTTGAATCGAAAGAAAATCTTCATGCTCAAAAGGGATAACAAATGATATTTTTCTTATTTTCTTTCTTTGTGAAGGGAGATGAAGGAATGTCAAATATCCTCCCATACTTGGATATCTTCAAAGAAAAGCCGTCTTCAGGTGGATGATGTTTTAGGTTATCACTTCATTCAAATACCTTAGCCAACAATGATTGAGAGGTAATTCACTCAAAATTTATATTTGGGATTTCCCATGATTCCTGAACACTCATTAATGTCTTCCCATTGGCCTAAATAAAGTAGAACAAAGTCACATTTTGAAGCTGATCTCTGAGTTTGATTCAAGGTCACTCTCACAATCAATATCCGGAGACCTAAAAAAATGTTAGTGAAGATATATACATATACGTATGGGAGAACAAAACTAACCCATAATAAAGAATGAATGAAATATTAAAAGTCAAAGAATGAAAATGTTTGCCATTTGAGAAAAATATATAGGAAACAAGCATCATGAACAAATAAATTGAAACAACCTCCTTTACAAAGGACCCCCAATGCCCACGGGCAAAAGCTATTGGGATAATTCAGGGTATTACTCCGCAACGGTCCTAAAATTGCAGACAGATCTCCCGTAGTTCACGGTTGGCTATTACTCAAGGAAAGCCTGAATGAATTCCATCCACTCCAATTCTTCCAGCAATTCTTCATTTATCCCTCTTGCCAGCACAAATACATACCCATTTTTGCTCATACCCTGATGCTCTCATTCTTTCTGAACATATTTTTAAATCTTCAGTGATCAAATTCTTCAATGTTGCTCCACTGGTCTCTTGCCATATTAAGTTTGCCCTACCTTTATTATTTAGGGCGAACAAATGCTCAAAATCACTGAACATTTTAAGTTATTGAACTTTCATCAAGTTCATCTTTAATTTTACAGAACCACCAAAAATCTATGGCAAAACTTGCTAAGTCCCTGAACTGGCTAATATATATATTTCATTACCACCATCATGACCTCTGATAAGCGATTTTTTGAATAAAGAAATATCGACTGAAAATGATTGCCCCATACTCAGTCATATCATCCATGTGAGTGGTCGAACATTTGCAACCATGGCCTTTCATTTTGAAATCATCTATGAAACAACATAAGAGAATCTTTGGGCTGGAAGTAATAAAGTTGACTTCATATACTACTTCAGAGATAATTCTTGCAAACTGTGCCACCTAGACACGAACGGGACAGAATTTAAAACTTCAGAAAATCTTGGAAGCATTCATTCTAAATCTCTGACTAACCAACTTCTTGATTTCCTCTATTAAGTGCCTACATTTCTTGGTAGCTCATCCTGGTGTCCCATGTGAAATTTGCAAATACTAACAGGATCATAACTATAGGCAAATGGGCTTAACATCTTCTTCACCAGCCAAGGAGTGAGATACTCTTCTTTGATAAATCTGAATAGACATTTCAAAATAATCCAAATTTGCATATATTTGAGGAATCTTCCATCTGGTGAGTCAATTAACTTTTCCTTCTGGGAGTATGATCATTGCATTCATTCACTTCTTTCTCTCTTTTCACTTGGCATCTTCAACACTCGTCTTCTGAGCAATCCAATTGCATTTCTCCAATTAGGGGTTTCTCTCTAAGTTTCATATCTTAATAATTGATCTTCAGTGTCAACTTCCAAAATCTCCCACTTCAGAAAGTTTTGGATCTACAACTTGAAAATGTAGTAATCTTCAATGTCCCAATCATAACTCAGAATAGTCTTGATATTGTAACAACTCGATTAATGGGGCTCTGATAATTTCTTGTGATACGGTGAAACTTCAAGCAGTTTGAAATATATCTCTTAATAAACATGAATGATATTTAGTTTGACTTTTGACTTTTCACTGACATGATCATCTGATCTTGGAGCGTTATTTGGTGAAGAAAATGCCAAAATATTACTTTAACTCTGATAAACCCCAGACTGCAACGAGTTATTCACAAAAGCTTGTCATAGTTTCTATCCCTTTTTCTTTTATCTCCACTACTTTAACAACTAACAGTCTTTGATTAAGCTGGACTCTTTCCTTTCGGAACATAAATACCCAATCCTGATGAAACCAAAACTTCAATGGGGCCATTATCTGTAAGTGATTCTTGTACAACCATCAATCTGCCATGACATTGGATAGGAACAATTGTCTCCCTTTCTGACTAAACTCTTCAGCTTCTTTATCTCGTATCTGTATTCTGCTCCTATTGCAATCGACTCATTTGTGAGAAAACTTCAATCTTTCACTCACCTTGGCATTCATCGCTTTAGAGAATGACTCTTCTGCCCCTCGTCTCTGTTAGGATCATTATGTCATTCGACTGTTGTTGAACCATCAATCGACAAGACTTTCAGCTAAACTCCAGCATTTGACTTCATTCAGTCCTTCTATGCCATTCTACTAGGCTTCCTTCATTTTAGCATTTTCAAAATCCACTGGTGCCTCTAAGTCAAGCATTCCATTATTTTCTTCATGATCCAAACTCGGGTCTTCTAAATTTTGTGCAAATGTCCCAGGCTATATTGGTCGGAACTTTCTCTTCTTTTTATTTGGCTTTTATTTCTATCTCTTTCTCTTCTTTTTTTTTTTGCTTTTTTGTTTTTTTTTTACTTCTTCTTTCTTTTTTGACTTTTTTTACTTTCTTTTGCATGAGGAGTCCTTTCAGACTGAACCCTTATGTGAAATGAATTTCTATTTTGATCACTTTTGTTGGTGCTTCGTCTGGCATATTTCCTTCTTCAACCAATATGACTCCAAACAACATGGTAGCTCATATTTTCATCTGGTTCTTGAACTGGTCAGCCTTTTCCTTCATTCGATCCAAGTGGTCCTCATCAACCTTTGTAACTGTTCAAACTTAATAAATTTGTTGCCCATACTTTTTGAACAGGAATTTTAAATAATGCAATGTTACTTTCTAAACAAGATACAATATTTTAATCAAAATGCAATGCTTTAAACAAAAGTGGAATATTTTTATTTTACATAATATTTTAAATGTTGTAATGTATGAATGCACAAGGTATCGGTTTCAAGAACTAGTCATTAGAACAACACCCATCTAACTGAAAGGTTGAATACAAAGAAAAGGCAATATGTCACTAGCTTCAGCTCTTTTGGTTGATCACTCTGTTCAGCCTCTGAGTCAACGTCTGTCCTGGCTCGATGTTAATATCAAAATATTGTTGTGGGTTCACGACCTCGTCGAACATAATATGCACGTACCAAGCAACTCCCCGCAATTGGCTCCTGAAGTTAATCACTTCACAATTATATTTCTAAATGACATGGATTACTGTCTCGGCCTAATTTTCGGTATTTTGTCCTTTATTGTGGTATCTCCTTGAAACTTGCGAGCTGACCTTTCAATTGTCGTCCTATGTTTTTCTGATTCTGTCATTTTCCTCAGCTCTTCATTTTGTCAGCATCTCCCTTAATTTTTGTGTTCTTCGGTGAATTTTATCATTTGTGAAACTTGGGTATCGTCTCTGGGTTCGAAACCTTCTTTTCTTCCCTCGGTTTTAAAAACAGTCCTTGAATGCCCCTTTAATTTATCTGTTATTTATTCTTTTTCTGATTATCACTATTTTTCCAGATACTGTGTCTTATTTATCTCTGTAACTATCAATGACTGTATATTGAAACTTGAGCTGTTGTTGAGCATTGTGTAAACTCTGCCCTTTTTAACCCCTAAAAAGCCTCGTATTTCTCTATTGCTGGCGTTGCATGTATCTTTCTGAAGTGCGAATATTTATACTTGGCTTCATAAACAAGTTACGGCCCTAAACAACTATTGATCCATTTGATTGTCTGACTGCAACACTATATTCAGAAATTTTATTGAAAATGACTCTTCGTATTCCCATTTTTCGATTCTCAAATTAAACTTAGTTCTAGAAGAATTTCATTATGTTCAAAAATTTCAGATACAACATTGTAATACTATAACCCATAAATCATTATGAAAATGACTCTTCATATCCCATCCTATGGTTCTCAAACTGAACTGGTTCTGACAAAACTTCCTCTTGCTCAGAAATTTTCTGTACAACCTTGCATTGATGACACCTAATCTCCATGGATATTGTCTTCGTACTTGTATTGAGTCTTCTCGAATCGAATCCACAATGACATATTATCCTCCACTTGTCTATCAGACCCTTCAGCTCTTATGGCCACAACCTACTGATGAGTGATTTAAATAATTAATATTTTGTTATTAATTACTCATTGTTAATTATTTGATATTGCTAATTTGGGTTGTTTTATTCGTTTTTGCACAGGACCTCAATTTCCAGAAAACAGCACTAAAAGAGCATGTTTTGCAGTTTTTTTTATTTTCTGGAATCAAGGCCGAGTTAGTGGGCATGAAGGCTGGCGTGGCGTCCGGTCAACAATTTCTAGAAGATGACATCAGCAACGTCGGATAGCTTATCAGTCGCGAATCAATAGCTTATCAGCTGAGATTTTAAATTCAAACTTAGGATTATCATTTTTATTTAATTTAAATACTTTTAGGATTTATCTTTTAGAGTTATTTTTAGGGTTTTAGAATACTATAAATACCCCATTGGGGTAAGCTAGAAAATCAGCTCTCATTTTAGCTTTGTTTTTACTTTGGAAGTTTTATAAAATTCTCTCTTCTTTTCATTTTTGTTAATTTAGTTTTTTTTTACTTTCTTTTAAAATGATAAGCATGGTTTTCACCATAATCATGCTTAGCTAAATTTTTCTATTAGCCAAGGGCTTAAAGCGAAGCTTTGATTCAACTTGTGAGAATTAAAAAGCACTTAACAACTTTGTTTATATTCTCAATTTTCTGAAAACCTAGATCGGCAATCGGCCTTTCTATTAAAATCTTTTTTCTTTCACTTCAAAAAGCTAGCGTTGACTTGATTATTGTTGAGATTTACAGTTGAGAGGAAGGAACGATGATAGTCGTGGTTTTGACTTCCTATGAACACACTTAGCGACGGATTCGCTAAGGGGAATTGAGATCAGATTCGATTTTCATTGAGACAACATAATCCGAGTCGGGTTTTTCCAAATTTTAAAAATTGTTTTATTCTAACGGCGATAGACGTGGTTAGTCTAACTAGAAAACTGGAATCTAAAAATTGATTTTAGATTATCAGTTTACCAAAGAGAAAAACAAGTTACAAGGGTTGTGCCTTGTAGACTGTAACCGGCATGTATTTGTAGTGAAAATTATTTTTCAATGATCATTTTGAATTGAAGCGGAGCAAAAGCTTGAGGCTAATTAATTTAATAAATTTATTTTTACTTCATTTATTTTCGCAGTGATTTTACTCTTACTCTCTAGTTTCTTCTATCAAAACCCCCTCATTCACTATATTATCTTGCATCAGTCAGAATCAGAACAACCATACATCAGCAACTCCTTAGTCCTTGTGGACCGACACCTTCTTCTCTATACTACATTTTTTATTTATTTATTCTGAGATTAAGGAATATTTATTTGACAAATACGATGCTTGTCAAATTGGCGCCGTTGCTGGGGACTACAGCAAAGTTATTAATATTGTTGTTTTGATTTATGACTAGGAAGAACCCGGGCGAATTAGCAGATTTTAACCCAGAAATTGAAGCACAAGCCCAGAGATTACACGCACAGACACTTCAGGAAAAGAAACTAAGACTGCAGAACAGCGATTTGAACGAGATCTAGAATTATCTTCCGAAGCTGAAACAAATTTCGACTACACAAGCAACGAGCAGACTTCAATGGAAGACAATGACCAGACCATTCGCCAACTTATCACGGCACCTGATGATCAACAACCTTTGTGCATTACATTCCTGAATTGCACAATACCATTCGCACTTAAGACGGGCTTCATACATCTCCTGCCAACTTATCATGGCTTGCCCAGTGAAAATCCTCACAAGCATCTCAAAGAATTCCATATGGTTTGTTTGAGTACAAAACCACATGGAGTATCTGAGACCAAATAAAACTTCACGCTTTTCATTTTCCTTTAGCTGATATTGCCAAAGATTGGTTATTTAACTTACCTTCTAATTCTGTTACAACTTGGACTGATATGGCACGACTTTTTCTTGACAGGTTTTTCCCTACAGCTAAGGCAAGCGAACTAAGGCGGAGCATCTTGAGTATCCGACAAAATGACAGTGGGTCGTTATACGACTACTGGAGAGATTCAAGAAGTGCGCAAATTGCCCACAACATGGGCTATCAGAATAAATGCTTCTTCAGTATTTCTCTGAAGGCTTATCTCTAATGGAAATGAAAATGATTGGTGCAGCAAGTGGAGGGGCACCTGTGAACATGACCCCAACAGCGGCAAGAACTCTAATCTCTACGATGGCCGCTAACTCCCAGCAATTTAACCCTTCTAGTGAACCCTCTCGGTGGGTTCACGAGGTAAGTAATGTTTCATTAGAAAATAAAATTGACAGATTGGCTGAAATTTTTCAATTCCTTGTTGCAGATAAAAAAGTCGTAACTAGACTTTGCAGGATATGCACAAGTCCAGAACATCCAACGGACTGCTGTCCGATGATACAAGAAGAAGATGTTGAGCAAGTAAATGCCATGGGCAATTTTCACGGACCTCCCCAGAGACAATACAATCCCAATACTAATACATATAATCTGGGATGGAAGAACCACCTGAACTTCAATTACGCGCAAAACCAAAGGCCAAATCAAGCATATCAGTAAAGTCAGCCTCAACCACAACAGTATCAACAATCTAAGACATCCTTAGAATCCATCGTTTAACGTTTGGTGATATCCCAGGAAAAGTTTCAACTAAAGACCGAAGCACACTTTCAAGAAATTGACAAGCAGATGAGTCAACTTACATTAGCAGTAAGTCGTTTAGAATCTAAAGGGAAGCTACCGTCGCAAACTGAGGCAAACCGAAGAAAAAGCGTAAGTGCAATCACCCTTCAGAGAGGCGCTGTTATCGTACCACCAATCCCATAGAATGTTGCCGTAGAATCCCAATAAAAAGATGAATCGAGATCCCAGAGGGAGAAGGAAGAAGTTGACGCAAGATCCTAGAGGAAAAAGAAAGATGAATCTCAAACTTATCCCACGCCATCTCCCTATGCCACACCACTTCATTTTCCTTAGAGGTTGGTTAAACGCGACAAACAAGCCGAGGAAAAAGAGATTCTTGACATTTTTTGGAAGGTGGAGATAAACATACCTCTTCTTAAGGTAATTCAAAAAGTACCAAGATACGTCATATTACTAAAAAATTTATGCACAAATAAAAGAAGACTTACCGAAATTGAGAAAGTAAATTTGGGGAAACACGTCTCAGCCATTTTCCAACGAAAGCTTCCACCAAAATTGAAGGACCAAGGTATGTTTGCCATTCCCTGCAAAATTGGTAAGATTGGTATTAAACATGCAATGTGTGATTTAGCTGCATCTATTAATGTTATGCCTCTTTCTCTATATAACTCACTATCTGCTGAACCCTTGAAGGATATGAAAGTGACGATACAACTGGCTGACCAATCTGTGGTATACCCAGAAGGACACATCGAGAACGTCTTAGTAAAGGTTAATGAACTTATTTTTCCGACAGACTTCTATGTCATCGACATGGAAAACGATCGATCAAACACTTCTTCAGAAATCCTTCTCGACCATCCCTTCCTTAGTACGACAAATACAAAAATTGATGTAAGAAGCAGAATTATTACAATAGAGTTCGACGGTGAGGTCGTTAAGTTTGACATTTATAAAGCAATGCGATATCCAGATAATATTGCTAGTATTAATTTTATTGATGTTATTGAACCTACTGTTAAAGAATCTATAGAGCCTAACCTTGTTGATGATCTATGCAGAGAATTGGAGGACTTTGAAGAAGAGATTAGGAAGTTAGAGAAGATTTTTTCAATTGATTCTGATTCAAGCTTAACTCCTTCAAAAATTAAAAAATTCCCTTCCATCTTGCAAGCACCAAATTTGGAACTAAAATTACTTCTAGATAAATTCAGAAGTAAAAAAGATATTTTGTCAGGAAAAATGAAGAAACTATACAATCGTAAAATTTCTCATGGGGAAATTCTCAGTTGGACAAAGCGCAAGAAGTGGAAGAAATATTTTTCGCAGTGCTTGTAGTCCGAATTAGGTCGTCGAGCTAATGACGTTAAATAAAGTGCTAAATAGGAGGCAACCCATTTTAATTTATTTTTAATTTTTGTTCATTTTTTATTCTTGTCTTAGATTTATTTTGTTTGAATTTTAGGTACCCAAGGTTTTTTTAATCGAACATTAATGGTGACTATCGCGATATTTTTTTGCCAAGTTGTACAACCCTTGAGAACTTCACACGCATGGATCAACCAAGAAAATAAGGATTTATTCCACGGTGCATTTTAGCAAAACCCTGTCATCCTTTGGTACAACATAGCCAAACCAAAATCCCATCTTCTGCCGTCATCCCACCTATATCCTTATCTTTATCTTTACTTTAAACCATATTTTCCTTTTAAATTTTAAAATCACATGGACCATATACTATTTGATTAGCCAAATCCCCTTTCCCAAAAGCAAATTCTTATTCCCTTTGACTTTAACTTTCCCCACGTGACTCAAGCCAAACAACAAACCTAAACCTTTTCTTTTTCTTTCTTCATCTGCCGCATACCCTCCCCACCCCCAACCTCTAACTTCATCACATATCCTCCGTCTTTCAACAATGGTGAGAACAAGACGTCAAGAGAACCGAGCTGCTATACCGCCACTTGTACTTGGTGGTCGTCACTGGTTTGTGCCACCACAGTTCGCCCAAATACCTTTCTTCGCGGCCATCATTAAACACGGGGAGTTTCTCTATTCCCTCTTTTGTTCTTTCATTTACATATTGAGACAATATGATTAAGTGAGGGGGGAAGTTGCATCAAATTTCAATTTGCTTATTCAATTGGTTGGAATTGAGTTTATCTTGAATTGATGTATTGAAATTGATGGTTGCATATCTTATTTTTCACCTTATTTCTTTATTTTTTTTCTTGTGAATTTTAATCTCGCTTTTGTTGGAATTTAGGAAGCATGATGGCAATTGGCATGATTAATTTATTTTTCTTTAAAATTTTTGACATTCCATGCATTTGTTGGTTAAATTGATAGCATGACTTAGTGCAATTAACCTTTCATGTGAGTTTTGAGCCTAATGAGCATACATTTTCATTCTTGCTCTTTGTTAATTTTGAGTGTGCCGACTAATTCTTTGCATTCTAGAACTTGTAGCATAATGCTTGTCGAGACTACACGATTGAATGTAATGCTTTAGTATGATAGAGGCATTAGGTTTTAACCCCTTTCTTTTCCCAAAAAATGTCCTACCCTTTGTTTATTTACCCCTTAGATAACCAATTTTGAGCCTTATCCTTTTCTTTGATTTACCACATCTTTAACTAGAACCGATTTTGTTGTTTTTCCCTCTTTTTGTCACCCTTTTTTAGGACAAAGTTAAGGTTATTCCGAAATGAAAAAAGACAGAGAGATTCATATATATATATATATATAAACAGTTTTGAACAAGTGCAGAAAAAATAGTGCAGTTTGGTTCGAACAGTGCAGAAAAAAAGTGCAGGAAAAAAGTGCAGTTTCAAACAGTGCAGAACAGCTCAAATAAACTGTTCGAACAGTGAAAAAAATTTTGTTTGAATAGAGAAAAAGAAGAAAAAAAAGAGAAGTTCAAAACAAAGAAAAAGAGAGTGAATAAGCTTTGATTGTTTGATTTATTGTTTTCCTTTCTTTCATTTTTACTTCCCTTGAGTACTTCTTTGGAATAATTTTCTCTTTGTCTTGAATTTTTAAACCCAATCTTTGGCCTTTATCCTACCCGAACCTTAGCCCCATTACTACCCTTTTAAAGACCTCTTGATTATTGCATCATGTTCATACTTATTAGTGGAGATTAGATTTAGTTACAAGCTTGTGGTAATGCTTTGATTAGTTAGGCTTGAGCGATTCTTTTTACCCGAAACACTTGAGCGGAATGAGTGAACCAATGTGAGGTACTAAGTCTTGCTTCTTTGAGATTGATGAATAATTGGAATGTCATGCTTTGCTATTACTTGTTTTTAATTGCGCCTTTAGCTTGATTGCTCTTGAGTTTTATCAACTGCTATGATTTTGATTTACTTGAAAGACTTAGAAATTTTGTGAAATAGAGATGGCAACTTGAGGTTTTTGATTGAGAAATGCTTGAGGACAAGCATTGAATAAGTGGGGGGGGGGAATTTGATGAGTGATTTAAATAATTATTATTTTGTTATTAATTACTCCTTTTTAATTATTTGATATTGCTAATTTGGGTTGTTTTTATTCGTTTTTGCGTAGGACCTCAATTTCCAGAAAACAACACTAAAAGAGCATGTTTTGCAGTTTTTTTATTTTCTGGAATCAAGCCGAGTTAGTGGGCATGAAGGTTGGTGTGGCGTCCGGTCAGTAGTTTCTAGAAGATGACATCAGCAGCGTCAGATAGCTTATCAGTAGCGAATCGATAGCTTATCACCTGGGATTTTAAATTCAAACTTAGGATTATCATTTGTATTTAATTTAAATATTTTTAGGATTTATCTTTTATCTTTTAGAGTTATTTTTAGGGTTTTAGAATACTATAAATACCCCATTGTGGTAAGCTAGAAAATCATTTCTCATTTTAGCTTTGTTTTTACTTTGGAAATTTTATAAAATTCTCTCTTCTTTTCATTTTTGTTCATTTAGTTTGTTTTTACTTTCTTTTAAAATGCTAAGCATGGTTTTCACCATAATCATGCTTAGCTAAAATTTTCTATTAGCCAAAGGCTTAAAGCGAAGCTTCGATTCAACTTGTGAGAATTAAAAAGCACTTAACAACTTTGTTTACATTCTTAATTTTTCGAAAACCTAGATCGGCAATCGGCCTTTCTATTAAAATCTTTTCGCTTTCACTTCAAAAAGCTAGCGTTGACTTGATTGTTGTTGAGATTTACAGTTGGGATAGTCATGGTTTTGACTTCCTATGAACACACTTAGCGACGGATTCGCTAAGGGGAATTGAGATCAGATTCGATTTTTATTGAGACAACATAATCCGAGTCGGGTCTTTCCAAATTTTAAAAACTGTTTTATTCTAACGGTGATAGTCGTGGTTAGTCTAACCAGAAAACTGGAATCTAAAAATTGATTTTAGATTATCAGTTTACCAAAGAGAAAAACAAGTTACAAGGGTTGGGCCTTGTAGATTGTAACCGACATGTATCCGTAGTGAAAATTCTTTTTCAATGATCATTTTGAATTGAAGCGGAGCAAAAGCTTGAGGCTAATTAATTTAATTTATTTATTTTTACTTCATTTATTCTCGCAGTGATTTTACTCTTACTCTCTAGTTTCTTCTATCAAAACCCCACATTCACTATATTATCTTGCATCAGTCAGAATCAGAACAACCATATATCAACAACTCCTTAGTCCCTATGGACCAACACCTTCTTCTCTATACTACATTTATTTATTTATTTATTCTGAGATTAAGGAATATTTATTTGACAAATACAACGCTTGTCACCTACTCGACTAATTCTTGAACCGATACCTCTCATGAATGCAATGTAACACAAAAAAACAAAATAAAAAACTGTGTCAGTATGATGAAGTGATGCTGTAAGCAAAAATAATTACTGTAAAATAAAACAATTTATATTGCGTAAAATTAACCAAAGAGCAGTTTATTTTGCACACAAGAATAAATAGAGAAATGAAATATAAACCAGCAGCACCCTGTCCTAGGTCCTTGTCTGGCTTTAGTGGGGTAGGCTTCTATTACAACATGTGGGTTTTGATCTAGACTCTGGGTATCCGAACTATCATTACTGGACTAGTAAGATATCGATTCGAGAGTATGCTGCCCCTTATAGCGGAGGCGTAACCTCACGGTGTATAAGGTTGGTATACCGGAAGGAGGATAAAACTCGATCACGGAGCTGAATAACTCACATAATATCATGCCCTACTTCCTCCTAAGGGTGGAAAACCTGGGTATAAGGCTTATGCATGAATGAAAATTTATATCACACAAGAAAAAGCTACCCGCATTTTTCCAAAAAATTCATCCAATAATTATAAGAAAAATTAAATTCAAATTACTGTCCAAGATGCCATGTAAAATTAATTAGGCTTGACTCTCATTTTTTTAAAGCTCCCCAGTGGAGTCGCCAAGCTATCGCAACCATTTTTTTTGAAATCGGGACGTGTAAAATAGCCTGACAATCGATCTTTTGAAAAATTTAAGGTTTTTTGTATTAAATTGATTTTCCTTTATTTTCCTTTAAAAATGTTTTGGAGTCGCCACCGATTACTTCGAGGTAGACCAAACACCGGGAAAATAAACCAGAGATTTTGTCTTTAAAAGTGGGTTCGGGAGTCAGTTACGTGTAGGGAAGGATTAGCACCCCTACGAACGCCCGTTATCTGTACCTTTAATTTTACGTGGCATTTTGGCATTTCGAATAATAATTTGAATTTAATTTGTCCCATAATTATTAAATGAATTTAAATTTTGAATGCATATATCCTTTTATAAGGAAATTCATTTTATTCGAATACGAGATTAAAAACACCCCGTTAAGTGACACCCGTATTCGTATTTAAAAATGAATTTCCAACATAAATGGTTTTTAATGAATGATATTTTATGGTCTTGTCAATTTTAAGTATTAATCCTAAAAGGCTCTAATTAATTAGTTGTTTAAAACTATGAATATTAATTAGTTTAATGGCTTTTATGAGAAAATGTCATTTTCATGAACACCTTCCATATATTTAAAGCCTCTAAACTAATCATATTCCTAATTAATTAATTTTTCTAATTAATTAAAGTTATAGTCCTAATTAAGGCTCTAACAATTTATTATTCAATTATAAGTGAAAATGTATATCGAATATAAACCTTTATGACCAAGGCTGAGATTACACCACATTGTAAACAATGGAACACCATCCAGATTTGAACCTCAAAGATTCTATTCGATATACATTTAATTAACTACAATGTATTAATAATTATTTAATTTTACTAAAAACTAAATTAATATTCAATTATATGTGATTTATATATTAAATATATTCATTAAAATCCATGTTGAGATAATACCCCATTGTAAACAATGGAACACCATCCAAATTAGGATTTTAAAGTTTATATTTAATATATATTTAATTACTACAATTATCTTACCTAATTCAATTATCGAATCCTAATTAGAGAAACCTAGGTTAAAGGCTCTAAAATTTAATTAATACTATGTGATTAAATCACCTAGCACACAATATTATATGCTCAATTTTAAAACTTGCATCACACATATAAATTAATAACATTAAATTAAATTAAACAAATAATAAAAAAATAAATTGAAAACACATAAAAGCTCAATTATTATTACAGGACTGAATTGAAATCATTACAAAACCCTAAGCCCAAATTACATAGCCCAAGGACCTAATTGAAAGAATTACAAACTACGGGAATCAATTAAAAGGATTTGGAGACCAAATTGAAACAAAAACAAAGTTTGTAGCTCAATTTAGGAGGAAAAGTGACCAAATTGAATGAAGAGCAAAACTTTGGGAAAATACCAAAACTGACCCGTTGAAAACACGCGGGTTAAGGCCCGACCCATTGAAAACGCGCGGGTCGTCCTTGACCCACCCCTAAAACGACATCGTCTGGTTTTGGTATAAAAACCTCACTTTCAACCCAAAATCATTCTTCTCCACTCATTTTTCTGAACACGCTATCTCTAGCTCAAATTCTCTATGTCTCTTACAAACCCCTCATTTCCCAGAAAAAAAAAACCCTAACCTAAGATAAAAAATCCTCGTTTTAGATGAATGTTCATCCTTGTTCATCAAGAACAGAATGAACATCATCCTCTCCGGCCAAACTTTGCCTTTCAAATCGCCCTTTAATCTTCAACAACCACATTCAACCTCTTCCGATGTGTTTCTCGGCCACCGTACCTAATTTCGGCCATCGCCTCACTTCGGTCGGCCGCCATAAGGCAATTTTCGGCCGTCGTGAGGTAATTTTCAGCCACTGCCGACCGTCCTCTTCAAAACCCTAAATCTACCAAAAACTCAATTTTTCGCCCCGATTCACCTAGATCTACCCAGTTCACCAGAACCTCCCCACTTCCCCGGCCTAAAACTACCCAAAACCATCTCGCTTTTCGACTCTGACCAAAGCCTATGTGCTCTCCAGCAACTAAAATAAGATTCCGGCCACCACAACTCTTTTATTTATATTTTTAATTTTCTTTACAATTTCTTTTTCCCGAACTGATATTTAACTATTTTTGCAAGATCTAAAAAAATAGAGAAGATTTACCTCGACTACAGTGGCTTTGGTGATTTCGGTGTTGCTTCCGACGACGGTGCGACATCCCGGCGACCATGCGGGTTCCCAACGATGATTGAACTCCGGTGGCAACCGTCCGACTACTGGTGATTCAACTCTCGGTGATCGATGGTCTTCCCGAGGTAAAACCCTTTCTCTTCTATAATTATTATTATTTATTATTCTTATTACTTTATTAATGACTATAATTATTGTTGTTGACTGACACTTTCTCTTTCCTATTTATAGGTGGTCAGAGTTGCTGACGTCATGGGTGGCCAGCTGTGTTTAAAGAAACACAGATCCGAGTGAAGGCTTTTCGGACCAATAAGAGAGTGCCATGTGGCACTATTTGGGCGAAAAAATGGGCTTTTATCATATTTGTGTTGGTTTGGGCTGGTTAGATGATAGAATGAGCGGGAAAAATGTAGATTGGGTACAAATATGATGTAAAGGGATTCGGGCCTTGTACTTTAGGCTTTGGGTACTTTAAAAATGTAATTTGGACATTATTTGGACATTTAGACTAAAAAGACATTTATTTTTATTATTTACTATTTATTATCTATTATTTATTAGCCCGATCAAAATTCGGGTATGACAATATTTTTATTCAAACTAACAGGATAGTGACACGTGTCATTACCAATTAGTGGAATAAAAGGAATGAAAAATTAAGCCCCTTATGCGGTCAGAGAGATTCGACTAATATGCAGTTACACGTGTCACCATCCTATTAGGCAGTTACACGTGTCACCATCTCTCTGGCTGCATAAGGGGCTTGATTTTTCATTCTTTTTATTCCACTAATAGGAAGTTATACATGTCACCATCATGTTAGTTTGAATGAAAATATTATAAAATAACATATATTGCTTACGAGAAGAGAGAAGAAATGACATGGAAAATTAAAAAAATAAAATAAAATTCCACGTAAGCAAAACTGTTAAGTTTTTAATGGCCGATGACCAAAATAGGAAGGAAACATAACGTTAGTGATGTTTTTGGCAAAAAATAGTTCGGTGACCAAAATAAGAAAGAAACCATAGTTCGGTGACTACTAGTGTAGTTTACCCTTTCTTTTAACAATTCTTGGTTTTCCCAAAGAATTTTTGAGAGAAATGATGAAAAGCTTATGAAAAATGGATAGATGGGAATTATTTCTCATTTATTGATAACTCAATTTATAAAGTATCCAATGTCTTCTCTTCCTATCTAGTATTAAATTTCACGACACGATAACTCTTTGGATAATTAAGCCCTTAAATTAAGAAATTGAGCCCTTGAACCAAGGATATAAGAAGTCTTTAAATTTTTGAAAAAAAACAATTAAGCCCTTGAACTTTTTTGCATCTAATTAAGTCCTTGAACCAAGAAATTTAATCAATTAAGCCCTTAAACTAAGAAATTGAATCAATTTAGGCCATTTGACCAATTTTGACCATTAAATCTTGACAATGTTTTAAATATTACAGGCATATGATAAACTACAGTTCTTCCATGTTGCATTTACAGATTTTTTTAAAAATATATTTTTTAATAAATTTTATAAGTTTTTTTTTAGAATTTTTAGAACTTTTAAAGAATTTTTAAATAAAATAAAAAAAATTATGAAAATGTCAAGTGAAAACATTGTGACATGACGCATTGTACTAACAGATCTAAAAAACTATCAAGATTTAAATGTAAAAAATGGTCAAATAACTTAATTGATTAAATTTTTTGGTTCAAGTGCTTAATTTAGTATAAAAAAGTTTAGGGCCTTTATTAAATTTTTTCTTCTAAAAGTTTAAGGGCTTTTTACCCTCTTAAGTTATTATTGTTTATTTTCTTGGTATACCTATTCGGCTTTCAAAATCTTGCAAAGCTGGAGAAGTATCTCAAGCTACCCAACATGGTTGGGAGGGAAAAAGAGAGCCTTCAAGGGACTTATTGACCGAGTTACAGATTGCGACGAGGATGGTACAATAAGCTTCTTTCTTTGGGGTATAGGACTATTCACCAATAAGGTCATCTATATATATTTTTTATTTAGTAAATATATAACGTTCTCATACCGGAATTTAAATTCATACAAAATAGAGTAAAATGACTACCATTAACCACTCGACCAATTAGTGGATCTCATTCCCTTTTCAACCTTAAGATGGGGGAATCAATCATCTCTCACTTGGAGTAGTCTATGGAAAGTAGTTTTATGCATTTTAAAGTAGATTTATTTAATGAATTTCTATTGAAATTGAATCAACTTTATTTGAATTCGGTTAGATTGAATAGCATTTAAAAGCACTACCGTCTCTTTAAACTATATAGGAAAATACTTTAATATACAAACCTTTTAATTTAGAGTTTAGGGTTTTAGGTTAGAGTTTAGGATTTAGGGATTTAGGTTGTAGGACGTAGAATTTAGGGTTTAGATATTAGGGTGTTAGAGCTAGGAATTTAAATTTTAGGTTTTATAGTTTAAATATAAATGATTGTGTATATTTTTTTACACATCTTGAAATTATTGAATAATATTTTTTATAAAATAATTATATACATAAAGAGTGGTAAAGTTTTGGTAGTGCTCTCATAGTAGTTGAACGTTTCGGTTATTAATTAGGTATTGCAGGCGAGGCCATATGGCTCTACTCCACTCTTGTTGGAGCACAGTGAATTGAATGCCATGGACTACAGCAATAAAGTAGGAATGAAAGAGAAAAGAAACATTATTTAATAGGCGACAATAACTCATAACAACACCAAAGCAACTTAGACAAGAACCAAATTATTACAACAAACAAAAACAGCTGGACGATGAAGAAATGGAAGGAAACAAAGGAACTAGAAAGTGATTATTGATCATGTGACCCATGAGAATGCAGCAGAGATGCCTTCAGCTGCTTCTATTTTTCTCACTTTGACAGTCCCGAAGCAGAGGTTTTCCTGTTGGGTTCAAACACATATTTGATAAGTGATTCCTTGATGGACAGTATCTCAGGGAACTCCTTCTTCAGCTTAGATGCATCCAGTTCATTGTTGCTCCTTTCTGCAACCACCACCTTGGCTTGTTCTTCCACGGTGAAGTTAACCCAGTTGAAGTTTGGGTCAATGTAGTCCTTGTACATTTTGTCACGGCCTGCACATTTGGGTCCGAGACAGATGCGCAACAAGCAACCCAAGAGGTTCTAGGCTTGCCAAGAAGACCACCAGACTTGGTCCGATCGTTGGAGACTGAAAGAAAGCCCAAATACATTGAGTCTGGTAAATTAATAGATGGCATCTTACCGGGGAATATTCCAAGGGATAAGAATATCTCTCAATGTAAACACAAACTTAAGGAAAGAATTTCATAGTGATAGATTTCCTTAGTTAGTGTAGATTTGGTAGGTGGCTTTCGATATGAGCCGTTAGTGTGCTTCGATCTCGTCCGTTCATTGTATGGGGATTCAACTATAAATAGAGGTCTCCCCACCTCAATTGTATTCATCCATCATTTGAGTAATACACTTGGCATTTACTTTAAAAACACTCTGTAGTGTTCTTCGCGTTCTTGAGCGTTCTTTCTTTTTTTCTTGTTGCCTTTCTCTTTTGTTCGGTTCCTCTTGGAATGATCTTGTGTTTGTGTGCATTGGAAGTATTTGATCTTCCGAAGAAGGATTTCAGGCTTACTTAGTCGTTTGTCTAAGAACATCTACTAAGGTCGAACGTTGGGTTGGTTCAGAAGTCTAGCCCCATGACAGTTGGTATCAGAGCGAGTGTTCGAGCGTAAACACTTATTGGAGATGGCAAAGAAAAGAGGGAATGTTGCAGCACAAAAGGGTGCAGAGACCCAGGCTGACGATGGAAAGCGAGACAGTCCGAGCAACACTGTGCCTACGCTGGAAGAAAGGGTGGGAAAGCTCGAAGGATCCATGAAGGATGCACAAGAGGAGATTGACGTTGTGAGAGTACGTCTTGACGAGCTGGACTCTTCGTGAGAGGAGCTCGAAAGCAGCGTGCAGGATCTAAAGAACAACGTGCGAGACCTTGACCAGTGTGCCGACAGTGCGGATAGACGGAGTGATGCACTCGAAGCTGAGCTAAAGGCTTTGAAGGCGGAGATGATGGAGGAAATTAAGGGGCTCAAGGGAGAGCTTCAAGTTTACAAGGCTGCCGTGACTGGTATGTTAAACACGGCAACAATCAAACCAAAGTTAGACGTGCCAAAGCCGAAAGAGTTTAGTGGAACTAGATCGGCCCAGGACGTGGAGAACTTTGTGTGGAGCACGGAACAATACTTTCATGCTACAGGCATCAAGGATGATGCGGATAAGGTAAACATTGCTTTTGTTTACTTAACTGACGTTGCACTTTTATGGTGGTAACGCAGATGCTCTAAGGAGAAGAACAAGGATATTCCTATCGGGACTTGGGAAGAGTTTCAGGATGAGTTCAAAGAACAGTTCTACCCAAAGAACGCCCAACAGGAGGCTCGGGAGAAGCTGCATGAACTCAAGCATGAAGGTTCCATCCTGGAGTATGTCAGACGGTTCACTGAACTCAAACTCCAAATCACGGACATCACTGAAGCTGAATGCCTCTTTATCTTCAAGAACGGGCTTAAGCGATGGGCCAAAATGGAGTTGAAGAGGATGGGAGTCGAGGAAATCTCCAAGGCTATGGTCGCAGCTGAATCCATAGCCGAGTTCGAGATGGCAGAGTCCCTCAAGCCCCGAGGCAAGGGCTATGGTGGGGGAGTCAAAGATGGGGAAGGTCTTGTGTGCTGTATCTGCGGAGGGAAGCACATGATGAAAGATTGCCCCAAGAATGATCGCCTTAATGCTATCAAAGACGATGAGTCCGAGGAGTCAGACGAAGAAGTGACGAGACTTGGTGCGATTGCGAGTGTCAAAGCGATCAAGCCGAGGGTAGAGAAGCAATTAAAGTGCTACCAATGTAAGGGGCCACACAAGTTGCGAGCATGCCCACATCGAATCAAGCCATCCAAGGGGGTGGACGAGCCCGAACAGAGCGAGGCTGGGAGACTTGGCTCGATGATACTGAGTTCTGCTAAGGCGAGAGTACGCAAGCAGAAAGGGTTGATGTTTGTCGACATCAACATTGCGGGACGATCGAGGAGTGCTCTAATGGACACCAGAGCAACCGATCTATACATGTCCAAGAAGGCTGCCGACAAACTTGGTCTTAGAGTTGTGGGTTCAACTGGAAAGATCAAGACTGTGAATGCTAAAGAAGTTCCAATTGTTGGAACGATACGGAAGGTTGGGCTGCAGATTGGTGAATGGAAGGGCAAGGAAGACATCAAGGTAATCAATTTAGATGGCTTTGATTTTGTTTTAGGACTAAGCTTCCTTGACCATATAGATGCTCTTATCGTTCCTTGTGCCGACGTCGTTTGTGTTTTGGATCACAAACAACGTTGCGTTGTGCCCTCGTACCGAGACAAGGGTAAAGGAACCAAGACGCTGACTGCCATTCAGCTTGCCGAGGATGCTCCAAGCCAAGGAGACATCGCTTTGGGGGCTACTGTTGGAGGGACAACTTTAGTGGGGCAACAGTTGCCCGAGTCAGATAGCGACATGAGGCCCGTGGAAAAAGCACCTTTGGGCAAGGTGGAAGAAGCATTGAACTTCAAGTGTGAATAAGGGTCAATGCGGGAAAAGTTGCCAATGGGCAACGAGGCACCAAACTTCACGAGGGAAGGGTTGATGCCGGTTAGAGTGAATACCACGAAGGAAGTGCATCTCAAACTTCATCGAGATGTACGCAATGATGCAGAGCGAGAAGTTACACAGCGGAAGGAACCAAGGCGAGCAGTCTGTATGGGAAGACAACCCAGTCTGAGTCGAGCGCTCCTTATGGGGGGAGCCGTTCTTATGGGGGAACATCGTTGCCCGATCCTGAGTTGGGAGCAAGCCAAGGTACCATGGAAAATCCAAGATCAACCAAGAGAAGTCTTTTCTGAGGCAGCGATGAGGGCATCGCCAGATTTGGTGGGGGAGAATGTCACGGCCCGCACATTTGGGTCCGAGACAGATGCGCAACAAGCAACCCAAGAGGTTCTAGGCTTGCCAAGAAGACCACCAGACTTGGTCCGATCGTTGGAGACTAAAAGAAAACACAAATACATTGAGCTTGGTAAATTAATAGATGGCATCTTACCGGGGAATATTCCAAAGGATAAGAATATCTCTCAATGTAAACACAAACTTAAGGAAAGAATTTCATAGTGATAGAGTTTCCTTAGTTAGTGTAGATTTGGTAGGTGGCTTTCGATCTGAGCCATTAGTGTGCTTCGATCTCGTTCGTTCACTGTATGGGGAGTCAACTATAAATAGAGGTCTCCCCACCTCAATTGTATTCATCCATCATTTGAGTAATACACTTGGCATTTACTCTAAAAACACTCTGTAGTTTTTTTCGCGTTCTTGAACGTTCTTTCTTTTGTTCTTGTTACCTTTCTCTTTTGTTCGGTTCCTCTTGGAACGATCTTGTGTTTGTGTGCATTGGAAGTATTCGATCTTCCGAAGAAGGATTTCAAGCTTACTTAGTCGTTTGTCTAAGAACATCGACTAAGGCCGCACGTTGGGTTGGTTCAGAAGTCTAGCCCCGTGACAATTTGCAGAACCTCATTGTGACTCACAACACCAGGGTTTGTGAAGTTCCATATCCCCCTCAAGTTCCTTTTCGCCATCTCAATCGATATCGGTAGAAGCTCGTCTACTACGGCCATGCTGTTCAGAATGTCAATTACCTTATTGTGGGTTGTTATCTTTTTTATGAAGTTCCCTGGCCTGCTAAGATCTGACGATATAGGCATCCGCCCTCTCAGAGTGCACACATTGTCAAATTCCCTCAGAAACTCTTCAACCTGGCATTAAACAATACTTAAGTTTGAAAAATATAAACATCAATGGATCCTCAAAGGGTGTTAGATTAAGATGTCATACCATGCATTTGGTTTTGGAATAGAAAGAACCAGTGAAATTGGGCTTTTCTTCCTCTATGAAACTGATTCCGGATCCTAGAGGATGAGCAGGATCGTATAAAAATATACAACCAGTAACATAGTTGACCATCAGGAGTCTGTGTTCCCTGCAAACGTCTGCCAAGGTTAATGTGCCGACAACATTGGGTCTTATGATTTTGGGCCTATGAGTTTCACACCTATCAACATTTGGTTTCCCAATCACATTAGCTGCATTGAAAACATGGGTTGGCTTGACAATTTGGATATCAGCTAAAAGATGTGAACGTTGCTCCGCCCTTTTCCATACTCAAAAGGTATGCCTTGTTTCTCACATAGCTTCCCCAAAAGTCCCCCTATCCAACCTGTTCTACCATAAATCGAAAACTTGAGAGATGGCTCTTGAGACGGTAAATTGTGTTTTGTAGATGGAACCAACATCTTGCTTTGACTAAATTTGTTCGTCACATGAGCCGAATCCAAGTTGCTCCTATCATAAT
This sequence comes from Hibiscus mutabilis, assembly GCA_019671005.1. NCBI lineage: Eukaryota > Viridiplantae > Streptophyta > Magnoliopsida > Malvales > Malvaceae > Hibiscus > Hibiscus mutabilis. The sequence continues at coordinate 17,322,781 of CM033734.1, forward strand.
GTCTTTCGATTCCAGGCACCACAAGCATCCTTGGATGGGGTAGCAATGCACCAGAGACATCACCCCACCAGTCAGGATTGCTAACATACCAATCCGTAGTCTTCCTGAGACCCTCCTCCCAACTGGTCCTTTCATACCATCCCAAGCTTTTAAGCTTTTGATCATCCAAGAAATACCTCTGGTCATTGAAAGGTCGATTCTCGATGAACTTAATGTGGTTCTCAGGGTCTAAGTTGAAAAGCCTGCAAATATCCCTGGCTACATCAATCACTCTCCTTTCTTTCTTTGTGCCTATGTTGTAAACATGGCCAACTTCACCTCTATGTAGAATAACTTCAAAGGCCTCTGCTACATCCTCACAATACAGATAACTCCTCACATTTGATCCATCTCCGTGAACCGGAAGATGCTGTCCTTTCATCGCCAATAGGATAAATTGGGAATCAGTTTTTCAGGGAACTGATTGGTCCCATAAACATTGTTCCCTCTAGTAGTTATCACAGGCAGCCCATATGCCATCACCAGCATCTCTGCTCCAGCTTTAGTGCCTGAATACGGGTTCGTTGGTAGGAGCTGAGAAGCCTCACGGTTTCCCACCACCGCATCCTCATCCGTTTCGCCATAAACCTCATCCGTGCTTACATAGATGAACCGCTTGGTTTGGCCAGTGACTTTGCAGGCTTCCAAGAGAACAAGCGTTCCATAAATATTGTTTTTAGTGAACTCAAAGTTGTTGCCAAAGGAGTTGTCAACATGAGTCTGGGCTGCAAAGTGCATGATTGTATCAATGGACTTGCCTTGTAGGATGAAATGAACCAGATCAACACTTGCAATATCTCCCCTGATGAACTTAAAGTTGGGAGATGACCTCGCAGGGTCCAAGTTCTTGAGGCTTGAGCAGTTATCAAGCTTGTCAAGGACCACAATTTTGTAGTCCGAATAGTTGCGGATGAGCCGGTTGCAGACATGGGAAGCAATGAAGCCTGCAGCTCCGGTGATGAGGATGTTATTTGGTGTGTATATATTAGCCATTTAAAACGACAAATGCAATACAACATCATTACATCAATATTTGTACTGCTCGAAATATTACAAATAGAACTTCAAATTAGATGTATTCAACTAGCTACATATTCTTCAACTCTAACTCGATTCACGGATGTATAATTAGATTCATGAACACGCGCGCACACACATATAGCTTGAACGTTATACCCCAACACTTCAAAACAGCAGAAAGAGAAAAAATGATCTCTTTTTCTACAAAAATTTAGAAACTCAATGGCAAATGAGTTGAAAAAGGGCGTCTACATCACACAAGATAAACTGCAAGAATCCATGCCTTAAGACATATGGAGAAAAACAAACAATGAAAGAACCAATTCACACTTTTTGTTTAATGGTCTTTATTTTATGAGTAAAGTAACCATGCTCAAATGATTGTTTTGAAGATTTTTTAAAAGTTATAAGATATTCGTCATCGGACCGTTACAAAATGGTTACCACAAGTTATAATAATGATAAAGTTTGATAATTTAATGACCTATAACATTTCGATGAAATTTAATGACTATTTTGTTACAGTTCAATAAAATTTAATGATCATTTTGCATCGTGATAAACATTGTGTAATCGTTTAAAAATTTTAATGATTATTTTATAACTTTTAAAATTTTTAGTGACCAAAATAATCATTTGAGCATAATCAAGTGACATCTTTTCTACTTTATGCTTATTTTTTAAAATTAAATTTAACAATCAATCTTCCAAAAAAATTATTGATTAAGACATTGAGTTTTAAGTGCTAACGATTTTGAGTGTGGTGGGGGTAGAGCCCCTCCCACCCATACAGTGGCTACGTCATTGCATGTAAGATTCATGTTAACTTTTTTTTTTATGACTAACGTTTTAATCGAATTAACTCTTTGAATATTAAACTTGATTAAAAAATTAAAAAATAAAAATACATAAATTTTGAAGATTAAAATTATTGTTACGAAAAAATATAAAAATAAGAATAATGAAGAGTAGAGAAAGAAAAACGTACGAAAGGTGTGGAGCTAGACTGGGGCACTTTTTCATGGCTTCAGTTAGAGAGAAGAAAGAAGAGAGTAACGTGTAGGAAGGTTGGTTGAGGGGAGCTATTTATAGATCCACTACATATGTTTAATTCACTCGTTTTGTCGCATGCAAGATGAGGAGCTAAATTTGATTGGAGAAAATGGTGTTGCCGACGGGATGGCTACGCAAGCTAGGAGAGGAATCGGGCCCTCTAGATATTTTTTCCTTTTATAGTTGAATCGATCGGGATTAATCTAAGTGATAAATAATTTAATATTATTTAAATAAATTTTAAGCTCGAAATTGTATATGTAAAAAAAATTCGCTAAGAGATTCATCCAATAAAGTCAGGTGTACAACATAAGTTGATCTAGATTAATTAGGATAGGCTTAAATGAACTTTAGGTGCCCAAAGTATACCATTTTTTAAATTTAGGTGTCTAAAGTATTTTTTTTGTAAAAATAGGCGCCTAAAGTTTCTAAAGTTATAATTTTAGGTGTCTGGGGTTAATTTGCCGTTAATTTTTTTAAAATGTATATATATAATTTTTATTTTATTTTATTTTTTAAACTTATTTAAAAAAATTCTAAATTTCTAAAATTCACAAAATTGTCCCTAAATTCGAAATCCCTAACCCACCCAAATTCAAATCATGATTTTAGTGGATTTCGTCGCCGATGGTGCCGCCGCCGACGACCACATCCTTCGCCAGGCCACCACGGTCGTTTATCCTATCATCCCATCACCGGAAAATGGATCGGAGTCATGCTAAATGCCGAACGAAGGCCGAAACATTCAAAAATTTATAACTTTGGAAACTTTAGGCACCTATTTTTACAAAAAAAATACTTTAGGCACCTAAAGTTTAAAAATTGTATACTTTAAGCACCTAAAGTTCATTTAAGCCATTAGGATAAAGCCTTCAGAAATCGGAAAGACAACAAAAAAATATGTATCCATTCTTTAATACTACGTGGTAATAGTCGTTCTATGTTGATTTGTCATATGCATGTATTTGTGTTATATTTATATTACTTTTAAGATCATATTTATATTTATGTTATTTTATGTATTAGGATATAATAAATATATTTTATATTTTTTTTAATAGTTTAAAAGTGATTATAAAATAGTATATGTTCATACATATTCTTAATCTTTTAACAAAATACACATACTTTATAGACAAAACAAATAAACTCAAGTTTTTTACGATAAATATCATGAATATACGTTGTGTTTTTGTCATTTGTGTCCTTTCGTATTTTGAATAGTTTGTCGTAGCAATTCATTTTAGATAATATATTTTTATGTTCGTGCCATGTTATGTCTTAATGCATCTCAAATTCCTTTATATATATATAAATTCAATTTAAATATTTTATCGTATCATGTTCTTGATATTTTGTCTTGAAAGTATTGTGGATTTTTTTACTTTCAATAATAAACAATTTTGTATTAAATGTTTTTTAACATTCTTAATGTGGTTTTACGTTAGTTTATGTTCAGTTTTCAACATTTAATAAAACTTATACATATTTATAAATAAAGTTGCTCAAACATATGTCATCTAAAAATAATATTTTTTCCACTGAGATTATTCACTGAGTTCATTTCTATTAAATGCTAATAGTTCATTATATATAAATTTTGACACATTGATATATTAGTGTTATCTGAATGTTACCTTTTTATTGTAGTATGTGTTTTAATTCAAATCATATTTTATATAATTCACTATAATCGTTCAATTTTAAAACACATTTATGTGGTCAACAATCTCTAGAGTAAGTGGTTAAAATTTTCTGTCGATACCCTCCTTTGTTCCCTAGATTGTGGGTTCGAAACTCATTAAGAGAAAATTTTCCCTCCTCCTCTCCTAGACATAAATTGTTAAAAAAAGAAGAAGACACATTTATGTGAAGCTACTCATCATCTTTGTTCCCTCATATTCTTTTAAGTTATGGATTCTAGACCCACTAGGAACACCCCCTTCCTTCCCCTAGAGTCTCCCTTTCCTCTTCCCTTTACGTAGGATTAAGATTAAGATTTGTAAAAAAATATTTAAGTGAAACTAAATGATTACAACTATATATATTATAAACAAATACTGCTTTGTAATCACTCTAAGATTATTCAAAAAGTTTTCAATTGTAAAAATAACCTTCAATTCTGTTAATCATTTTTAAATTTTTATTTCATAATTTAAACCCAGAAAATATGAAAAAAAATCAAATAAGCCCTTTCAAGATGATTAACTAATGGTAAACATTTTTGCAAAAAATAATGTTAATGGTACAATTGAAAAATCATGCAAATGTTGAGAGTTTTTTTTTCGTTATCATGCCTTTTCTCAGTCTTGAATTATAATTTTATTTTTAATTTGTGAGCTCATTTTATAATATTATTTGAATGGTTATAAAATATGAAAACTGTAATTAGAATTAATAGTAAACTAAAATAAGTATGAAAATATAAACAATAAAATTATGAATCATTTCCAATATTCTTTTAACTTTATTTATCTTGATAACACATTTTTTATTTTTAAATATCACTATATTATTGAATTTATAATTGATAAGCATGTAGCGTGATATGCACGAGTTTAAACCTAATAAATACTAGATTTGGTTGCACTCACACTGTGAGTGGAAAAAATATTTTAAGTACAAAATATATTTATAAAAAAAATGATTCAATGAATGATCACGCATAGACTTATAAAGGATTTGTATATAGATCTATTAATCTTGTATTTTATCATTAAGTAGTGTTTTTTAGTTGTTTTATATAAAATTATAAATAAAGAGTGAGAAAAGGGTATAATAGTAGAAAAACCCTCAACTTTTCTTGTTTTTCCCAATTTTACCCTTAACATTGTCATGTCACATCAATAAAGATGTTGAGTGTTAGTTGACCATATGAAAATGGCTTATTTGAAAAATAATAAAACTTTAGGATTTACCAAAAAAACTTTAAAGACACAAATTCTTGGTTAATTAATGGTGTTGTAGAGTTGGGCAAAAAAATATTTCTTATTGTTCTTCTATCAAGGCGTTAACCCTCTAGCTAACTTGTTTTAGCTTCATTTACGGTGAAAATAATGTTTGGTGGATCAAATGAAGCTAAAACAAGTTAGTTGTAAAGTATGTCCAGAAACAATAGAAAGTTTGAAAATTTATCATAAATTTTATGAAAATAGTTAGGACGTGATATATACTTCGTTGTAACCGTGAGTCGGTCTAATTTCGTTTAGAATAAACGACGATCGATTTTAATTTATACTTTAAAATATTTGAATTTTTTGTGTTGAAAGGTCATAAAAATATGGCAGTAGATTTCTTCTAAAATAGTTGTAACAATGACATTAAAAAATCACCAAAAAATTCAACAAGATAAATCAGAAAGTGAGCCTTATATTTTTATAATTATACATAAGTATAGACTCGTCTAAAACAAACAGTATTCGATTTCGAGTTATATATTAGGATTTATTAATTTTTGAGTGAACAAAGGTCGGAAGAAAAGGCAACAAGTTGTTTCCAAAAACGACAATAGCAACAACTTCAAAAGGTTGCCATAAATCGTACGAGTTAAATTAGAAAGTAAAATTTGTATGGTTGAAAAGATTATCGAATATAGTTCCTTCTGAAACAAACAGAACATGATTTCGAATGATAAATTATTAGTTACATATTTTCATTTAAATGTAGTGTAGTCTGCCATAATTTAATAGCTAATATATTTGTAGAGTTTTTACGATTAATTAGCGGTTTAAAAATCCTTTAAAAAGATTATAGGTTTGTAAAGCTTAAAAAGGATTTTATAAAGCCTAAATGACCAAGATATATGATCAAGCATAATACACTCTTTAATAAGCAAGTTGAAACGAGTACGAGACTTGAATGTCATGTGTCATATATTTGTGATATATGTTTGAGGCATTGTTTGGGCGTAGCCTTCCAGTTCTAACCTAATTAGTGGCCATGTGTGGCGCTCGGGATAGTAGTTCAAAAACCCGAAATTATTTAACTAGCAGCCTGTATGGCGTTCAGGATAACTCTTCGGACACCCACGATTATTTGACTAACGACTCTCAAGATTATTTGACTAACGGCCTGTGTGGGTCGGGACTATCCAGATACGCAATATTTGAGAACATGTGCAATTTGAAAAGTTTGACAAGTCTAAAATGTTTGAAAATTTTGATACGCAAGTGATTTGGTTGTGTGGATTGTGATTATTCGTGATTTGGTTATTCGATGCTCATATCATGCTTCTATGTATACATTTGATTTGCATGCTTATATTTGTGAATTGCTTGAAGCATGATAGATTAGTTGTGTACCACTGAACCTGTAAAGCTCAGCCTTCGGATTAATTTCATTTTCATATTAGTAGACTTTTGTTCATATTCGAGGAAATCCATCGACAAGAGACTTTCATCATCTCGTATATATATGTTGAGATATTGATTTTGATATAACTAAAACAAAAAATATTTTTTTACTTAAACTAATTTGCAAAAATATTTCAAAAGTTCACTAACTTGAAAAGTATGTTTGAAATGTTTTTAAAGGGTTTTTGATATGTCTTAAATGATTTTAATTAGCCAAAGTGTCAAAATTAGGCCCTGAGTATCGGTATAGTTAGACTCGTACTGATACCCAAAGTGTCTGTACCTGTACAGATTTTTTAGTACCGATAGCCTCTTTGTCCCCGTGTTTTGGTAAATTCCAGTAGCCATTTGGTGTATCGATATGGCCTCAGCCGTACTGATACCCTTTGTATTAAATGCTCCAACAAATATTTTTCTTAAGGCAGGTATCGATACCCTTGTACAAGTATCGACACGCCCTACTCCAGAATTGTATTTATTACTGGAATTAAAGTTCTCAACGGCTCCAAAATATCCCAAAGGTTAGCAACGGTCAAGAACTCATTAGAGGACTTAAAAGGGACCTTGAAGCAGCCATGCAACAACAAGAAACAACTTGCCAACATTCATGTATTGAGAAATCTAGTTTTGAGCTAAATTTGTCATATTTCTTGTAGAAAACACTAGTGAGCTAAATTGTCACATTTCTCAAGTGTTTAGGATTTTAGTTGAGTGCTTAATAGTGCAAACACATTTGCCTTGTAAGGGTTTTTATTGTTTGCTAATTTGTAGTCTCTTTGTAAGAGAGTGTTTCAAGACTGTTGCTTAACGAATTAAAAAAAATCTAACTTTTTGGTGGTTTACGTTATCGTTTTACAACATTTTTGTTATTTGTGCTATCCTTTATAATGTTTGTTTTGATCATTGAGGTGTTAAATGTCGTTAGTTTGATGATGTGATACATTAATAAAAGGGATTACTTTTTAAATTTGACCCCTAAGCTTTAGATAATTATTAATTTTACTTCTAAACTTTAGATAAAAATATTAAATTGACCATTGAACTTTAAATAAAATATCAATTTAAACCTTGAAACTGACCAAAGTCACCCACTGGCGGTCGTCGATCACCGTCGGCCGCCTTCAACCCATGCCGTTAGAGACCTTTAGACCCAAAATTTCAATTCATTCCTTTTTGGTCTACTAAACACAAATTTGATGTCTGTCTCATTGAAAAGTAACCCGAACTCTACAAATCTAGCTTAAAACCTTTAGACATCCTTTAAAATTAAATCGTAATAATAAATTTATGATTAATATTCTTCTAAAAATAAAAACACCAAAAATTTAAATTTATATATAATGAAGTCCTCAAAGGTAATTCATAGGAGGTCAAAATATGAGCACTTTAAAAGTTGGATAGTCTGATTGACAAGTTGCTTAGTTGGGTGGTCAAAATATGAGCACTTTAAAAGTTAGATAGTCTGATTGACAAGTTGGTTAGTTGGGCAGTCAAAATAGGGATGATCTTATAATTCAGTGGTCACCTGTATATTTTGCCCTTATAAATATCAGTTTTTTAAAAATATTTTGCTTGGTCAAAATAGGGATGATCTTATAATTCAGTGGTCACCTGTATAATTTACCCTTATAAATATCAGTTTTTTAAAATATTACTATTGTACTAAAACCCTAGCGCTTTATTCTCTTTTGTGTCGTTTCTTTTTATTTTTTTATATTTTTCATCGTTGACAGTGATGTTATTCTTAAATTGAACGTTGATCGGTGAATTTTTTTCTTTCTTTTTAGATTTAATGTTATTTTATTTTGAGTTATATTTTTTATTTTGTTTAATTAGTTTTCCCCTTTTCTTGTGAAAATGGTAGATGGTCATATCTAGTTTTGTCACCATCTTTGTTTGCTATTATGATATATTTTTGTTTTTTCTCATCGTTAGATTTGGAGTCTCCTATTCAGATGATGTTTATTATGTTATCTTGTTGATCTATCTATGCTTTGTACCTTTTAATTGAATATTGATAGACGTTCGTAATTACTGAAGATATGTTGCGATTGTGTTGTATGTAAGCTATATAAGCTTACTTTGTATCTTCGCATGCATTTCAAGTGATAAATACTTGTACTACTTGGCTTAAAGTTATAATTTGGTGCAAAACGTACCGATACTATATTGTGGCATATTGGTACAGTGCTATTGAGTACCGGTACAAGATACAGTACCGATACGAAAATGTGCTACTGAAATTTAAAATTTAAATTAATATCAGTACGACCTTTGAGTACTGGTGCCGAAGGTTGTTAAGTTAGTTATGAACTGCCTGAAATTTTAAATCTTTACAAAACAGTCCTTAAACTTTCATGGTTCAATTAAATGTGTTCTAAACAACCAAATGAGCTGGAATTTGACAAATAAGCATGATTTCATATGCATTTTTATAAGTATGTCCATTTTTTTAAAGAAATTTAAATGTTTAGAATTCACACTTTAGACCCTAAACTTTAAAAACTTTGCAAAATAATTCTTAATAACTAAAATCAGACATGTTTGGATTATGAACTCTGATGGTTAATGATTTGCTTTGATATTATGCATGTTATGTATTTTTTCTTAAATGAATTTTTGTATTTTGATTCTTCGATTATTTGTTTTGTATTCTGGTGACATCTCCGACCCAATTTTCTTCCAAACCGAGTAAGGGTGTTACAATATGGATACCCGAAAAATATCCGCATGGATCCCTGATATTTTAGAAAATTTTTAAAAAATATACACACACACACACACATATATATATATATATATGCATATATACCCATAATATATGTCTTAATAAAAAACCCTATATGTTAAAAAAAACTCTAACTATGTTATTATAACTTTAACTTTATCTCAAACCTAACCTAGCCACTCTCAAGTTTCTTAACCGCACCTATGCATGTTTCTTTCTTATTCAAACTGTCTCATTCTCTAATATTTTCCCTTTTCACAAAGGTAAATCATTTGTTTCTTTTCCCTTTGTTTTCTATTAGTAGAATGATTGTTTCCTTGTCAATGGTAGCTCCATTACCTCAAGGTTGATCTCAATATTGTGATATGTTCTTAAATGAACTCTTGAACTTTTTTGTTCTAACATTACTAGAGCTTTTTGTCTCTTATATCTTATGTCATTTTGAAATAACTCTCGCTTCTCTTATATCCTTGATTGAGTTCTTTGCTTAAGTTGCTTTGACATTCTATTAGATTTTTTAACAGTATAAAAGATATCGTAAGTGGATCCGGATTAACTTAAATATATTTTTTCTTATTATAATTTGTAGTTGGAGTAAATATAGAAAAAAAACAAATATTAGTCCTAATTAAAAAATCAAATCAAACAACATATTCAAAACAAGTTATTCTAGAAAAATAAATGTTCGAGACTTAGATAACTTCTATTGCTTGCTGGCCTTAGGAGAAATCTAAGTAATCGTGATACAAGCGTTGTCACTAATTTTTTGGCTAAAAAATACAAGAAAAAGGAAAGAAAGGTGGACCGAATCGAGTAAAAAGGGGAACAACATTATTCCATGAGAATTGAATCGAAAAGGAAAGAAGAACATGAGGGGGGTTCGAATAGGAATAAATCAGTCCCAAATATCTTCAGATTCAAATAAAAAAAGGAAGAAATGGCATAGTCAAGCAAGAATCAATTGAAGAAGGAAAGTTGGAATCAAATCAAGAAATTTGGGCAATATTCTTACCCGATTTTTGGGATTATTATTCCAATTTTCATGTATTTTAGGTAGTGAAAAACCTATATAAACCCCCATTTGTAACACATACATTCATGATTCACCATTCACTTCACTACTCCCTTTTGTATTTCACCACTCATCATCTTCTGTAATTCACTACACACACAATCCCAATCCGAAAATTGCACAAGAGAGAGAGGAATTTTGTACTAAAATTTTGGTGGAATACGAGAAGCAAAGTTCTTCATTTAGGTATCTTGTTCGTACATTTTTTTTATTATTTATCTGATATATTGATTTCGAACGTGATCAAAGTTTAAGGTAATTTACACCTTTTTTTAGTTTTGGAGGATATTTATTTAAATGTATTAATTAAATGGGTTTTTTTTGTGTACCACCATCGATGGATGGTAGCCGACGCTGACGGATAGCGTACGGCACGATGGTGCACCAGCTTGTTCTTTGTCATTTGTTCTTTCCTATGAACACCTATTTGTCTTTATCTAAAAGGTTGTTTGATCAAAAATTTTTAAGGAAAAAATGGTGAAAGGTGTTTTGGGGCTCATACCCATATGTTTAAGTGGGCTAATCAATTAAAATCCCATCTTATTATTCTATAAAATCCTTATCATAAAAAGATTCTTAGGTTAGATTCTTTCTTAAAATAATAATAATAATAAATAAATATTTAGAGATTTCTTTAGACCTTTAGATATAGGTTAGTTTAGATAATTTCAGAATTAAAATTAAGTTAATATTAGTAAGTATTTTTAAGAATCTTTTGTATCACATGTTATCCTAATTTCTTTACGTTTTTATGTTAGGAAACACCGGTACACCCCATGGCGCAGCGGAAAAATTATCTGACGTATTCCGCCAGTGATCCATGTACGAGAAATGAATCCGGGGTGAAAAGGGATGAAACGTTACCTTAAACTGAAAAATCGCAGGGAGTTAGGAGAATCCAATTCTTCTAGCACGATATCGAATCCAAGTCGTCACAACAGCGTTCCGACCTCTACGCAGTCCACCCGAATGAAACGAACAATATTTTACTTCTCTAATTGTTAGAGAGGTTTTTCGCAAAAGGCATATTTTCGGCTGCTAGACCTTATGCCTTTACATAGCATTCAAAAACCTAATTCTAATTAAATTCGGATTCATTAAATATATAATATATTTAACCGAATATAATTAAATATGCAGAATCTGATTCTACTTTAATTAGGTTTCTTTAGAGATATATATATTTTAATAGTATTTGATTATTACAATAATTATCTAGTATTAAAATATATATAAACAAGATTATCTATAATTACAATAATTATAATAATTTTGGTTTTTACTTATTACATGCACAACAAGTTTGTACACATGCTATCTAGTCGATATTTGTTCATTTCAATCATAGGGTGTGACCCTGTAAGCTCATGTAACGTTAGCAGTAATATCTAGAACAATTCTAATATTACAAGCAATGAGTGGCATCTAGCAATGCATCATTGCTACCTAAGTTACAGGAAGTCGTGGTTCGACATAACCTTTTTTTGTGATTAACTCTTTTCATGTATTACATCATTTTGTCCTCATTTCTAGATCGAACACAAGTCATGGAATAGTCACACTTGTATAGTCCATCTAATATTTCTTGATATCTTGAGTAAACTATTATAAACGAATAACTATGATATCTCATATCAATTTATTCAAGCATGGCCATGCATTTTCTAGTCTCACTCAATCGTGGCCTATGATATTACTCCTATTATGTAGGAGGGACAAATCTTATCTTGATCAACCATATTTTGCTACATAGATTGTGACATATCCAATAATGGTCTTTATAGTGTAGTCAGTTACGACACACATTTGTCCGCATCAAAATACGCCACTCACGATGTTGAAATAATGGCGATCTCAAGTCTGAGGATCATACATGTAGTTATCACTATGAACTATGTTGTGACTGTCACATAATAATCCAAGAAACATGCTTATAGAGGGTCAGTCCAATATGTCATTCTCTAATACATACTTATGTATTGATTTTGACATCTTCATGTCAATGACAACACTTTGTCATTGTAGACTCTCTAGGTGAATGCTGGCAAAAGTGGCAAAGATATGTGTTGGAAAAGTATAAAAAAGTGCCAAGATGAGTCTTTTGTGTGCAAGTATACACGGTCTGCAAGTAATACAGCTAGTAAGCTGAGTATCGATCCCAAAGAGATTGACTTGGAATTCAACTGCTTTGATTATTACTTGCCTTAAGAAAAAGTTGTTTTGTTTTGAAATTGGTGTTGGAAATAATTGGAAAGAAAAATGAATTAAAGTAAAGTAAAGTAGTTGGCAAGGAAAATGCTTTAATGAATGATGAGCTTTCGTAGGGAATGCCTGATTTTCACGCTATTCATGCCGTGTCAGCCTTTAACAACAACCTGTCTTGGCATTGTTTGCCGAGCAGATTCAAAATTAGCAAATCCTCTCTCGATGGTCATTGCCCTAAATTGATCATGTAAAAACCCTTATATCTCTATAGCGCTTGCTTTTAAATAAACCAATTTGATTAAGATCCAATCTATACTCCTAAGGGGTATATTTCACTCCCGAAGCAAGTTCATCTACTTGAACGACTTCTCTCGAAGCTTCACTCCTTAGTATTCAACAACTCAATCGTTGCCACCCCAAGTCTGTTAAGATATTGAGGAGCAATAGGCCAATAGTGCCAGCTCTCGCTTGGCATAGTATTTAGGAAATATTAAAGTATGTCGAATAGTGAAAATATTGCCAAGGTAGATTTATTATTAAAAACTAAAACATAAAAATAGCGTTCAACGCAAACATCCCCCACCAACTATTAAATTAGTTCATGGTGAGGGATTTAACCAACAACCCACAAACGTTTTCGCAATACATCATCATTAAAAACGAAATAAAATAACTTGAAAGAGAGAATGAGCTAGAAGGGGTCTCTCGATGCAGCCCTTCAAGATCCAGGCTTCTCGGCCAAGTTGGTCGAACCACCATTCCAAGGTGCAGCCAGTTGTCAATCGTCGCACACCAACTCCTCACGATCCCCCCTTTAAGTCTAACTCGGTTGGTGTTTAAATAGGCATGCGGGGAAGGGATAGGATGAGCTCCACATTTGAATTTTGAATTTTAACTGCCCAAGGGATAAGAGATTATCATCTTATCCAAATTTAAATGAGGGCTAATCAGACTAGGGCTGGCGTCATACTGTCGACGTTGCCTTGGTGTCCAAGCTTGGCATGAATCTGCCAACAAGTCTTGGCACCATCTTATCCGCTATTTTTTCGGAGATTGATCCAATTGCTATCTTTTCGGAGCCTGATCATGTCCTATTTTTTCGGGGTCCAACAACCTCTTGGCATGGCATCAAGTTCACTTCTCTGCCAACCGGTGCTTGCCATTGTCTGGTCCATCTGTGCCAACAACACTCGACATTCTCTCTGGCGCTCTTCCTATGTTACTTTTCTGGGCCAAATCCTATGCCAAACCTGCAAAATTGCCAACAAAACAACCCTTCACACTGTCATAGACAGAATTCTAAACTCCTTATGCAAATGCATGATTCTAACATCCTAATGCAACTAAAGGTACCTAAAAACAAGCAAAAGCATTGTCATCAATAATACTCGACTAAGGACATTCAAGAATAACTATATTATTCTAAGGACTTTATTATAATTCAGTTTATTTATAAATGCACAAAATAAGACTGAAAAATAATAATGGCTTTATATTAATAAACATGATAAAATAAGTAAGTCTTTTACAACCATCTCATGACTGGTCTTTGGGCATACTCTAACATTTTATGCCATCTTTTTATTGCTTTTAATTATGAACATATTAATTGCAAATGCGATGTCCCACCGAAAGGAGGTAACGGGTTAACGCCAGAGATATTGGCAGTGATTAGAGTTCACTCTCCATATGACGGGACCGTTAAAATGGAATCATATTCATAAACGGACAACAAATTAAGTTTCATATGAACTTACAAATTCTGACACCAAAACATTTTGTAATCAGCTAGGTACCAGTTTTTGGCTGTTGTGGGGGTGCTAACCTTTCCCCTACGCATAACCGACTCCCTAACTCATTTTTTGTATTTTCGCAGACCAAAATCATTTTTTTAATAAAATAAATGTTTTTTTATTAAAACGACCCATTTTTAGGTGCTCTAATCACACCTAGAAAAAATATTGGTGACGGCTCTGTTTGTTTATTTTTTTCTTATTAAAAACGTCGAGCCATAAAAAAATGGTTGCGACAGCTTGGCGACTCCTCTAGAAGAATTTTTGTTTTTTTTAAACAAAAAAAAGAGTCAAGCCACAAGCCGATTACACTTTGTTTTAATGTCAAAATTTGCTAAGTTCATTTAAAATTTAATTTAATTTTCCATTTATGAATATGATCTTATTTTACTCATTTAAAGCTTGATTATAAGCTCTATACCCGATCTTCATCCCGATCGTTTAAGTGGGGGGAAAAAGCTTTGCTCATGTGAGAATATTGATTCTCTGTATGAGCCTAGCAAGTACCTTCGGGACTCATATGCCCTATGTCTTCGTAAGGATACTGATCCTTTGTGAAGACATAGGAAATGGGTCCTCCTGAGTTAAACTTGGTTCGTTTGAAGCCTATAATAGGTGAAAATCAATGGCCTTGCTACCCTTAGTAGGGGACAGCGAGGATAGCTCAAGGACCTTTCTAGAACCAAACCGTGTGTGTGAATATAGAAACCCACCCCCTTAGAGCCATATGATTAGAATTCGGTCAAAATTATTTCGTAAGAATAGTCCATGGAGACATGTCCAAAAATGTTGGAATGTGCTTCCCAGTTATTATTCCTATAATGAAATTATTTTGACCATTTTGGGTGTTCTAATTTTTTATCTTGTTTTGCATGTATCTCATATCTAGAAGGGGTCGAGTCTAAAGCATGTTGCTCAAGTATAAAATAGTTTTTCGCAATTGATAGAAGACTCCTTCAAAAAGAGAAAGATAATACGAGTATACATCACTGGTATGATGTCAACCAGTGGGTACATGGAGAACATCATTCAAGAATACTGAAAGAATATCTTGGTTCTTGAGGATATCAATGAAGGGGGTAATGACTACTGGTTCACTTGTCATAGAGATAACGCCATGAGATTCCAAGAGTAGGACGAGATCGACAAGAGTGTCATGACCCAAGTCCAAGATGTAGTCAGGCATGTGATGATGTTGGCCAAAGAAGCTGCAGCTCTGTGCCATTATATTAGACTGATAGAGGAAGTAGGACCTAGGCTCATGTGGTTGATCGAAGAAATAAAAGAGCTAGGTGCTCGGGCTGAGATGTACTCGTGATATAATTTGGAATCTTTTGTAATAAGGAACTTTGGCATACAATGAAAAACTACTTCTAGAACAATTTCTTTATGGAATCGATGGTCATTTCGCTTGCATTCAAGCATTTGCATTTTTTGTTGTTTGTTGTTTGCCTTGGTTTATGTTTTTTTTACGTCATTGCATACTTTCACACATAATAAAAGGATTAATTATGGCAAAATCTTGAAAATCTAAAAATAGAAAAAATCTCGCATAAGTATGATACCCGAGCAATGGTCGTTGAACTAAACCGCTCAGCCATTTTGAAGTCCAGTTTGCCCAAAAACAACAAAGATCTTTTTGTAGGGGCATTCATGACGGGTCTGTAAAGTTTTTCATTTCAATGAAGGATGTGACTTTGACCATGAAACCTTGAAATTATATATATATATATATATATATATCTTCTTACCTTTCTAGGTCCCCAGATATTGGCATTGATTCCAATATGGAGATAAATTGATTGTTGTGAAAACGATGAAGTGTGATTTGCTTCTCCGACTGCTCAGGTCGGCAAAGTAAGAAAATGAAGACCGTCACGCCTTTGATGATGTTCGATGATGAGAAAATCTTTGAAATTCATGAATGTTGAATTGTGAACTAGGCAAGTTTAACCAAGAAAAGTTGCTTAAAATTGAAATTCTAATAATAGTCTTTTATATCCAACAAAGACACATCGATTGTAACTAGTAGCTCAAAGAATATCTCGGGGGCATTCCGCTAAAGCTATAATGTTGAATATCTAATAAAAAAAGCAATGATCCACATATTTTATACATTGGCTTCATGAGTGGGCTTCAAATCCTGACAAAGTCAAATGTTTAATGAGATGAAATCCCAAGATAAGTAAAAACGACCAGTAAAAAGAAAACCTCGAGGGTACTCCGCCGTAGCTATGAGGCCGAGTATCTAATAAGGCAGAAATGTTTTATCTGCTCAATGCCTTGGCTTTACGAGTGATTTTCAAATCCTAAAAAAGTCAAACAAATAATCCGCTTCATAGAAAACATAAATATTAATGAGAATTTTCCAAAATCGTACCCGTAAATATTATAGACGAATTGAAGAATGCAAACCCATACCTGACCGCCCATTACCACCACTAACCTCACCCTCTCCATAGAAAACATTTTACCCTTCCAAAAATTAAAAAGTAAATAAATAAAAGTCACAAATAATACAAAATCAAATAAAAAATGTAACACCCTAGTCATGTCCCTGATTCAGAGCATCACATTCGGGTCTCCCAAAACCGACCCATCAAAATTTCTCATTTAAAATCCATAAGTTGACCGTCTCAAAACAATCCATTACCATAAAATCCATGTAGATAATAAGATTAAAAGGGTTTACAAAATATAAGTTCCAAATAAAATACACCGTTTGACCAAATAACAGTAAATCAAAATAAAATATAGACTCGACTGTGGTAAGGTTCTATGAATACAATCAGTCAAACTAAACATCAAGTACTATACTCTAAAACTGGCTCGATGCTGGGAAATCCTCCTCGATGTGCTCCTCCAAAAGCAACCTATCAACCTACGCACGGAAAAACCACAATTCCGCACGCTGAGCTAACAAAGCTCAGTAGTACATTTCTACTCCACCACAATTCATGAATATCATAAAACAAGCATGCATGATAATATAATCAAGTGTGCACAGACAGGCTTCTCAACATCTAAGGATCAACGTCTAGCCTACCCCTGCTAGAGTCCATAACCATGTCTCAAGATACCACTATTATATAGGAAGACCACCAAGCCATCCCAAGCTTACCATACGCGAGGTCCCACCAACCATCGAGTTACGTTTCATACCCTGATCACATAGCCCAAGGGTTATCTAGACCATACTCGAGATCACATAACCCATCGAGTTACTCGAGCTCACACAACCCGTCGAGTAATAACCCTACCTTGATCACATAGCCTAAGGGTAAAATAGCCAACATTTAGTATCCATACAACAACATACATAACATACATTCCCTAGTGGCCAACGAAGCCCTACTATTTTTTTCGTGCTCATACAGCTGTCGGGTTACTCATGATCACATAGCTGTCGGGTTAGGATCATATCCGAATCATTATAGCCACAGATATGTCATAGATATACTTGGATCACAATAGCCACAAGCAGTCTTTTCCTGAGGTCACATAGCCAATCAGGTTACTCGATATCACATAGCCCTTCGAGTTACTTGAGCTTACACAGCCCCCGAGTTGTATTTCCATATCCTAATCACATAGCCCAAAGATAGGTTTTGGACCGCATCCAGATCATATAGCCCGTAGATACATCGGATGTACTCGATCACATAGCTCGTAGTACTCATCCCCTTATTTAAGTGTCTTTGCACTGACTCTAGAACATTCGGATTCCTAAACAAGACATATACGTTAACACATGTTCCCTCGAGCATCAATATATTTCACCGAGAGATAAAAGGCATCCAGCCAACCATTACCAATGCCCAAGGCATAACTAATTTGCTACAATAATTAATATATGTCTTTAGGATTCATTTACGCTTCTCTTATTAGGTTATCTTATTATTCGCGGCAACTAGCCTATATGGGCGTCCCTTCAGCACACATCAAGGACCCCGATCTTCTATGTAGCATTAATCGATCCACCACGGATCTCTATGGGTGATTAAACAAGCGACCCACTTTAGAATTTCCAAGCCATTAGCCATTTATTTCACACACGGGGTTTAACTCTACATTTCTCAACTTTAGTATTCATTTTACACCCTAACATACCCCTAGGGCCCTTTACCTTGAATTATAGAACCCCCGAACGCGAACTCAACTTTCTTGGGCAGGTTGCCCAGCAAGTATCGATACTCTAGGGTGAGTATCGGTACTGCCCTCTGGGTATCGGTACTCCTCCATGAGTACCAATACGCTAACCAGGTTCGACAGCATTAGACCACAAGTCGTACCGATACGCTCTGTGTCGTACCAGTACGCATCATCGGTAATAGGATCACCTCGTATCGATTTACCCCCTACCGGTACTCCCACCTACGCGTACCGGTATGGTAAGCCTCTCCTAGGCAATGCAACAGTACGTACCGATACGCCCCTAGCATATCGGTATGCCAGAGCGTTAATGGAATTCACCTTAGGCGAGGGGTATCGATACACGAGAAGGCGTACCGGTACGCCCCTCACGAATCGTCTCTCTTATAACGAAGGCGTACCAATACGCTACCACCCCGTATCAGTATGCGAGCCTAGATTTCAAAATCTAGAGCTCGGGATTTCCTCAATCCCACCCTTAACCTCCATGGTTAAGTCCCAAATCGATCCTACAAGTTATTTAGAGTATAATAGGTGGTTTTCTATCAATTTTACGCATTATCAACATCTCATCTTTGATTTACCATTAATGGGGTTTAAAACTCTAAAACCTCAACTATACAACCCAAAACTATATACCACACAAAGCAATCATTTTAGGATGCTCATAAAGTGTATGAGTCAGAAATGTACTGACCTTAAGCAAGCAAAACCTGAAATGAGCTCTCATCAAGCTCTTACCACCTCCCTTCTTGATCCAAGCTTCCAAACTCAACCTCCACCATTTCTAAAGATGCTTAGCTCGAAATAGAGATCATTTGATGCTGATAAACTCTTCCTTGATGACCAATCCGAGATTCACACTCCACCTCAACAAGTTTTCTCCTTTAACTATGAGTTGGATGGGTGTTCTTGAAGAGAGAATGATGAGACTGTTGGGAAACAATGGGTGACCTCACCCCTCTATTCCCCCTGTAGAAAATTAAACAAGGCCATCAGCCTTTGTCTCCCTTGAGGGGGTAATTACCCATTTACCCTTCACTAAACATTCCTCATCCAAACACAAACCCAACAAGACATAGAAGCCCATGAAGCCCAACATGACCCGAACATCCAAATCGACGTGTCGGTCCAAGACCCGAGTCAACGCCCACTGTTGACTCAAAAATCCGGGTAGTTACAAAAAATTAACATTTTCAATAATAAAAAAATAAAAAAAATTACAAGACAAAGAAAAAGTGATTTTCTTTGGGGCGGGAGATTTTATTTTTTGTGTTTTTTATTTAAAAAGGGAAATATTAATAAATGAAAGTTTAGGAAAAATAATATATTAAATAAAAGGGTAAAATTTTGATACACAGCCTATGCAAAATTAATTTTATACAAGTCTGCATATTTACACTATAAAATTCAAATCCTAAATTCTTAACCCTAACCCTAAAAACTAAACCTTAAACCATATACCCTAAATTTTAAACACTGGCCATAAATTCTAAACCCTACAACCTAAGCCCCTAAACTAAAACCTTAACCCCTAAAACTAAAAGTCACGTGTAAACTAAAGTTTACACAGCTTGTGTATCAAAGTTTTTTCATAAATAAAATATTTAAAATTATCACTCAGTAATCCTAAAATTTGATTTGTTGTTTTAATATGAATTTTTTATATTTATTGATTTTATATTTGGTAAAAAGATGAAAAATGGGGTTTTGTTGTCGTATTTTTTGTTGTTGTTGTTTAACAAACTTGTGTGCTTGTATAGTTAGAGATTTAATAGTAAAATGATGCATTTCGAAAATTTAAAGAACTAAATTGATATGTTAACAATAGTTTAAGGGCTAAGATAAATATTAATCTTTTTATTAACGTGTCATGTCATCTATTTATCTGACACTAATGGTAGAGTGACCATTTTATTACAAATAAAAAATATTAGTGATTGCAACGTAACTTTTCAAATTTCAATGGCGTTTTTTACTCAAACATTAGTGATCATGTAGTTTACTCAAGAATGTCAGACTAATTATAAATATCAGTTTTTTTTAATATTACTATTTTAACTGTTCAAAAACAATAGTACTATTATACTAAAACCCTAGCCGCTTTATTTTTTTAATAGTCCAAAGGTGATTACAAGGCAGTATGTGTTCATAGATATTTTTAATCCTTTGACAATATACAAACATCTTTCAGACAAAGCAATTGAATCTGGGTCTTCTAGGATGAACATCATCCGCTTTATTCTCTTTTGTGTCATTTTTTTCTATTTTTTACAATTCTCATTGTTGACAGTGACATTAGTCTTGAATTCAACGTTGATCGGTGATTTAATATTATTTTATTTTGAATTATATTTTTATTTTATTTAATTAGTTTTCCCCTTTTGTGAAAATGGTAGATGGTTTTATCTACTCTTGTCACATTCTTTGTTTCCTCTTATGACACATTTTTTTATTTTTTTCTCATCGTTAGATTTGACGTCACCTCTTCAGATGATTTTTATTATGTTATCTTATTGATCTATCCATGCTTTAGACCCTTGAATTGAATATTGATTAACGTTCGCAATTACCGAAGACATGTTGCGGTTGTGTTGTGATAATGTCAGTTTGTCAATGAGTCATTATTGTTGTATATATTTTTATGTTCGAGTGATGGTATTTATCTTTCACCGTAGACATTAGTGTCTGTTTTATCCATCATTTGTCTGAATTTTTTAATTGAAATTTAACCTTTTGGTCCTTTTAGAGCCAAAATTTGGTTTGAAAAGTAATGAAAAACAGGGCCAAGTATTAAATGTACATGACGCCAAATATATGATTTCCATATCACATTTAGGATTTATTTGTCTGAATTTTTTAATTGAAATTTAACCTTCTTCTAGAGTCCCCTTTCTTTTTCTTTCCCTCTTGGTAGGATTGAGATCAAATTTAGGATTTATAAAAAAAAAATATTAATCGACTATCAGTTAATTATTTTAAAAAATTATTTATGAAAATCAAAACATTAAAATTGATGTTGTTAAGAAACTTATACTCGATTGATAGAATGTCGACTAGGGGTGGGGAATCCGAAAATTGTAGAGATTCGAATTAACGAGATAAGGAATAATCGAAATTTTTATCTACGAGGACGAGGAAAGTTTTATCCTAGAAGCTCAAATGAGGATGTAATGAGATTGCTATATCCAAACTGTGTGGAAAATCAAACTGTAATCATATAAATAATCATGGGGATCCCGAAAAATATCTTCAAGGATCCTGATATTTTACAATTTTTTTTAAAAATTATATATTTAACTCTCATTTACCTGTATAAATATCTTTCTTATTATCAATATTAAAGTCATCAAGATATTTGTACCTTTTGTTTAAACCTTATTAAGTTTAGGTGGCCTCTAGTAATTTACCTTTTTTTGTTAATTAAGAGTATATCATATATGATCTATTTATCTCTCAATTTTTGTAGTTCATGTTACCCAAAAATCCTATTCTCCTTCAACCATATTTTTAAGTGTAATGAATATATGACTTGTAAATTGAAATTGACCATATATTTTGGTTAGTAAATTTTGTTTAATTTTTTGGGGATGAGAATTTCCTGAAACCCTTGAGGATCTGATGGAGATGGGGACAAAAAATTCTTGAAACATGTAATAGGATTCCCCAAAACCGTCCCCACAAGTGTTGGGAACGTAGTGAGGAATGCAAAACAGTCCCCGCACCGCCTGATTACCTCCCCTAATGTCGAGTGCTAAAGGATTTTTTTATTATGCCGAAAAGAATAAAACTATTATGAATATTTATCTATGTGAATATTCGTTATGATTAAAACTCAATCCCTGTCCATTAAATAAGAATTTGATGTAATTAGTATTCTATATAATAGTTACTCCTTGTGCCTATAAAAATAAAGCTTGAAAAAGAATTAATACAAGTCTCTTTTTTTATCTATCTTTCTCATTCTTGTTCTTTTACTTTATTTACACTACGTTATCAGTACGATCTCAATTATCGTGATTATTATTGGTGATTTTTAAAAAGGATTTCAAATTAATATTGGCGATTGCATCCGCCATAAAATTCAACTTAGCATGGAAATTCTTGTATGCTTTTTTGTTAATCATTCTTTAAGTTAAAGTAAGTACATCCCAAACTCTAGTTGTCGTTCTTTAACTTTAAATTTGTATTTATTGATTGCTTTTTCTATTTTGTTTATGTTTGATAATGTTCGATAAATTTTTTACAGCACAAGTTATTTGTTTATTATTATTACATAAAAGAAAACAAAAAATTGAAGGAAAAAAATCCCTTGTTGTGCACTGCATCTAGCGTGCGCCTAATTACGGAAAACTGGATAATGGCGTCCTTAATGTTTCCAGGTTTCCACTTTATTCAGTCTAGTCCCTATATACTTCCTTTAATTCAATTTTGACTCCAAACAATTAATGTTTTTATACAAACTAGTTCAGACTTGCTTTATATTTAACGTCTATCATACAAATAAGTTCTCAATTAAAATTGTATGGTGAGAACATTAATGATTTAAGTTTATTGAAATTTCCTTATTTTTTAATTTATTATTAAATATCAATATATTATTCTATTGATAATTGTTGGTATGTTTAACCATATTTTGAGTTTTACATGATACATTTAAATAGATTGGAAAAATCCATGGCTTGAATGAAGATAAAATCTAAAGAGGTACGTTTTTTTCAGTTTATGTTATGTTATAATTATCGAGACGATAGTGACGAACAAACAAACAATCACAAAGAAACATAACACCAAGAATTTACGTGAAAAAACCAAAAGGGAAAAACCACGGGCAGAGGAGGAGAAACTTTCACTATGTAAAAAGGAGATTACAACTGATGAATGAACCCTTAATCCCTTGTATATTTATACGGATAAAAGACTTGTTTCCAAAAGGAAACCTGCATAGAAAGAGACTTGGTCATCATATCCGCAGGATTGTCGTAAGTGGTGATCTTGTTCACAACAATGTCACCTCGGGAAATAATATCACGAACAAAGTAATATCATATATCAATATGTTTTGTCCTCTCATGAAACATCTAATCCTTCATGAGGAAGATAGCACTTTGACTATCACAAAACAACGTACTAATTTGAAGGTCTTCGCAAAGTTCACCATATAGTCCTTTTAACCAAATCGCTTCTTTGCAAGCTTCAGTAATCGCCATGTACTCAGCTTCAGTGGTTGATAAAGCAAATGTGTGTTGTAAGGTGGCTTTCCAACTAATGGCACAACCTCCAACAGTGAAGACATAACCTGTTAGAGATCTTCTTCTATCTAGGTCTCCAGCAAAATCAGAATCAACGTACCCAATGACTCCGTCTCTATTTCTTCCAAACTGTAAATAAGCATCACTAGTGCTTCGTAGGTACTTAAAAATCCATTAAACAACCCTTCAATGTTCTTTTCCAGGATCTGCCATGTATCTGCTCACTGAACTGACTGCGTGTGCTAAATCCGGGCTTGTGCAAACCATAGCATACATGAGAGATCCCACCGCGCTTGAATATAGAACTCGTGACATGTACTCAATCTCTTCATATGATTTTGGAGATAATTCTGATGAAAGTCTAAAGTGGGCCGCCAGGGGAGTGCTAACTGGCTTAGCATTCTTCATATTAAACCTACAAAGAACCTTTTCAATGTACCCCTTTTGATTTAGGTACAATTTACATGATTTTCGGTCTCCCTTGATCTCTATTTCGAGTATCTTCTCTGTTGGTCCTAAATCTTTCATCTCAAATACTTGGTTAAGTTGAGTCTTAAAATGTCTTATCTCTTCTTTATTCTTAGCTGTTATTAGCATGTCATCAACATAAAGCAGTAGATATATAGGTGAGCCATCACTATTCCTTTTAAAGTAAACACAACTATCAAAATTACTTCGCTTAAAATTATGAGTAGTCATAAAGGAATCAAACCTCTTGTACCATTGTCCAGGGGACTGTTTTAGGCTGTACAAAGATTTCTTCAACAAGCAAACATAATCCTCTTTTCCTGAGACCATGAAACCTTCTGGTTGTTACATGTAGATGTTCTCATCAAGTTCTCCATGTAATAATGCAATTTTTACATCTAACTGCTCAAGCTTGAGATCATATATGGCTATTATACCAAGTAAAGCCCGGATCAAACTATGCTTTACTACTGGCGAAAATACATCTGTGAAGTCTATTGTAGCCTTTTGCAACTAGCCTTGCTTTGTATCTGGGTTCTTTAACTTCTGAGATCCCATCTTTCTTCTTGAAAACCCATTTGCAACGAACTGTCTTCTTATCCGTAGGGAGATTCACAAGGTTCCAAGTAGCATTCTTGTGAAATGATTCCATCTCTTCTTGCATGGCAACCAACCAATTTCTTACATCTTTACAGCTAATCGCCTCAGAGTAAGACGAAAGCTCTTGATTTACATCAATATCTTTAGCAACACTCAAAGCATATGCAACTATATCAGCCTCGGCATATTTTTGGGGTCATTTAATTTCTCTTCTCAGTCTATTTCTGGTGATGGAATATTCTGGTGAGGGAGAAGCTGTATTTTCAATTTCTGTACTAACCTAGGGGTCATCCCATCTTTGGATGCCATATCAATATGAAGCTCCACCTTCTTAGACTGTGTGGTTGAATTCTGTTGCTTTTTGTTGGTGGAATCCTTGAAGGATGAATCACGTAACATGGCAGCTTCATCAAAGACAACATCTCTGCTAATCACAATTTTTCTAGTTTTCAAACACCATAGCTTTTATCCTTTCACTCCAGCTTTATATCCCATGAACAAGCATTTGATGGATCTTGGTTATAATTTTCTGTTATCTACATGAGCACAAGCAGGGCAACCAAAAATTTTCAGATCAGAATAATTGATGGGATTACCAGCCTATACCTCATGTGGTGTCTTTTTCTCAATGGTAATGGATGGAGACCGATTAATAAAAAAACATGTTGTTGAAGCTACTTCAGCCCAGAATGGCTTCGATAACCCAGAATTAGACAATATACATCGAACATTTTCCATTATTGTTCGATTCATCCATTTAGCAATGTCGTTTTATTGTGGTGTGTTACGAACTGTCAAGTGTCTCACGATCCCTTCTGACTTGTACAACTTATTAAATTCTCTAGAACATAATTCTAACCCATTATTAGTGCGAAGATGTTTAACTTGTTTTCCCATTTGTTTCTTGATCATCGTTTTCCATTCCTTGAATATGGATAGAACTTCACTCTTTTGTTTTAGAAAGAATGGCCAGACTTTTATTGAAAAATTGTCAATGATTGTCAGCATGTAATTGGCTCCACCGCTAGAAGGTACTCTAGATAGCCCCCACAGATCAGAATGAATATAATCCAGAGTACCTTTCGTGTTGTGAATTCCCCTGGTGAATCGAACTCGCTTTTGTTTCCCGAAAACACAGTTCTCACAAAACTCCAGTTTGCAAATTCATTGCTCGTCTAGGAGTCCTTTTTTGCTTAATTCTATCATTCTGTTTTCACTCATATGCCCCAGGCGCATATGCCAAAGTTTTGTAGTATCTTCATCTGACATGGGAGGATAAGCGATTGCACTATTTCCAACAATTGTGGAACCCTGCAAAACATATAGTCTTGAGGTCTTTTCTGTCCTTTCATCATAATGAGGGAACCCTTGCTGATCTTCATGACTCCACCTTCAACGGTATACTTGAACCCTTTTGAGTCAAGGGTACTTAGCGAAATTAGGTTCCTCTTTAGATCTGGTACATAACGTACGCCGGCTAAGGTTCTAATAAACCCATCGAACATCTTAATTTTGATCGTGTCAATCCCTGCAATACTTCATGATACTTTATTCCCCATCAGAACTATTCATGTAGAAACAGGTTCATATGTTGTAAACCAATCCCGATTGGGACACATTTAGAAAGTGCATCCAGAATCGATGATCCATTCCTCATTCACTTTAGGGTCATTGTTGGCCGCAACTAAAAGTTCAACATCGTTGTAGTTTTCTACTATATCTGCTTTACCAGATTTTTCTACATTCTGATTTGTAGTCTCTCTTTTGATATTATTCTCTAACCTATAACACTTAGATTTACTATGACATTTTCTTTTACAAAAAACACAAGTTTTACCTCGATTTGATGACTTGGATCTGCCCATGGTTTTACCTCCAGAATTACGACCACCTTTTTTCTGCAGTTCAAACTAGTTGATTCATACGCCATTATCGTCAGCAACTTGAAGCTCTTGGTTTGTTATAATTATCGGGACGATAGTGACGAACAAACAAACAATCGCAAAGAAACATAACACCAAGAATTTACGTGGAAAATCCAAAAGGGAAAAACCACGGGCAGATGAGGAGAAACTTTTGCTATGTAAAAATGAGATTACAACTGATGAATGAATCATTAATCCCTTGTATCTATTTATAGGGATAAGAGACTTATTTCCAAAAGGAAACCTGCATAGAAAGAAATTCTACTCAAACTGGGTTTCCAACTCTTTATCACATATTCAAGAGAGAAGTATAATCCTACAAGGATTTGAACAACCCAAACTAGAAATTGAGTCACAACTCTAACATGTTATTCGATGAAATCTAAAGAGGTAAGTGAATGGAAGCATTTAATAGTAACTGCTATAAAGTCTATATTTGCTTGAAAGAAATAATTCTTCTATGTCAAAAAACTCGACTACCGACTTCTCTCAAGTTCAGGTTACGAAAATTCGTCTTGATCCAAGAATTTTTATGGGAGACATTGCTTGAAGTGAATGCAAGCATAATGAAAGGAAACTAAAAGTTTATTTGGAAATGATTTTTGTTACTTTGCTAAACCTTGGTTTTAAATGTTTGGCGGGTCAAGTCGGCGGCCTAATGTGGCACTTCAGATCCTTCGGTAGAGTTGAGACGGGTCAGGTCGGGTCGGATCAAATGAGGGTATTATAGGGTGATTTAGAAAATAGATAAAATTAGAAGATTATTCTTTTGAGACGACTCAAAAAATGAGCATAAATTGAGTAGAGTAAATTAGAATGGGGTGTGTTTGCAAAAATGTAATGGGGGGCTCTCGGTGTAGTTGATTTGAGAACGAAGAATGCATCATTATTATTGAATTGGGCTTGGCGTTATGCGAAAGAGAAGTCATCTCATTAGAAATATTTGATCATTGTTAAGTATGGTGAAGATGTGCCTTGGTGGATTTATTGTCACACCGTGAGAATGGGGCCAGATATTTCGGGAATAACATGGTTAATTTGACAAAAACTAAAATTCGGTAACTAATTGAGAATTTTAGAACTGAAAGACTAAACTGAAAATAAGTTTAGGGGTCGCCTCTGTAAACCCTAGGGAAATATAAGGGAACTGAAAACAACTTTAGAAATTTCTACAAAGCCATCTTTTTTAGTCATTTCGACTAGGGGATTGGTCTTCCTTTGATGGCATTCTGTAAGGTGTCTCGTTTATTCCATTTGTACAAGAGTTTTGGTTACCAACAATTTTAGTCCGCATAAATTTTTGTTTAGTTGTGGTCCTCATTCTCTCATTTATTCCATGACTAGTAGAATATCTTTAAGGAAAAACTAGATATTTAGTACTCTAATTATCCCCGTGTTACCGTTTTGGTACACAAACTATTATTTTTGACAAAATGATAGCTAACATTACGTTTTTGTTCTGTTTTGGTACCTCTACATAATTTATGGGGCGGAGAGAGTATTTCTTATAAATTTTAATGAATTAAATATTTAAAAGGTAAACTACACGAATGATCACTTTTGTTTTCTTACTATTTGATTTTTGTCACTAGTTTTAAAAAAGTAATGTTCTAATCATTAATGTTTTCGGGTTATAACATTTTAATTACTCGGACGTTTGCTTCTGTTAAATTGTTGACATGACACATTAACAAAAATCGTTAATTTATAATTTGATCATTGAACTTTCAAAATTTTATTTTTTTCACCCTCTCCATACAAAAAACACTCAAGAATCTCTTTTTCACCCAAATTTTCTCTTCTCTAACTTCAACCCTCATCCTTGCTACCACCGTTGTCGTAAGTCGCGGCATGTCACTCGTCGAAACCCCAACGCCCTCATCTAAAGTTAAACACCAACAAAATTAGAAGAACCGGTAAAAATTTTAGAAAGATGAAATTGGAAAAATTTCTTCTATATGTACATGGGTAAAAATTGGAACAATAGGTCTTACCGATCCGCATACGGCAGCATTTCTATAAAGTACCCTTCCGGAGTTGAAGACGATTGCGGCTCGCCTCATTATCGACAAATGTTGGAACTGCACCAACAACTTGTTCTTTGTAACCCCTTTCAGGCGATACAAGGTACACTCGATCGACTACGAGAAGAAAGCGATGGTGGTGTAAGATCCCGTTATGTCCACCTGCGCGATACTTCAACCTCACCACTACTTCATCATGTCTGACATTCAATCAATCATAATCTCTACAACTTCCGACACCGTTTTTGCGCTCCTTAATTGCTCTATGCACTCTTCAGTGTTCAACCACTACAAGAATGAGGCACCCGGAATTACCAAATCGGTTGAATCTCACTATTCAAATCAGGCACCTGGAGAGTAGTGTTTGGTGACTCCAAAATCCCGTCAAAGATAGACAATAAAGAGGTATTAGATGATTGAGATATGCTCGAAACACGAATACTTTGTGCCTGACTGGTATTAAAATGACCCAGATTTTTCATCCACACATTATCATAAGCAAAAAGCAGAGTTATTATGTTCAGGGGAAGGTGGATATTTCTTACCAAGGAAATCATAAAATGATTTCTCAGCAGCATGAAGATCCAAAGACTTGTTCATAATGTTCAAGGGTGTAAAGCATGTAAATCTCATGTTGATTTTCTCTGGTAATGTCCATTATAGCGATTACACACATAGGGACGAATTCAGTGATTTAACAGGACAAGGTTGTTGAATTTTTATTTTGATTATTTTTTATCATTAGTATCCTGCCAATGCTAACGTCTCGTTTTGTCATTCTAATTTTACCAACAAGACTCTTGAAGCATACATGATTTGTCCTTCAGATCTTCTTCCAACAGAATATGGTTTACATATCTCAAAATTGAATCCGAAAAATCACAGTCCTCAGATGAATCTTCTTCATGACTCAAAGTTACAACTGGTGCTAGAAAATTTTTGTAAATCAGATAATTAATCCGACCCATTATCTATAATATCTGTAAATTTTATGTATTAAAATATCTTGTATGATGATTAAGCTTGCTGCTATTTTTTCAAATGTGTTGTTTTATTTCCTGTTGTGAGGCACCAGTTGTTATTATGTGTTACTAACTACTGTCGTTCTTCGCTGCTGCCTGTTGCTGCTACATTTTTTTCAACAAGTGCTGCTACTTAATTAGCTTCAATCTGATGCATTGTAAAAACTCATGTTCTATGTTGCCAAGTTTCTTGTTTTCACCGTGTTTAATGATTTTAAGTTTTATACTTTCTATCGTATTAAATTGACTTTTTAATAAGGAGATAAAAAATCATTATCCGAATTAAACTGAACAAAATATTTCGATTCAATAGTCAATTGGTTAACTAGTTTAATGAGTACAATTTAAGATCAAGAATTGAACTATCTGAATTTAACGATTAACAAAAGTAATTTACTAACAGATAACTGAACCCAATTTGTACAACCCTAATTAGCATTACAAATAAAAAAAATTAAAATCTATGTAAAACATATTATTAACCTTAACTTCTATTTTCTCTCTTAGTAGTTATTTTCTCAAAACTTATTTTGTTGTTTCTTCTTCGCGAGTGTTGTCTTCGATGACGACCTTATTATCGGCTGATCTTTAACTTTTAATTTGGTTGTATATAAATAAGCACTATCTTTTTTTATGAGTGTTTGTGTGTTCTCTTTTTATTTTATGTGTTTTATTTTTTCAAAAGTCACATTTTACCTGTTTTTATATTAATCTCTTCGTATGTTTTCATGACAATTGTTGTCTGTTTTATGGCAATTTTAGTTTGTCATTGTGATACATTGTCGTCCTTTGAGAAAGTTAAGATCTCTTCAGATTTTGATGTCTTTTTGTGAATGTTTGCCTATGTGCCAAGATTTTGCAATGAACAAATTTATATAAGTCATAGAGCGTTATGGTTGAAACCAATAGTTATTAGATTTTAGTTCCAAGACTGGGCAAGTTATACTAGAAAGTGATGAATTTAATTTTTCTTGCTTTCACACCCTTTTGAATTTAATGTAAATTTGAACTATTTTTTATGTTTACTCGCGATTCAAGATGTCGTGTTTGTAATCCTTTTCACTCCTAACAAAATCTAGTTTATGTTATTGTTTAAATCAATTATTAATATATAAAAATTTGGTAAAATATGCAAATAGTGTCCTGATTATAATAAATTTTGTGTTGAATATCTTGATTACGAATAGTTATAAAATGGTCATCCGACTTAAAATAAACAAAAAAATAGATTGTTGTCGTTAAAAATTTAACGAAAAATGATGTGACAGCTATAAAAATTGACATAATGTCAAAAAAATGTTCCTAACGTTTGTATGGGTAGTTACTTTGGTCCATATTCTTTTTTGAAGCACTTTAACCGTTAACATTTCATTTTGAATCAAAATAATTCATCCGTGGATGAAAACCGTTAGTCAACTAATGATAAATAGTTTGAAATAACTTCATAGAATGACACGTTAGCATAAAAATAATTTTATAAAATTATTTTTTGACTGATGTGTCACTCTACCAAGTCAGCACCTTTGTCTATACGACGCTACTATGTTAACGTGCACTGTTATGTATTTTTGTCACGTCATGTCACGCTATTTATCGTTAGTTGACTAACAATTTTCACATGTGGATAGGCTATTTTGGCATAAAATAAAATATTGACGGCTAAAATACTTTAAAAAAAGAATAAGTGTCAAAATAACTATCTAGTCAAACGTTAGGACCATTTTTTGGCATTATGTCTATCAAATTTAACCCTCAACTTTTACACTTTATTTTAATTTGTCGTAATTATTAAAAGTTAACCTCCAATATTTTGACGCTTTACTTTTTTGACTTAACCACCGTATCTGATTTACTAGCCAACTAATTCAAATCGAGTTTTGCAAAGGCCCAATATGGGACGACCCTTCTAATTTAATTTTTTTCATTCATAATGTCAGAATTCGAAACTTTATGGACGAACCGATTATTAGTATATTCTGATGCTTTATTAATTTAATTCCTATAACCCATTTTCAACCGTTGTCTTCCTCTTTCAATTCTTATGAACCCAATCCTCTATCTAAAATTCAACCATAGCTTACCAAAGAAAAGGCAAATCATTTTAGAAATATCCCAAATTCATTTTCTTTGTTAATGGTCATGAAAATGAAAGAGCGAAAAGCAGAAGAAATGTGAGGAAAACCCATTTGAGTTATGGATTGAACAAGGAAAACCCATGTTTTTCATTGATTGAGTTTAATACAAAGGACCTTATCGATATCGACTCTCTTTTGGATGATGAAACTTTCATGTCTATTGCATTTGATTAATCTCCTTCAAACCTTGCCCTGGCATATCCATCCTGTACATAAACTGAAACGGCAGCTTCGTTGCAGCAGTATGAAGGGTTATAACTTGGGTTCTGTCTGTAAATAGAGCATCTAACGTACATTACTTGGTATTTTTCTAGGTAACGTGGAACATCTGTTTTATTTTTTCAGGTTAAAATTGTGTTTTTAATCCCATAAATTCCGTTCAAATCTCTCTCTTTAAGATTCGATCAGCAGTCCTGAGTCCACACAATTAAATCTGACTTCAGTTTAGATTGCCTGTACCTGTAATCTGAATTGGTTGAGAGCCTAACTGATTTAGCAGGGAACTATTTGGAAACAATCTTAATTGTATTGATAAAAAGCTGATTTAATATATTCATTATTATTTTATAAAAAAAATAGTATTAAGTTGATTTTTTTTAGCCATTGATGATAAAATTGTGTAATATTCAACTTCATTGAATTCTCAAATCTAATCAGGATTTTCTATGACAGTGAAAATATAAATCCTGAACACATGGGAGCACAGTGAATTGAATGCTATGAGTACAACAATACAGTAGGAAAAAAGTGTAAAGGAACTTTATTGAATGGGCCATAATGATACAAAAGCATCTTAGACAATGGCCAATTATTATAATAACAAAAAAAGACACTTGGATAATGAATGAAAATAATAATAAAAATAAAACATTGGAACCATGAAGTAATTGAGGATCATGTCACCCATGAGAATGCAGCAGATATGCCTTTCAAAGACTTGTAGTTATGGTTCTTAATTTGACAGTCCCCGAGCAAAAGTTTTGCTATTGGGTTTAAACACATATTTGATGAGTGAATCCTTGATAGACAGTATCTCAGGGAACTCCTTCTTCAGCTTAGATGCATCCAGTTCATTGTTGCTCCTTGGTGCAACAATGACCTTGGCTTGTTCTTCCAAGCTGAAGTTAACCCAGTCGAAGTTTGGGTCAATGTAGTCCTTGTACATTTGCAGAATCTCATTGTGACTCACAGCACCAGGGTTTGTGAAGTTCCATATCCCCCTCAAGTTCCTTTTCGCCATCTCAATTGAAACCGGTAGAAGTTCGTCCAATATGGTCATGCTGTTGGGAATGTCTACCACCTTGTTGTATCTTGTAATCTTGGTGATGAAGTTCCTAGGATTGCTCAGATCTGATGATATAGGCATCCGGACTCTGAGAGTGCATACATTGTCGAATTCCTTCAGAAGTTCTTCAACCTGGCATAAAACAATAAAGAAGTTTGAAGAAAAAAATCAATGAATCCTCAAAGGGTGTTAGATTAAGATATCATACCATGGCTTTGGTTTTGGAATAGAAAGAACCAGTGAAATTGGGCTTATCTTCCTCCTTGAAACCGACTTCGGTTCCTAGAGGATGAGTAGCATCATATTCAAAGATACAACCAGTGGCATAATTGATCATTAGGAGTTCATGTTCCCTGCAAACATCTGCCAAGGTTAATGTGCCAACAACATTGGTTCTTATTGTCTCAGGCTTATGAGTTTCACACCAATCCACATTTGGTCTACCGGTCACACCGGCCGCATTGAAAACATGGGTTGGCTTAACAGTTTGGATATCAGCTAAAAGCTGTGAACGTTGCTCCAAACGCCCATTTCCATACTCAAAAGGTATGCCTTGTTTCTCACATAGCTTCCCCAAAAGTCCCCCTATCCAACCTGTTCTGCCATAAATCAAAAACTTGAAAGGTGACTTTTGAGATGGTAAATTGTGTTTTGTAGATGGAACCAACATCTTGTTTTGACTGAATTTGTTTGCAACAGGAGCCGAATCCAAGTTGCTTGTATCGGCGGCATCGGACTGCCTTTCAATTCCAGGCACCATAAGCATCCTTGGATGGGGTAACAATGCACCAGAGACATCACCCCACCAGCTAGGGTTGCTAACATACCATTCCATAGTCTTCCTGAGACCCTCCTCCCAACTGGTCCTTTCATACCATCCCAAGCTTTTAAGCTTTTGATCATCCAAGAAATACCTCTGGTCATTGAAAGGTCGATTCTCGACGAACTTAATGTGGTTCTCAGGGTCTAAGTTGAAAAGCCTGCAAATATCCCTGGCCACATCAATCACTCTCCTTTCTTTCTTTGTGCCTATGTTGTAAACATGGCCAACTTCACCTCTATGTAGAATAACTTCAAAGGCCTCTGCTACATCCTCACAATACAGATAGCTCCTCACATTCGATCCATCTCCGTGAATCGGAAGAATCTTTCCTTTCATCGCCAATAGGATAAACTTGGGAATCAGTTTTTCCGGGAATTGATTGGTCCCATAAACATTGTTCCCTCTAGTAGTTATCACAGGCAGCCCATATGACCGCCCATATG
The DNA here is from genome assembly GCA_019671005.1 of Hibiscus mutabilis. NCBI lineage: Eukaryota > Viridiplantae > Streptophyta > Magnoliopsida > Malvales > Malvaceae > Hibiscus > Hibiscus mutabilis. Next base: position 17,357,172 of record CM033734.1, read on the forward strand.
CCATCACCAACATCTCTGCTCCGGCTTTAGTGGCTGAATACGGGTTCGTCGGTAGGAGCTGAGAAGCCTCATGGTTTCCCACCACCGCATCCTCATCCGTCTCGCCATAAACCTCATCCGTGCTTACATGGATGAACCTCTTGATTTGGCCAGTGACTTTGCAGGCTTCCAAGAGAACATGGGTTCCATAAATGTTGTTTTTAGTGAACTCAAAGCTGTTGCCAAAGGAGTTGTCAACATGAGTCTGGGCCGCAAAGTGCATGATTGTATCGATGGACTCGGTTTGTAGGATGAAGTGAACCAGATCAGCACTTGCAATATCTCCCTTGATGAACTTAAAGTTGGGAGATGACCTTGAAGGGTCCAGGTTCTTGAGGCTTGAGCAATAATCAAGCTTGTCAAGGACCACAATTTTGTAGTCCGGATAGTTGCGGATGAGCCGGTTGCAGACATGGGACGCAATGAAGCCTGCAGCTCCGGTGATGAGGATGCTCTTCGGTGTGTATCTATTAGCCATCTAAAACGACATAAACGCAATACAACTTCAATATTTATACTACTCAATAGATTAGTTTAGAGTAAGAAATTAAACACAAATCAAGCTTAACATCAACAAAAAAAAATAGATGCCCTGTATATATTAAACATTAACATTTTATAAAAATCCATAACTCTGTAAGAAAAACGTACCGAATGTGTGGAATTGGATAAAAAGACACAAAGGTTTTTCCTTTCTGTAAGAGAAGATAGAAATGCAGGGAAAACAAGGAAGAGAGATATGTGTGAGGAGGAAACGTTAATTGAAGTGAGCTATTTATAAACCGATTTATAATTAATGCGCTTATTGCGTATAACGTTTGGGATCGTATTTGATGCGATATGAATTTATACACCGTCAGTTAATAATGGTTTTTTTAGATTTTTTTGAAAATGTTTTAATTATTATTTGTTAAAAAATAATTATATTATACATCTTTAAACTATGATTTTTATTTTAAATTGATCCCTAAATCGTTTAATGTTTTAATTTTATCCCTAAAATTATGACTCTCATTATAAATTAGTCCTTAAACTTTTGAATATTTCAATTTCACCCCAAAACTATGATCCTCATTCTAAATTGATCTCCAAACTTTTGAACGTTCCAATTTCATTCTCAAACTATTGGTACATGCTATCTTGTCCATCGTTAATAAAATTGTTAAAAAATATTAAATTTCATGTAAACACTTTATGTGTGTTATGTAATAATATAATGTGGCATAAACAATAATTAACATTGGATTAAAATAAAAATAATGATTTAAATTTGAAACATAGAAATAATTATAAACAAACTCAGAAAACAAAAACAAAAATCCAAAGAATCTTTCAATTTAGAATAATTTCGAGAATCATCATACAACATTAATTATCATTTATGTCATATCATATTATTACAAAAATCCAAAGAATCTTTCAAAAATTTAAAGAGCAATTTAGAATGAGAGTTATAGTTTGAGGATGAAATTAAAATGTTCAAAAGTTAAAGGGTCAATTTAGAATGCAAGTCATAGTTTGAGAAGAAAATTGAAATATTAATAAGTTTTGACACCAAATTAAAATTAAAATCATAATTCGAGAACTGTAATGTAATTAACTCTTTGTTAAATTTTCAGATATTTTCTATTAAAAACAGTCTTTATTTATTTTATCTCAGTATAGTTTTATTTTTTCTTAATTTTCATATATTATATTTTCCTATTACAAATTAAGTATTAAAAGAGATTTTTTTTAAAAATGATAATTCTTGTAATATATTAGAATGATTTCTTTTTATATACCTTTTCTTCTAAAGGTAATTACAAAATAACATCTGTTAATAGATATTTTTGACCCTTAACAATGCGCATACATCATGTAAACATAACGATTTAAATTTGTGTCTTCAAAGATAAACATCATCTGCTTTTTCACTGGTATATTTGTTGGGTTTCTCCTAATAATATAATTAAGTTAATAAATTATGACGGGGACACCCATATTTTTAGGCACATCAAAGAAGTCAACGTAGTGCTCGTTTACCTTATTTTAAGAGAAATTCTTTCTCCCGCAATCAGAAAATTTTCCATATCTTTAGCTCTCTGTTTCAAGATTCGGACAATTTTAATTTATTAATTACATTCGTTTAATGAATATTTATATTATTCAATTTGAAAGTTACTTCTTAAACAGAATAAATAAATAAAACAACGTTTACTATAGTGTACAAATATGTTGTTTGGATTAGTGATAAGCAGAGTTGATTCATCAAAAAAATATATTTGAAATATGAAATTAGGTTAATTAATTTCATGTATGAATGAATTTTTATTCAAATGAATTTCTATATAGAATAATTATTAATATTATTATGATTTATCTAAATAATTATTTTTAAAAAAAAAGATAAATGTTAATTTTTTGGATTAAGTAGAGAGTTTTTACGTTTCAAAGGTAAATGTCAAGACTCAAATTCATACAAGATGAGACAACATTAGCATCCTTGGTTACTCGGCCAATTAATGGATCTAAAAATATAAATGTTAAATTAGTAACATATTAGAAAATAAAGGGCATTTTAGTTGATTTACATGTTTTTCCTAACTCATTTTTATATATATATATATATATATATATATTATCCATCACATATAGTAGTGACTAATCTTCTCATTACATGTGCTCTCACTAAGAGATAAACAGATGGTTATACAATGTTTAAGGGATCAAACTTCAGACCTCATGGTTAAGGATTGAGGTGAGCAACTACCACACCACATCTTGTGGTTGTTCTATAGGTTATATTAATGTCTAGAAATAATTTAATTTTTAAGAAAAAATATTTTAGCATTTTTACTTAGAATTTGTATAGTTATTAATATAACTCTAACAATGTGATTTAAAAATTTTAGAAAAATATACAGTTATTTTTTACGAAATATAAATCATAAACCTCAAACTTTAAATTTAAACACTAAATCAAAAACCCTAATTTCTAAACAATAAATTCTAAAATTTAATCTCTCAATCACAGAAATAGCATTTAAATAAAAGGGTAGAGATTTTTTTAAATATAAATAATGTCATTTTAGCTAAGGTTAGGTGTGAGATCAATTTGGTCAGGTCGAGTTTCTTAGATATATTGAACCATCCATTTTTAATTCGATTTGGGTCAATTTTGTTTTCGATTTTACATATTAATTTTTAGTTTTGATTTTTTTGAGTTTCTTTTGAAAAACGATTTTGTTTTAGGAAAAGTTTACACGTGACTTTTAGTTTTAGGGGTTAGAGTTTTAGTTTAGGGTTTAAGGTTTAGGGGTTTAGGTTGTACGGTTTAGAATTTAAGGTTAGTGTTTAGAATTTATGATTTAGGGTTTAGAGTGTGGGGTTTAGTTTTTTAGGGTTATGATTAAGAATTTAGGATTTGAGTTTTATAGTGTAAATACACATATTTGTATAAAATTAATTTTACATAGCATGTGTATCAAAGTTTTACCCTTTGTTTTATATTTGTTTACATTTATTTGATAAGCTTTCGAAGTTTTTTTACTTAAACCTTTCTATAAAAGCTTATTTTTCAAATACATAAAAACAGTATAGTGATATGTTTAATTCTTATATGTTTATATCATGAAGTAACGTGTTAGTTGAGCACTCATCAGGGACGGATTTTGATAAAAACAATTTGAAGGACCCTAATTAAATTTTTTTAAAATTTTAGAAGTTTAAACTAAAATTTTTCAAAAGAATTGAGACTTAATGAGAACTTTTAAAAATATGAAAAAGACTTAGTTAAAAATATTTAATATTTTAAAAAAAAATTGTATGATTAATAACGACAAACCATACAATAATATGCAATGATACTGTTGACTGTTAAAGTGAACAAGGGTCGAAAATGACAGTTCGGCGGTGGTCTTGATGGTGGTCGTTGATCTAAGTTTGGGTGTAATCTCTCTGACATGGTGTGAGTATTCTTAAAGCGGGAGATCGTGTGCTTTTCCTTGTTGCATGCATCCTTATATATTGCTCAGACAGGTGTCACTACAGGGTTGTCGTGGCGTTGTGATTAGACTGGCTATAAGTTGATCAGTAGTGATTGTTTATGCTGGCACGTGACCACTGAGCATCGTTCGCCTAGGTATATTCATCGTAGGTTCGTTTGTTATGGATTGCCTCTATTTGTTCGCTTATACGGGGTTCGCAACATCATGTCGTCATCGTTCACCTACAGTATATGTCAGCTGGTTGTGGTTCCTTGATACGTGGCGGTGAATATTCGCAGATACCAATAAATATGAACTTCATTAAAAATTTCTCTAATCATAATTAGAAAAAAAAGAGTGTATACATATCACTTCAACATACAACTATTGAATTACAAAATCAACTATAGACACACATCGAACGCCCTTGTAAGTAACCTGAGCTTCCCAATCCAGACAAATAATTTATAATACTTTAAAAAAAGTATTTAAATTTTTTAAAAAGATTAAATTAAAATATTTATAAAATTTGAAGAGCCAAATACTAATTTTGAAAAATTTTGGGGGAACCTGAGCTAAGCTCCCTCTGACTCCTATTGAGGTCTGCATCCAGTACCCATTACTAATTTGGTAAATATTAAAGTTCAAGTTCGATATTATTAATTCACTTTATAAGTTATTAATAAAGGATTATATTTTTTTCTCAATCAGTGACGGATATTGAATAAATAGTTTGGAAGCCATAACTGAAATTTCTAAAAATTTTAAGAGATCTAATTAAAATTTTAAAAAAATTGAAGGGATGAATGTTAATTTTCCAAATTTTGGGGCATAGGCCCCTCCTAGGTCCCTAGGCCCAATATCAATGTTAAAGCATCCAGAGTCCAATAATATGTTTTGATCTGAATGGGAATGAACTCTATTTACCTAACTTTTTATTACGAAAGAGAATCTTATCATTTGAAAAATTGACATATAAAGAGAGAACATAACTATTTGTACTATAAAATTGGTACAAAGGCAAACAAAAATAGCTATATTTGTAATTCGGTATAAAATGAAGTATATACCAAATAAATTAAAAGAATATGATTTGTGAATCATACACTACACATAAATTAGAAAGTTTGTAAGGATATGTGAAGCTTTATTCTTTCTCGCATTCTCGCAAACTTTTTATAATATATATATATATCTATACTTAATTGTTTTAGAATTGCATTTGTTTAAATAAATAAAATAAGATTAAATAACACAAATCATTACTGAACTTTGCGCTATGACTTATTTTATCATTGAACTTTCAAAATAATTAATTTACTCATTAAATTTTATTTTCTGACCTATTTTGATCGCTCTAAATTATTTTACTAACATTTTGATATGACTTGACATATTTTATTATTATTTAATATAAAAATAATTTAAAAATAAAAACAAATTATATTTATTATTATTAAATAAAAAATAATTTAAAATAAAACCTTAAATCCTCAAAACACCAAATCGCTTTCACCCTCCCGGCATCACCCACCCATTCGCCAGTGTCACCTTTATCGATGTCACCCACCAATTCGCCAGCGTCACTCTTACCGGCGTCACCCATTGGATTGTAACTTGCAGAAATTTTGGGGTTCGGGGTTCAAGTGATTGTCTAAAGGTCACCACCATCTATTTTCCAGAGATGAAGCTTCAGTGTTCTAGAAACTAAACCGATCACCCCCAAGATGAGATAATATAACATACAGATTTTGCGATGTCAAAGTCTACCAACTTGATTTCACCAGTGGGGTCTACTAATATGTTTGCTCCTTTTATGTCCCTGAAACACAAAACCCACAGAAGTAAAACATAAGAAAATTAATGCTAAATTTTCACATTACAGAAAACTATCCAAGTACTTGTGCACTGTATTTCTCCTATGTAAGTAAGCAAGCCTAGAAAGAATTTGTCTTGTATAGTTTTGGATAAAAGGTTCAATAAGGCACCATATTCTTGAAGCAATTTGTGGATTGTACCACTAGAGACATATTCCAAGTAAACTGAGAGTGCTTTTTCACCCTGAAAAATGACAATTAGATTTATTATAAAGCAGGTTACAATTAACTGGCATTTGGAGAAGCAATAGGATTTCTAGTTATCATTCTACGCTCCGCTTTCTTTTTATTTCATAATGTAAGTGATGCCGGTGATGCTGGCGAATGAGTGGGTGACGCCAGTAGAAATGACACCGGCAAATAGGTGGTGACGCTGGTGAGGGCGAAAATGGTTTGAAGTTTTTTATTTTAAATTACTTTTTATTTAATAATAATAAATATAATTTGTTTTTATTTTAAATTATTTTTATATTTAATAATAATAATATATGCCAAGTCATATCAAAATATTAATAAAATAATTTAGAGTGATTAAAATAGATCGAAAAAATAAAGTTCAGTAAATAAAATGATTGTTTTGAAAGTTTAGGGACCAAAATAGGTCATAGAACAAAGTTTAGTGATGATCTATGTAATTTATTCATAAAATAGTTCTAAGATGTGATAGTTAGACTGTTGAGTATTGAAGATAGACAATTAACGTTTCTTAGTTGCTAATTAATTAGTTAAATTGCTATTGGTTAATTGATACATAGTTGAGTTAGTTATATGGCAGTTGTGAGTCAGTTGATAATCTTGTACTATATAGATAAGACTTTTGTATATTCGTTTGATGTTTACATATGTATATAATACCCCAGGGGTTCTCGTCTCTCATTGGCTCGTTGGAATTGAGAACTAAAACGTCTAGAGCGGGCCGATAATAATTGCATTACTGAAAGGAAAAAAAAAACAAATTCGATTTCATCGATTGTGATTACAAAAAGGAGTTTTATCCTGATATCTTGCACTCACAGGGGAAGTGTTATCATGGATCTTAAACACGTTAGCAAAGAACTTTCATTGGGATTGTATTTGCTCCTAGTGCGAGAAGATCTTATTGAATAAGTTTTTTTGGTGACCAAGTATTTGGTCTATAAATATAGACTGGGGTTTAACCTTTTGAATTATGAGAGAACAAGAGAGATAATTACTCTGGAGAGATGTAACCACTTTTAGGTTCTCTACAACTATTGTGCCTATGTTGTATAGATGAGTATTGTAGGGATGTTGGGAAGAGTGTTTTGGTTCCACCGGGTCATGAGATTTATACATCAGGTTTGAGATTACATGGATTATTATGTATTTGTACTCTTTGGGTTCTCTACGTTGATAGTGGATTGATTTCTCTCGTCCGTAGAGGTGGGTTATGCTGAACCACGTTAAACTTTGTCTCTTATGCATGTCTTGGTCTATATCGTTATCGTTTTGATTATTTTGTCGCATACCAAATTTCTAACACCTATATTGAGAAATTGCCCTAATGAATCAAGGTGATGCAACGGTATCAACCTCCTTTAATCATCTAAAGTTGTTATGGGATGAGTATGGTGTGTTGGTTCCTCTTATGACTTTGTGAATGTGGTGCTACTCAAAGGAATTCCCAATATCTAGCTCAAGAGAGATTATTTCAGTTTCTCATGGGTCCAAATGATACTTAAGCTGCAATTTATAGTTAGATTCTTTTAATAAAACTGTTTTGCTCAGTCAATCAGATATACTCTATAATTATTCAAGATAAATCGTATCGGGTTCATTTGTCTGATATTTTTCCATTCACAAAAATTAACTACTATGTATTATAATGTTTCTCGGAGTGCTAATCGAAAGAGATTCAATAGAGTTTATGATCGTTGTAAGATCAAAGGGAATTAAAAAGAAAAAGAAGTATCAAGAGAAGAAGAGAATATTAGAAAGAAAAGGCAGTTGCTTGATAACAATTGGCATAAAGAAAAATAAGAATTACAACCCTTTAATACATAGGACAATTTATTATGAACCAGTTGTCTTGTTAGCTATCAATACGAGTTGTACGCCATCCCTTGTATTCATCTTGTCCGTATTTTTCGATTGTAGGTTCATAACAGCATATCTGATTAGCATTTTTGTAAAGGGTAAACTACATATATGATCACCCAACTATAGGCATTATTCTATTTTGACCAGTAAATTATAAATATTATCAATTAGACAACTAAACTTTTAAAAATGTTTTAATTTAACCAATGACCGTTAATTTTTGACGAAAATAATAACGTGACAGTTAATTAAATTTATATAATTGTTAGAAACGTTAGTGGGTAGTCGATATAAACTTTATAATCCATTAATATAATACAATCAAACCAAATTGCAATTACTTGCTGTTGTAAGTTTTCCAAAGCACTACACACAGGGACGGAGGGACATGGGTCCCGAAAGGGGCCCATGCCCCCCAACTCAATCTTTTTTACCTTTATAATGTAAAAAAATAAAAATAAAAATTAAATTATTTGCACATTTGTCCCTCAATTTTGAAATATTTAAATTTTTCCCCACTTTAAATCTTGGCTCCCTGACTACACGCTCTTTGTTTTTCACTTGCACACAATCGGTGACTTTTTGTTTCGCACAATACACACACAAATTTACATCTAACATATATTTATAGTTTTTCTAAACCGATTTAAAGAACTATCTAGGAACTTAATTAAACATTATAGTTAATCCTAAAATTTTCTAATAATTGCCACATCCTTCTTGACTCCATGAGATTACAGCCACGTGTACTTCTTCTTTTTGATTTTTTACTGCCACTACTATTGCTTCATTGCAAAAAATTCTTGAATGTTCTAACTTCTACCACAATCTTCAAGTATCACCAACTTCAACATTTCCTTGCCGCCACTCTCAATTCTTCAAAAATTGTCTAAACTATAGCACATGCTCTTCATGAGGCTTCCACACAATTCCTTGTCTTGCCAACATAAATATTTTAGTTGAGTTTGATTTCTAACAATAATTACATATTTAGGCTTAGTTTGACAATATTGTTAAAAAGTGTGGTGGAAAAGTATTTTTAAAAAGTTGGGTTTAAAATTTCAGTGTTTGTTATTAATGTCAAAAAGTGACTTTAAAAAGATAAAATGTCTATTTTAGATATAATATTATAAATTAAAATAAGTAAAATTGAGTGATGTTCAAATTTGTTAATATTATGATAAATGAAATAAATCAACTTAAATTATAATAAAAATATACTTTTTAAATTTAATTTGAAAACATAAATTATATTATGCATTATATACAGACATAACAATTACAAATTCATAATTATCTTAAATAATTACAAATAAAACAATTTTATTCTTAATATAAATATTATAAAATATATATTATTTTATAATTATGCATGTATAAACATTATTTTAATAATCAATTATAAGTAAATAATAGAGAGCAACAATATAATTTTATTTTCAAACCAAGTTTTCCACCACAAAAGCTGTAAAATCTAGCTTTTTAATTTGGATGGTTAAAAGTGATTTTAGTGTTGAATAATAAAGTGTTTTGCATTGATTTCACTTTAAAAATGACTCTAGGATGCTAAAAGGAACCAAAATTAGGCCTTTGGTACTCTTTAAATCAAATTGTGATACATGTCATCATCTTATTGATTGGTTAAATATATTAAATTAGAAATATTAAAATTAAGAGAAAATATTAGGACTCGTGTCACATTATGATTGAAATTCAGTGATATAAATTAAAATTAGGACCAAGTTGATAAAATGTGTAAGTGGAGAAAACTAAATAAGTAATTATGTAAATTTATCTAATTGTCACGTCATCATTTTCGTCAAAAATTAACAGTCAGTGTCTTGATTGGAACTATTTTAAAAGTTCAATGGTCTAATTAATAAAATTTATAATTTAATGGTTAAAGATTCAAAATAGAATAACCTACAACTAGGTGGCCATGGATGTAGTTTACCCTTTTGTAAATGAGACAAAAGAAAAAAATGAAGAAGAGAGGCGATAGACAAAAACGAAATGGGTTACCAATATATATATAATGATAATTTTGTAAAGGGTAAATTATGTAAATAATCATTGAACTTTACTCTTAAATTTATTTTGGTCACTGAAGTTCAAAACGTTTAATTTACTCACTAAAGTTTAGACATTTAACGTTTTTGGCCCCTAAAATTTAGACATTGAATAATTTTGGTTACTCTTAAACCCTGAACGATCGTAGATGGTGGTTGTTTGATCCTATATTTCACCAGTCACATCGTTTCGTCTTCTAAGTCTGAATTCGACACCCATCTTGTCGAAAAGTGCTCTGAAATTCACGAATCGGCCAAAAACATTCTAGTTTCTTTCCCGTCGATCTACATCCTCTGCGTCGGACGAAGCTTGTTTCTCATTATGTTACTTCTTTCGTGTTGATAAAGTTTTTCACCGTTCAGATCTTGGAGAAGTTCCTTCGTTCGTCGGTAAATGAACGTCGTCTAAAAGTTAATAGATGAGTGACAAAAAACGTTCAATGTCTAAATTTTAGTGAGTAAATTGAATGCGTTGAAACTTCAATGGCTAAAATAGGTTTAAGAGTAAAATTCAGTGATAATTTACGTAATTTACCTTTTTGTAAATAACGTGAATGGTATTTTCATACATATCATGGGTTGGGGCGGATCACCTAGGGATGTCAAGGGTTGGGTCGAGCCAAGTTTTAGTTGAATGGTACCTGACTTGAAAGCACACCTGAATCTTGGGGTAACAATTTGCCTTCGACTCTATTCGACCTAACACAAATAGAAAATATTTCTATTTTTATTCATCAAAATAGGGAATTAATTAAAAAAATAAAAAAATATTATAGCAATTATCCTTAAATATATAGATAAAATTGACAAAATATAGAGCTAATTGAAATATATAGAGAGAGCTAATTAAAATATATAGACATATTGTAATAATTATACCTAAATATATAGATGAAAAATACATAATCTTAGGTTGAATATTTTTCACATTAAACTCGAACCCGATTTTATCCTTCAAAAAACCTGACCCAAACCCAAATATAAATATATGGCTCTATATAATTGAGTCGGGTCGGAGCTCATCGAATTCGGACCAAATGACCACCTTTAGAATCACCCTTAAATATGACCCTAAAATATTTCAAAACAAAAAGCACTTAAGCCAGAATTAAAAAAAAAAAAACCCCATTGAATCAGATTGGGTTCGAAGAAAATTACCATCCACAATAGAAACTAGAAAGTGATTCACTTTATAATTGGTGGATAAGTTACTTTTCCACGTAGATGAAATGTAAAAAAACATTATTACAATAAAATTAATCTTATTGTAATTAGGTTTATATTTTAATTTTTAAAATATAAACATTTGTCGTATTTAATTTTTTCTATTATTTTCTACTTCTCTAACTTAATATTTAATTTTCTAACATAAGCAACTTCAATTCATTCTTTGAATATTGTAATTTTTCATTTTATTCTTAGTAGGAGTGTTCATAATTGGAGACTCAAATATTCAAACAGTAAAAAAGCCGGCATGTGTACCGGTCCGTGAAAACCGAGTACCCACGAGCTGGCCCGTCAGGTACCCGAGATAAATTTGTATTTTTTTAACAAAGCATACATTTTAAAACACTTCAAATACAACTAAAAGTCTAAATTAGATAATTCAAACATACTTAATAAAAAAAAACATCATTTGATCAAAACAAACTTGTCCATGTTATCTAAAATCTAAATTTTTAGTATAATCGTTAATTTGAGATTATTTTTTAATTTAATAAAACTTCATTAATTAGGGATCTAAAATATTAGTTAAATAATTTGAGAATGAAAAATAGGAGTGTTCAAGAATACAAACTTAATCTAAAATAAAAAATAAAAAAATCAAATAGTATATTAAAACAAATAAAATAATTAATTTTTTAAATAAGTGATTACACTTTTTTTAATTAAGAAATTATAAGATGGCGGGATAATACTTATTTTTAATAAATATGAAGAAATTAAAGAATATGTGGGGGGGGGGGTACAGAAACCATTTTTTTATTTTAGGTTGAAAGTCCAATCGGGAACTCAAAAGCCCAAAAGCAAATCTTCAAATCCAATCAAATAATTTAAAGCGCTGAACTAAAGGAAATATTTAATTTGTTCAATAAGTACTTGGGCAAAATTAGGGGAATATTGCATTTGAGGAAAAAAGAAAATAAGATCTCCTAAATTTTTTTCAAATGCAATATTTTCCTAATTTTGGACTTGTCCAAAAACCAAGCTCTATGATAATTTCGATATTTTTGCTTAGATTTGTACGCTCCAAAAAGATTTCCTCCCTTAATTCCCAAGGATGAGAAAACTAAAATTAGAAAAATAACCCATTTCGATAAATAATTTTATTATCCATCATAAATTAGCAAAAAATTACTAATTACGTGAAGAAATCTATCCATGGACTGTGATTGTGGTTGTGAATAATTGGTTGGCTTTCGCAGATTAGCGAAGCCAAATGAAAGCTCTGCAACATCCATTTAAACCTAACTTATCTATTTCACACGCCTAATAAATGTGCATACAGCACTAATGTCAGGATAGGGTTGTGAAAACCACATTGGACTTACATGAATAATTGGAAATCTTGTCTAACACCAACCAAGGCTTAAATCACATCTACAATTTGATGTTCTTTCTCTCTATTGTATTGATTGAAAATTTAATTAAAACGAAAAAAAAAATCCGGAAACTGGTCACTAATTTGTTCTTCTTCTGGATCTCCATACATTTTTTAAGAAGAAAAAAAGAAACAGTTGTTTCAATGTCTTGTCTTAGAAAAGCATGAATCTTGTTTTTGCAGAAGATGTGTCCATGCCCTAAAATGAAAATGACAAATCGAAGTGTCATAAAATGCGAAGATGGTTTCGCTTTCAAGGTTTTGTCTTTAGATTTGAAAGGTTAGCTAACTCCATGTGAATGTGGTGAGGAGAGTCAAGTTTATAACATTTTCAAGCATCAACCCATACTTTTTATTTTCTCAACTTCCTACAACAACAACCCACCACCACAGATCGTCATTTAAATCATAAAATACATAAAAAATTATTTTAAAATATGAGAGAAAATGATTAAAGTAACATGTAATTATTTTTTTATATAAATCATAAACAACCTGAAAAAATATACAATTTTAATAATTTTAGAATTCTTAAACATGTTTCTATTCTTAAGGAAATTAAAAGAATAGAAAATTGCATGTTCTAACATTAATGAAAAAGAGAAATAGATGTTTGGTATAGTTTTTTAGTTTTTTGTTTTAGTTTGATTAATGACATAAATGAAATGATAAACTCATGGATAATGGGAGCAATTAAAAATGGTAGCTAGAAAATTATGGTTAATTTTTTTTTACAAATCTTAAATCTAATTCTAATCCTATTTAGAGGGGAGGGGAAGGAAATAGAGTATTTCTAGTGGGTCTAGAACCTATGACCTATGGGAATAGGAGGAAACAAAAATGAGCAGCTTGACCAACCGATCAAATGTGCTTGCTCGGGTAATTTTTATTTTAATTAATAATATTAGAAAAAAGTCATTAATATTTTAATAATTATATGCTTTTTATTTTACAATTTGAGATTTTATAATTCGATAAATGATGTCTGCTAACTTATGACACTAAATTCAATCAAGAAATTTGAGAGTTTTTTTTATATAAAATGTCTATACTACCTATAAACTCTCAAAATTTAGGTATTTTAACACGGTTGAACCCACATTCATTAAATGTTATACAAACTGAACTAACACTCAATCTACTCAAAATAAATATTTAATGAAATCTTTGAATGGAAAGGAGGAATTCTCAAAAGTGTTGCTTAATACATCAGTTGCTTATGAAAGGATTGCAATTGACAAAGCTTGATAATAAAACTGAAATGAAAGGATTTGAATTGACAAAAATGGGGGGACCCTAATGTCATCCTACAGCACGCAGATAGTTATATATTATTGCACATAAAATGTTAGATGTTGAATTGACCCATTGGATGTCGAATCGCACGTTTAAAAGTCGTACACACAATACAATGTCATTTGAGACTTTTCCTTAGGGAAACTGGTTCAGCATGCTCCTTGTGGTATTGGTATATATATAGATAGGGTTAAGGAACAAAGGCTAAACACAACTCCCCACCCCCAATCGTTTGGATGGGTGAAGTTTGAAGTGAAGCAATGACTGTTGAATTTTTGTCGTCCATGCGCGACACGTACTGCATTTCTGTACGTAAAAGGTATTGCATGTGTGTATCGCGCACGGACGATATAAATTAGCAAGTCATTTCATCGGTGTCGTTTTTCGGAAGAAGTAGTCGGCCGAGCAGGTTTATGTTTCTCTCTTTTAATATCCCCAGGCTTTACGCTTCCACCTTCTTTTCTTCCATTTTTCAAGTTTCAAACCGGATCTGTCTTCGAGTTTCTCCCTCCATGCCTGCAATTTCCTTTTGTCTCATTTCAGCAAATTCAACAGCTTTGTCAATGCTATTATTTTCTTTTTTTTTTCTTTTTACAATTTCAACCTAGAGAAGGAGAGCTCTTGTTTATGCCCCACGTTAAAAATTAAGTTTGGAAAATTTGGAGTAAGTTGTATTTTTTAGGGTGTAGGGTTTAGGATTTAGAATTTAATATTTTTTAGTGTTGGGCATAAAAAGGGGCACAAAAAAGGGTAGAGGATTTTTGTCCACTTCTATGGGTATTGAAACCCACAACATAGGGAGAGTAAGGTGTCAACTGAAAGTTTTTAACCACCTACTCTAAAGGTTGTTGACTTTTCTCCTTTTTCCGAATAAAAACGTATGGTACAAAGAAACCAATATAATACACGGATTGTCATTCCATACTTAGAGTTAACATTTGTCAATGTCAAATAAACTAGGGGTGTGCATTCGGTTAATTCGGTCGGTGGCCGAACCGAATTAGTCATAACCGAATTAACCGAAATTTTTAGAACTTTAACCGTTAACCGAACCGAAATTATTTCTGTTAATTCAGTCAATTTTCGAATTAATCGAAATTTGTTATAAAATTTTGGGTAAATTACACAATTAGTCACTAAATTATGGTAAAATGACCTTTTTAGTCACTGAGCTTTCATTTTATACTAATTTGATAAAAGTTTAATGAACATTTTATAATATATCAAAAATTTAATGATCATTTTATAATTTTTAAAAGTTCAATGACCAAAAATAAATATATATAATATTTAATATATAATAATTTCGGTTAATTAACCGATTTCGAGCCGAATTAACTGTTAACCGAATCTTCCAAAAAATTAACCGTTAACCGAACTACCTTAAAATTAACCAAAAAAATTCGGTTCAGTCGGTTAATTCGATTAAAACCGAATAATGCACACCCCTAAAATAAACCAATAAAAATTTGACACGTGATTTTTGTCAAAGTATAGATATTACATTGAATATTCCGTCAAAGTACAAATATCACCAAAATAAGTACAAGTATCACATTAGATTTTTAAAAGTACAAGTACCACATTATACATTTTATTTAAATATAAGTACCATATTAAACATTTTAAAAATAAAAATACCGAATTAAATATTTTATCAAAATACAAGTATCAAATATAGTATTATCTCTTTTTGTTTTAAGGGTTGGGTTTCTCATCATCTCCCAGCCCTGTAACCTAAGTTCTTTTTTCGTAGGGATAAATATTAAGTTTATACATGAACATTTGATTCTATATATGATATGATATATAAATTTCAGTTTGATGTAATTATATATGTGAATTTTTTTATTTTATTTGATTATAAATATAATATTTTTATTTTGATTTAACTGTATATTTTTAAAAATAAATATATTCATTTTTATATTAAATTAATATAAATATTTGTATTTATAATATGTAGTCGTAAAATGATACAATATTAATGATTATAATAATAATTTGTCAAAAATAGATGAACCAAAATTTCCTATATTTAAATACAAAAAATAAAAATTTATAGATTATATTGTACATTTAATTTTCTCCTTTGATGTAGATGAGAATGAGGAGGAAACTTTCATCACATGTTTCAGGAAACACATGACGCGTCTTTTTCTTGTTTAATTTCTATTTTATTTTTAATTATCGCGTTAAAAATTTGATAGAAATTTATAATATGCCCATTTCTTTAGTCTTTCGAGTTCCTTTTGTCTCAAATTGGTCCTTAAAATTTTCTTTCATTCCAGATTCATCCCTAAAATTACATTTATACACGGTTCAGTCCAATTTTTATTACGTGTAAAAAATGACATGTGGCACCTACAAAAATATGCATCATGACACTTCAATTCAATTAGAATGAAACACTTTGCATTCATGTGAATTGAAATTAAATATTCACTCAACAAAATTAAAAGAATTTTAGAAAATTCTATAATATCTAAATATAGGATCTAAAAATAAAATTATAAAATTAATAAAAAATAGTTATTTTTAAAAATTACAAAATGTAAAAAAATTATATACATTCTAAAGAATTTAACAATTTTAAAAAACATTCTCCCAAAAACTCAAAAAAATCCAAAATATATAACTTATTTAGAAATTCTAAAAATTAAGAATTTCAAAACAAATTTTGGTAGTCAATAGTAGGCCAAGTCAACATCGAACAAAACCAACAATAACTTGCGTAGCGTGCTCTAATAGATTAAAAGTGTCGTGTGACACATTCTCATAAGTACCACATGTTAACTGTTTTTTTAAGACTAATCAAACATAAATAATAATGTTAAGACCTAATCTAACCAAAGAAAAAATACCAAAGTGAAAAGAAAATATAATTTAGGGATTAAAACATGGATTAAATCCATTTTAACTCAATCAGAAATTACATTTTATTTTTCTCAAAGAACTTTATGTAATGGATTGGCTGTTGTTTTCCAATTCTGATATTTAGGCAGCGTCATGAAATAGTTGGATCCAGTTTGCTGTTTTGGTGGGTGCGCTGTCTGTCTTATTCATTATGGGAATGTCTGCCCACTCTCAAGTGTCACCATTCTATTCAAAATATTAATTTAAAACGTGAAATGAGATGACATAAAATGGAATTTTTACTCAAATATAGTTTTAGGTTTTTTTTTTCTCCCAAAATATAGTTTTTTCTATTTTAATTCCCGAAATATTACATTTGTTACTGTACCTTAGAAGTCGGATTCAACAGAATCTGACTTTGAACAGTGGTTTCCAAAAAAAAAACCCCTAAAATTTGCCTGAAGTCGGATCCTCCTAAACCCGACTTTAATGGTATTTTTGGAATTTACTGTTCAAAGTCGGATTCTGTTGAATCCGACTTCTAGGGTACTGTAGCAAATGTAATATTTCGGGAATTAAAATGAGAAGACCATATTTTGAAAAAAAACAAACCCTTAAAGCAATATTTATGTAATTCCTCTGACATAAAATGTTAAAAATTAAATATGGCTTATTTGAAAAATAAGTCTCCAAATCATATTTTTATTAAATTTTAAGTGTTTAAAGTATTTTTTTAGTAAAAATATGTTTACAAATTTTAAATGTTCGATCGTTTAAAAAGCGTTGCCCAATAAGAACGTGATATGTGCCAAATTTTTATTTTTTAAAAAAATGAAAAAGAATATAATTTAAGAAAAAATAAAACTCCCAAAAACCCCAAATCCCTAATACTCAAAACTATAAATTCCTCAAATTGTCGCCGCCATTGTCATTGTCAAACACCTCACTGCAGTCGCCGAAGGCCACCGCCCATTTTTCCTAACTATCCATCATCAATAATCGTCAGAAAGTGTGCCAATCGGACGTCGTTCTACTAGAACTATTCACGTTCGTCGTCTGATTGGCACGCCTCCTGTTGGTTACCGGCGATGAGTGGTTGGGGGAATGAGAGGTACCCTTCAACGACGACAAAGTGGTGTTCGACGACGGCAATGACAATTTGAGGAATTTGTGGTTTTGAGTATCCGGGATTTGAGGCTTTTTTGGGAATTTTGAGAATTTTGAATTTTTTAAAGTTATTTTTTTTCAATTTTTTTAAATTAAAAAAACATGCCATGTGTCACGTTCTTAATAGTTAACAATTTTTTAAACGGTCGGACACTTAAAATTGTAACGGTTAAAATTTTAGGCACCTACTTTTTACCAAAATAAATACTTTAGACACCTAAAGTTAGAAGGATGTATAATTTGGCATCTATTTTTGTATTAAGGCTTTAAATAATACAACTTAATATTATGCTTTTGTTTTTCTTAATTATAAATTTATAATAATATATTAATTGCTTAATTTTATAATGGCATAATGTTAAAAATACTTTTAACGTTTGGTGGATAGTCACTTTTCCCCCTTTTTTTATAATCACTTTAACCTTCAACGTTTCGTTTTGGGTTAAATGGCTCTTTCGTTGATGAAAACTGTTAGTCAACTAACGATAAATAACTTAAAATGATTTGATAGAATGACACGTCAGCAAAGAATAATTTTATAAAATAATTTTTTGATTGATTTGTCATTATGTCAAGTCAACACCTTCGTATATATGATAATGTTATGTCAATGTGCATTGCCATGTAGATTTATCATGTCATTTTAAGTCATTTATCATTAGGGGTATTTCAAACTATTTATCATTAGTTGACTAACAGTTTTCATCCACGGAAGGGTCATTTTGGCCTAAAATAAAACGTTAAGAGCTAAAGCGCTTCAAAAAAATAGTGACCAAAGTGTTTATCTTGTCAAATGTTAAAGCTATTTTTTGGCATTATGTATTTTATAATAGCATTAAACAATTTATTTTGAATAGTCTAAATGTGGTTACAAAATAATATCTGTTTATAGATACTCTTAACCTTTTGACAATGGACATACACCATGTGGACAAATAAATTTAAATTCGTATCTCTTAAGAAAATTATCTGCTTTTTCACTGGAACACTTGTTGGGTTCAATAGATTAAACAAATTCATTTGACAAGTTACGCAGCATTTAAAGGATTCTCATAGCATTCCATTATTAATAATTAGTGCGATAATTACTTTTATAATAAGGTAACATCCGAGCTCTTATTGAAATAAAATAAAGTAATTACAAGAGTCTAAAGAAAGATAGAACCCGAGAACAAAAGGAAAGTGAAAAAAAGGATAAGATTGAAAAAATAAAGCAATTAGAGTAGCTCAGACAAACCAAGTAATTTCCACAAAAGCACAAGCCAAAACGTGGAGGGCGCAGTACAAAAGCTCCAAATTCCGATATTTGTAAGTAGGTTTCGAAACTATCATGTCAACCTAAAATATTATATCTTCTTGCAACATTTGAAGTTACAAGCTGAAATGTTACCCAAATACTTTTTCACGATAAATTTCAAAATTTATATATTTGTTTTAAAACTTACAACCAACCTAAAATGTTATCAAAAATATAATATTTTAGGTTTCGTATTTTTTAAGATTTTGGCTGTTTCTTTTTATAACATTTTAGATTGCAAGCTGAACAACCAACCTAAGATGTTAGCAAAAAGTATAATATTTTAGGTTCCCTGTTTTCTAACATTCCAGTTATGCTGTTGCCTACTTAAAAAATGTTATCAAAAAGTATAACACTTCGGTTGTGTGGGTAACATTTTAGGTTACGTGTTCTCTTGTAACCCCCTTAACCCGGTCTAGTCGCAAGACCGAACTGAGTGAGCTACATTAGAGTTTTCCGAAATAAACCCGGTGGATGTACGTTGAAAATAGTCCATTTTTTCTTTTATCTTATCTAAATGCATATTTAAGTCCTAAGGTGATCATGCCAATTATGGTGAAAGTCCCAACTCACTCGGGCGTCTATTTGACATCCAATTGTACAATAACGCGTTACAAGGACTAAAACATAATTTCTAATAATTAAGATGACATACATGAAATTGGAGTTACCAAACCACAATTAGTCATATTTCATACATTCAAGTTAAATCTCAACTTAAAATAATCAGCCAAACTCACTTATTTGCATAATCAAGAAACATGGACTAAATTGCAAAGAATACAAACTTCAGAAGACATCCTAACTGAAATAACGGCTGGCGTATCGGTACGAGCACTTCCCTATCACAATGGGTGAAAATATAAAAGCATATCGGTACGGTCCTCAGACGTACCGATACGGTACGTGTGTTTGAAATACTGAATCCAGTCGCTCAAGGGTGTACCGATACAGTTGCCCGTGTACCGACACCGGGCTTATTTTCCAGCTATGTGTACCGATATGATCCCCAGGCTTATCGATATGCCAAGGCAATTTTGCCCAGATTGATCCGAGATAGGTCCCCGCGTACTGATCCCTGAGGACTCGTACCGGTACGGACATTCCTATAATGACATCTTGGTCCAACATATGACACTTTAGCTCAATCTAACACACTCCAAACATCATCTAAACATCATATAACTTCAGAAACATCAATTCCTCAAACATACCAGCAAGGTAGAAGATCACAACATCTCAAGTCCAAATATAACTCCTATAGGCATGATTTCTACCCAAGCATGCAAAGTGTTTCCCAACCCCTCAAAACCAAATAATATGCATCATACATGTCCAAAACATCATACCAAACTTATACAAACAAGGAGTACCCAAAATGAACTTCCCAAATACAATTCGGTCACATTGCCTCTTATTACTACTAAGCATTTATAAACCATACTTTGAAGTTGTCTCGACCCTTGGATCTCCTTTTGCACACTTGCTGTCCGGAAAGGCTTATTTCTCTGCATTTATGAGAAAGGAGAGCGTAAGCTATAAGCTTAGTGAGAAAACCTCTAAAACACTCATCAATGCAATAAAAATCATTTTGGTTCAATCCAAGTATAAATATTTTATGGCAAAATCATCTCATGCTTCTATAATCTCTTTCAAATGCGCATTTAAATCATTTACAACACATGTACCATGGATTTCATCTCTACCTCAATTTAAGCTTCAATTGTCAAAATCTCTACATATCAAGCTTAAAGAGCATCTCATGTATAAACCATATTATACAACATAATTCATTTCTCATGATACATTATCTAGTATATTGGCTTTCAAGTGACTCAAAATAGGTACCATTCCATTTACAAAACACATCGGATACATGAATTTCCCAAGTGGTTACTACGACCACTTCACATACATTCTCGAACCGGAGCAACAAAACATTTACCCACCTCAACGGTTCAAATCAGAGCAACGGAACATTTACCCACCTTAACAGTTTTGATGCATAAATTCACCAGCGGGAGAAAACGGACCATTTACCCACCTCGACCACTGCAGTTCTCATGGTGGAGCCAACGGAACATTTACCTACCTCGACACCCATGAGGTGACTTATTATAGTACACTTTAAACCCTATGGCTAGCCAACTATATCCGATAATATTTTAATCACAGCTACTTGACAATATACTCAATAAAACAACATTACCTCACTGTTTTACATATGCATCAAACCAATCGAATTCAAATACATTAAACCACACTTTATAGTATTCTCAAAAATACTTTCATAAATCATGTTTCATTCTCAATAATCATCATATATGATCATTTGCATCAACTTTCATTTCTAAAACATGCATAATACAGTGAGTAATCAAAACCAGAAACATGTGCATGAGATTATATTTTTGCAAAACCGAAAACGAGAGAGAGCTCAACCAATACTTACTTCTGAGCTTAGTTAACTATTTCAAACTTAATCTAAACTCCCACAACTTCTTTCAAACCCTTTTAGTGGCAGTAAAACATGTTTCCACTCACCGGCAACCGAATGCTCCACTAGCCGATACACGATCAAGCTTCCAAAGCTTACGCAATCTCTCCAAAAGCTAAAAGATTCGATTCCCCTACTTTACCCAAACAAAAATAGAGGATTAATGCACTTCCATGCATCTCAAATCCCCAGCAAACAACAAACAAAACTTCACCTTCCTTAGATCCATCAAACACCTATCTAAAACAACTGAAATCAACACCAAACTTCATCTAAACAAAGCCCAGCCAAAACCTATTGATTTCAACATCTTAACAACAACAATTAACATCCTAAACACGTCCTTATACCTCTAGCAATACCACAACACCAAGATCACATCAAAAACCAACTATAAACAACCTAGAAAATTAGCAATTCATATAGTTTCAGGATTCCTTTAATTAATCTATTCTTTTTAACATTAAAACACATCTTATAAGAGATCTGGATCATTTAGATTCCATACAAAATAGATCCAAATCAGTTTTTATCTAATTTCCACATAAAACTCAATTTAATTACCAAATCTACGTTTGAATCATAATTCCATAACATAAATCAGTTGTAAAGGATCAAGAACTTTTGAATTTCAATAAAGAACCTTTAATTAGAGGAGAGAAACAAAAATCATCTCTAATGGCTGATTTCTCCCTTAATTGGCAAAGATTGGTTGAAATCCAAGTAGAATTGGTTGAAATCCAAGTAGATTTTAATGCAAGAATCAAAGGAATCAAGTAGGAAATCAAAAAAGAAATCAAAAAGATAGATTCCTGGAAATTTTGGAAAGATTTTGATAGTTTGGCTGCTGAGAAAGTTGAGAGAAAAGTTGTATCAAAGTTAGTTACGTAAGAAAGTGATTTTATGAAAATAAAATCCTTTTATTAAATCTATTTTCTTTTAATATAAAAACTAATTAAAATACTTTGAAAATAGCCTAAATTAAGGAAAAAACCTGATGAAAAAGTTCCGTCCACAAAATTTACCTGGCAGAAAAATCGAGGAAACTGTTTCTTCATGTCCTCATTACTTTCCCATGTGGCTTCCTCAACTCCACGATGTCGCTACAACACCTTCACCAACTCAATGGTCTTGCCACGAAGAACTTTACTGCTCGAATCTAGAATTCTTACCGGCTCCTCCTTATAGGTTAAATTCAAATTTAACTCAATCTCCTCAACAGGCATCACATGCGAAAGATCCGTGTAACACCCTCGACCCGGATGCTGCAATTGGGCCCCAAGCCTGAACCACTCCCATAAAATTTTCGCTTTTAAAAGTAGTAAAAGAAATTCAACCTTATAAATCCAAAAATGATATATCAAGCATTTAAATCCATCTTTACTTGAAGCATTCAAAATAGTTAATGGAGCTCCAAATACAGTAATAAAACATTTGACCCATACAAGTTAAATTAAATAGAGTTACAAATACATAGGGTCCTACGAATACATAGCCCACTACATCCAAGTACTTGTACTCTGCCAAGAGGCCAGTGCTGGATCCTTGCTTCGATGGTGCTCCGCTATGCTCGAACTATCTATCAACCTTCGAATGGAAACAACGATTTCGAATGCTGAGCTAACAAATCTTAGTGGATACACGACCACTCGACCATGCTTCAGGTGAATCATAATTAAGAGCATGCTATGAATGTGATGTCAAGATAGGATATAGTATTGGCGCTACCATAACCCCCTAAACACATGCTATAACAAACAACATCTCAATAACAGCAAGTGCCCTTACCTGGCACGACCACAAATAATCCACCAAGGATCCCTAAAACTCACTTACCAAGCAATTTACTTTTATTTCAATACTCAATTAACCATTTAATCCATATAAGCAAACAAGAACATACATTCTCGATTTTACCAGTCATTTTATATCATAAGGGACCTATTAAAACCTTTATCACAATTTATAAAACCCCCGAACTCAAAACGTAAAAACTTGGGCAGATTGCCCAGCGAGTATCGATACTCTAATGTGAGTATTGGCACTTCCCTCTAGGTATTGATACTTCATGCTGAGTACCGATACGCCATTTAGATTCGAAAGAATTTGGCCTTTGCCCCGTACCGATACGCTACGTTTCGTATCGGTACCCTATATCGGTACTAAGATCACCCCGTACTGATCCTTACCCGTACCGATATGACTACCTTAGCATACCGGTACGCAAAGCCTTTCCAGGCCATACAACAGTGGGTACCGATACGCGCCAAGCATACCGGTACACCAAAGCCTCTCTGGAAATTCTGCTCTAACGAGGGGTATCGATACGCGGAGAGGCGTACCGATACGTCTCTCACAATTTAGCCCCTAAGATATGAAGGAGTACCAGTACGCAACCACCCCGTACCGGTACGCGAGCCCCGATTTCAAAACCTGGAGCTCAGGATTGTACCAAACCCTCCATCAACCTCCATGGTTAAGTCCCAAAATGTTCCTACACGTTATTTGAAGATATTAGGTGAGTTTCTAGCCTTTTTTACCCTTAAACCCAACAATTTTAAGGGTTACCATTGATGGTCATCCAAGCTCCAAATTATCAAAACATTATATATCAAGCAACACATACCAAAATAATGATGCACATGAACACATAGAAGTTAGAAATGTACTAACCTTGACTCACTAACAGAGAATAGCCCACAACCTTCCACTTCAAGCTTTATTCTTCCCTTGAGCCTTTAAATAATCTCCAACCTCTTTAACTACAAGGAAGTGTTGTAAACGAGTTACAACATGGTTTGGAGATTAAGAGAAGCTTAAAAGATGATTTAACAACAAGAAATGGGATTAAGAACACCATTCCCATTCTCACTCCAAAACCCCCACCAAAACTCATTTCTCCACTATTTCAAGCAAAACTTACCTTAGGTTGTAGATCCTTGGATGCCTAACAACTTTCCCTTTTACACAAATCTGGGATTTCAACTCAAAACTAACAAAGATGGAGCTTTTTCTTTCAACTCTAATGGAGAGAAGATGAAGAGGTGTGAGAGCTTTTGGGGGACAAGGTGACTTCATCACCTTACAAAATCTGCAGCTCTTAACTCTTCCCACTCTCATCTTTCCTTCAATTATGTTTTTACCACAATGCCCCTCTCAAAACCCCTATAACTTAAGCCCAAAACCTAATCCAAGCCCACTAAAGTTTAGTAGGCCCAACAACATGGCCCAAACGCGAGGCTCGTACCTCAGTTTAGCCCGACGCTCGGGTTCCCAAAACCCAGGTCGTTAGAACTCTCATCTCTTTAAAGAAAATTTTGTCCTCAAAATTTACCTAGTGGAAACAGATGTGGGTAGTGTTCTCTCATCTCAGCTTCAACCTCTCATGTCGCCTCTTCAATCCCATGGTTCTTCCACAACATATTCACTAGGGGTATACAATTGTTACGAAGCTCTTTAACTCCCCTATCAAGAACTCTCACAGGCTCTTCCTCATATGTCAAGTTTGTGTTGACCTCCACCTCCTCTAGCGATAGAACATGCGAAAGGTCAGAACAATAGCGTCTCAACAGAGATACATGGAAAACATCATGGATTCGTGATAACTTCGGAGGCAAGGCTAGCCGATATTCTACATGCTCGATCCTCTCAATCACTTCGTATGGTCCAATATACCGTAGGCTCAACTTGCCCCCCCGTCTAAAATAAAATATCCCTTTCCAATGAGATACTTTTAAGAACACTTTTTCGCCAATCTCGTACTTCATATGCTTGCGCTTCCTATCTGCGTAGGCCTTCTGTCGATCAAAGGCCGCTTGCAATCTTTCGCTGATGATGTGAACCTTCTCTTCGGTCTGTCTAACCAAATCAGATCCCACGATCCTCCTCTCATTAAGCTCGATCCAACACATGGGTGTTCTACATGTACGCCCATACAAGGCTTCGAAAGGGGTCATCTTGATACTTGATTGATAACTATTGTTGTATGCGAACTCAACCAACGGTAGCTATTCCTCCCAACTTCATTCAAAATCTACGATACAACACCGAAGCATGTCCTCAAGAATTTGGATAACCAGCTCCGACTGGCCATCGGCCTGAGGATGGAAAGCTGTACTAAAATGCAGCTCGGTGCTTAAGGCACTATGAATTTTCTTCCACACCCTTGTTGTGAACCGGGGATCTCTATCCGATATGATCGAAGATGGCACTCCATGTAACCTCACTATCTCCTTGATGTACAACTGAGCCAACCGCTCTAATGTGGAATCCATGCGCACGGGCAAGAAATGAGCAGACTTGGTCAAACGATCCACTATTACCCAGATCGTATCATGCTTTCTTTGAGTCATCGACAATCCCGTAACAAAATCCATAGTGACATGATCCCACTTCCATTGTAGAATCTGAATCGGCTGTAATAACCCTGATAGAACTTGATGTTCCGCCTTCACTTGTTGGCAAGCTAAGCATCTCGTCACAAACTCGAAAACATCCCTCTTTATGCACGGCCACCAATAATAAGGTCAGAGATCTTGGTACATTTTGTTGCTTCTCGGATGCACGGTGAAAGGACTACGGTGTGCCTCCCACAAAATATGATCCCTCAAATCTTCTAAGGCCGGAACACATAACCTACCCTTGTAATACAAGTACCCACCGTCTCGTACTTCAAAATCTGAGGCCTCGCCTCTCTGAACCACTTCAATATGAGCCACTAATTCTTCATCCAAAGCCTGACTCCTCCTTATTTCTCGTACCAACGTGGGCTCAACCCTGAGCTTAGCTAAAAGCCCACCATCATCGGCCATTCTCAAGGGGGCAAACATATCTCTCAAATCAGACATCGACTTACGACTCAAGGCATCCGCCACTATATTTGCCTTGCTCAGATGGTACTCGATAACACAGTCGTAATCCATTAGCAAATCGATCCACCGACGCTACCTCAAATTCAACTCTTTCTGGGTGAGAAGATACTTTAAACTCTTATGATCCGTATAGATATAACACTTCTCTCCGTAGAGACAATGTCTCTAAATCTTCAAAGCAAAGATCACCGCGACTAGCTCCAAATCATGGGTAGAGTAATTCTGTTCATGAGGTTTAAGTTGCCTCGAGGCGTAGGAAACCACTTTACCCTCTTGCATAAGAACACAGCCAAGTCCATTCAAGGACGCGTCGCTAAACACCATATAATCTTTTCCTGGTTCGGGTTGCGTCAAAACCGGAGCCTCGATAAGGTAGGCCTTCAACTGCTCAAAATACTGTTGTATTTTCTCATTCCATACAAATGACACTCCTTTCTGAAGCAACTTGGTCAACAGGGCAGCTAAGATTGAAAAACCCTTAACAAACCGTCGATAATATCCCTCCAGTCTAAGAAAGCTGCGGACCTTCGAGACATTCCTGAGTGGTTTCCACTCTACTATTGCTTAGATCTTTTGAGGGTCGACGCGGATCCCATCTGCCACCACGATGTGGCCCAAAAATGCCACTTCGAAAAGCCAAAACTCACATTTACTGAACTTTGTATAGAGGCGCATGTCTCTCAATGTCTGAAGAACTACCCGCAGGTGGTAGTCATGCTCCTCAACCGAACGCGAATAAACCAGAATGTCATCGATGAACACCACCACAAACTAATCTAAATAAGGCTGGAAGATTCTGTTCATCAAATCCATAAATGCTGCTGGAGCATTAGTGAGCCCAAAAGGCATCATCAGGAACTCATAGTGTCCAAACCGCATCCTGAAAGCGGTCTTCTGGACATCTTCTTCCACCACTTTAAACTGATAGTACCCCAATCTCAAATCTATCTATGAGAAGTCTCGGGCACCTCGCAACTGGTCAAACAAATCATCTATTATAGGAAGAGGATAATGATTCTTCACCGTTACCTTATTTAATTGCAGGTAGTCGATGCACATTCTCATTGACCCGTCATTCTTCTTAACAAACAAGACCGAAGCACCCCAAGGAGAAACACTTGGTCGAATGAAACCTTTCTCTAACAATTCTTGAATTTGCTTCTTCAACTCCCTCATTTCTGTTGGTGCCATTCGGTAAGGGGGGTGGACACTGGTGCCGTGCTGGGCAATACCTCAATTCGAAACTCAAACTCACGATCCAATGGTAATCCTGGTAGTTCATCCGAGAAGATATCCATGAATTCACAAACTGTCTTGAGGCTCTCAATGGTTGGACTCTCGACTCTTGTATCCACCACTTGAGCCATAAAAGCTTCACAACCTTGCTGTATTAATCTTTGTGCTGCTAAAGCCGATACTACGTTAGGGATGCAAATGTGTCTCTCTTCTCTAACTATTAACTTAGATTAATCGGCCACACGGAGCTTCAAACTCTTGGTCTTACAGCCCAAACTGGTGTCATGCTCAACAAGCCAATCCATACCTAGGATTGCGTCAAACTCTTAGAACGGTAACACCATAAGATTCACTGGGAAGATCGAACCTTAAACTTCAATTGGACACCTCCGGTACACCTTGTCTACTAACACGTCTACCCATAATAGACTAGACACACGAACTCCTATCTCTAGATCTTTAACCGGTATGCCCCAATGCTGGGATATCCCACTACGGAAATAGGAGTGGGTAGACCCTGAATCCACTAATGCAACAATGGGAATAGAAAATAAGGAAAAAGGTACCTGCAATCACATCGGTGGGCTCGCAATCCTCTTGATCTCTAACTACATACTGCCTAGTCGGTGCTCTCGCTGTGGACTGAAACATGCCTCTACTCTGGTGGCCAGTCGCCTGGCTTCACCCTCCTCTAGAGAACCATTGGCCCCTTAGAACCGGATAAGAAACCCTCGGTGCCTGAACCGAACGGCCGTGGTAACAGCGAAGCAATCTTTCACAAGGGGGTCTTGAGACCCATACTCAAAGTAAGCTCAGTTTGCACCCCAACACTCTTCTCGGTGTCTAAGCCCACACTGATTACAAGACGGTGCGCCCGCACTTCCCTGAGAACTATCTGGGCTCATCATAGACGAAGATGATGTAGGCCTCCTACAGCTGGCAGACTCTGATATACGATCTGACCTCATACTCTGATTCGAAGCTCCTCTTTGCTGATTCCATCAGTTTCTATCCCTCCCGAAGTGAGACTGTGAGCTGTTAGAGAAATTTTGAGGCCTCCCACTATGACCTCCTTATCCACTAGTAGAACCATATGTCAGACCTTGCACTAACAGTCAACTCAGAAAATACCTTGGGTGGGGCAGCTGTCAAATAGGTTTGTATCTCTTTCCGTAACCCTTTTATGAACCTCTTGTACCGCATTTTCTTGGTGGCCACAAGCTCCGAAGCATACCTGCAAAAATTATTGTTCATACTCAAAGACGGTGCGGTTCTCTTGTACGAGGTGGGTAAACTGGTCTCTCAACCTGTCAACGTGAGCCTCACCCACATACTTCTTATCGAACTCATCAAGAAAGTCGTCTGAAAAAAGGTCGATTAGGATGCCATTCCAGCTCTACGATTTCCCACCATTCTCTCACGTTTTCTTTGAGCAAAGATAGCACACAGGATAACTTATCTTCAAATCGCAACCTCATCTGTCTCATAATCCAACGGGTGTCTCGAAGCCATTGATCCGCCTTCACCAGGTTATCTTATCCCAACCTATGAAAATCTGTGGCACCTTGCCTACGTACCCTCTCAACCGGCACCTTCCTAGGGGTAGATGAATGCCTTGGAATTGCCCTCACAATCCTGTCTAGGGCTCGGTGCAAGTGGGAGAAATAGTTGACTCCTTGCCTAGCTCCACCATCGGACCTCTCCACATCCGGCACGTAGTCTTAATCGGAGCTTCCACCCCAGAAACCCAAACTTTCTTCCATGTTCCTAGCTCTCCTTGGCATGGTTTAGCTCTACGCAAACAAACAACATGAGTACACCATCGCAAATCCAGCTTAATCCAATTACGACTTTGACTTATGGGCATGTATTCGTTAAACACCTATTTACCACACTAGACTCCCCTGGGGACTGCCTAGAATAGACTAAACCTAGGCTCTGATACCAAATGTAACACCCTCGACCCGGATGCTACAATTGGGCCCCAAGCCCGAACCACTCCCATAAAAATTTTACTTTTAAAAGCCAGTAAAAGAAATTCAACCTTATAAATCCAAACATGACATATCAAGCATTTAAATCCATCTTTACTTAAAGCATTAAAAATAGTTAATGGATCTCCAAATACAGTAATAAAACATTTGACCCATACAAGTTAAATTAAATAGAGTTACAAATACATAGGGTCCTACAAATACATAGCCCACTACATCCAAGTACTTGTACTCTACCAAGAGGCCAGTGCTGGATCATTGCTTCGATGGTGCTCCGCTACGCTCAAACTATCTATCAACCTATGAAGGGAAACAACGATTCTGAACGCTGAGCTAACAAATCTCAGTGGATACACGACCACTCGACCATGCTTCAGGTGAATCATAATTAAGAGCATGCTATGAATGTGATGTCAAGATAGGATAAAGCATTGGCGCTACCATAACCGCCTAAACACATGCTATAACAAACAACATCTCAATAACAACATAAAAGTAAACAAACCAAAAGTGAGGCCCAATGTCACCCGACACTGGAGACCCACCCATGCTCGGAATCTCACATCGAGCTGCTCAGAATCTCGTATCGAGCGGTATGCTCAAAATCTCGCATCGAGTCTTCACTCGGAATCTCACATCGAGCAAATATCATCACCCAGAATCTCACATCGGATGACCTTCATTCATACCCGAAATCTCATATCGGATGACCTTCATATGTTGCAACACTCACTCACTGGGTATTCAGATCCCATCAAACAAGGACTCAAAACCAAACAAGTGCCCTTACCTGGCACGACCACAAATGATCCACCAAGGATCCCTAAAACTCGCTTACCAAGCAATTTACTTTCATTTCAATACTCAATTAACCATTTAATCCATATAAGCAAAGAGGAACATACATTCTTGATTTTACCAGTCATTTTATATCATAAGGGACCCATTAGAACCTTTATCACAATTTATAAAACCCCCGAACTCAAAACGTAAAAACTTGGGCAGATTGACCAGCGAGTATCGATACTCTAATGTGAGTATCGTTACTCCCCTCTAGGTACCGATACTCCATGCTGAGTATCGATACGCCATTTAGATTCGAAAGAATTTGACCCTTGCCCCGTACTGATACGCTATGTTCCGTACCGGTACCCTATATCGGTACTGAGATTGCCCCGTACCGATCCTTACCCGTACCGATACGTCTGCCTTAGCGTACCGGTACACAAAGCTTTTCCAAGCAATGCAACAGTGGGTACCGATACACCCGGAGTGTACCGGTACACCAAAGCCTCTCTGGAAATTCTGCTCTAACAAGGGGTATTGATACGCGAAAAGGTGTACCGGTACGCCTTTCACAATTCGGCACCTAAGATATGAAGGAGTACCGGTACGCAACCACCCTGTACCGGTATACGAGCCCCGATTTCGAAACCTGGAGCTCAAGATTATACCAAAACCTCTCTCAACCTCTATGGTTAAGTCCCAAAACGTTCCTATACGTTATTTGAAGTCATTAGGTGAGTTTCTAGCTATTTTTACCCTTAAACCCCAACAATTTTAAGGGTTACCATTGATGGTCATCCAAGCACCAAATTATCAAAACATCATATATCAAGCAACACATACCAAAATGATAATGCACATGAACACATAGAAGCTAGAAGTGTACTAACCGTGACTCACTAACACAGAATAGCCCACAACCTTCCACTTCAAGCTTTCTTCTTCCCTTGAGCCTTTGAACAATCTTCAATCTCTTTAACTATAAGGAAGTGTTGTAAACGAGTTACAACATGGTTTGGAGATTAAGAGAAGCTTAAAAGAAGATTTAACAACACAAAATGAGATTAAGAACACCATTCCCATTCCCATTCTCACTCCAAAACCCCTACCAAAACCCCTTTCTCCACCATTTCAAGCAAAACTTACCTTGGGTTGTAGATCCTTGGATGCCTAACAACTTTCCCTTCTACACAAATCTGGGATTTCAACTCAAAACTAACAAAGATGGAGCTTTTTCTTTCAACTCTAATGGAGAGAAGATGAAGAGGGTGGAGAACTGTTGGGGGACAAGGTGACTTCATCACCTTACAAAATCTGCAGCTCTTAACTCTTCCCACTCTCATCTTTCCTTCAATTATGTTTTTACCATGGTGCCCCTCTCAAAACCCCCATAACTCAAGCCCAAAACCTAATCCAAGCCCACTAAGGTTTAGTAGGCCCAACAACATGGCCCAAATATGAGGTCTGTACCTCGGTTTAGCCCGACGCTCGGGTTCCTAAAACCCAGGTCTTTACAATCCGATCTATACCTCCGTAGCATAGACATATGGAATACATCATGTATATTTTCCAATTTAGTAGGCAACCTCAACTTATAAGCAACTGGACTAACACGCTCCAACACTTCATAAGGCCCAATAAACCTAGGGCTCAACTTGGCCTTTTGGCCAAACCTCATCATTTTCTTCCAAGGTGAAACCTTGAGAAACGCATGATCACCAACCGCATACTCAATCTCCCTATGCTTCAAGTTAGCATATGACTTTTTCTGATCCAAAGCTGCCTTCAACCGATCACTAATAAGCTTCACGAAAACAAACTTCTCGCCCGTCTCCGCCCAACAAAATGGCGTGCGACACCTTCCACCATACAAAGCCTCGTATGAGGCCATTTGAATACTGGCTTGATAGCTATTGTTATATGCAAACTCTACCAAAGGTAAATGTTTCTCCTACGTTCCTTGGAAATCAATGATGCAACACCGCAACATATCTTCTAACACCCGGATAATGTGTTCAGACTGACTATCCATTTAGGGATGATATAAAGTACTGAAATTCAACTGCGTACTCAAAACCTTGTACAAACACTCCCAAAACCTTGCTGTAAAGTACGGATCTCTATCCAATACTATAGACTTAGGCACCCCATGCAACTTGACAATCTTAGTAATGTACAGCTCTGCCAACTTGTCTAACGTATACGTTGTATGCACAACCAAGAAATACGCACACTTCGTAATTCTATACACAATCACTCAAACAAAATTCTTCTTCGTTGGCATCAAAGGCAAACCAGACACAAAATCTATAGTAACTCTCTCCCACTTCTGTTTTGAAATCTTCAACGGTTGCAACAACCCAGTAGGAAACTGATGTTCAGCCTTAACACGCTGACATACCATACAACGAGCAACATAACCCACGACATCCTTCTTCAAACCAACCTAGAAATACTCATTTTTCAATTCCTGATACATCTTGGTACTTTCCAAATGTATAGTAAAAGGACTTAAATATGCCTCAGCCAAGATAATGTGCCTTAACTCCTCAACTCTCAGCACCACTACCCGGTCCTTAAAACACAAAAAACCTTCATCGTTGAAACAGAAATCCGTTTGATTACCATACAACATATCCTTAACATGTGACACCAAAGAATCATCATACGGTTGCTTCTCCTTAATCAAATGCAACAACGATAGCTTTACTTACAACTCAGCCAACAAACCACCATCGCGCGTCACACTCAAATGAGCAAACATCGCCCTCAACTCAACCGCAACCTTTCTACTCAAAGCATCGGCTATAACA
The DNA here is from genome assembly GCA_019671005.1 of Hibiscus mutabilis. Taxonomy (NCBI): domain Eukaryota; kingdom Viridiplantae; phylum Streptophyta; class Magnoliopsida; order Malvales; family Malvaceae; genus Hibiscus; species Hibiscus mutabilis. The sequence continues at coordinate 17,390,598 of CM033734.1, forward strand.
TTAGCCTTCCCCGAATAATACTCTATATTGTCAAATCATAATCTTTAAACAACTCCAACCATCTCTGTTGCCTAAGATTCAACTCTTTCTATGACATCAGATATTTCAAGCTCTTGTGATCCGTGTACATAGTACACTTTTCACCATAAAGATAATGCCTCCAAATCTTAAAAGTAAACACCACCGCAGCAAGCTCAATGTTGTGCTAGGATAGTTGCGCTCATGCACCTTCTAATGCCTAGATGCATAAGCCACAACCATTTATTCTTGCATCAACATACACCCTAAACCAACGTAGGATGCATCGCTATACACCACAAACTTTTTCCCTGATTCAGGTTGAATCAAGATTGGAGCTTGCGTCAAAGCTTCCTTCAACTTGTCAAAAGTTTGTTGTCTATCCTCCGTCCACTCAAAACTCACATCCTTTTACAACAACTTCATCAAAGGAGCAGAAATCCTTGAAAAACTATCCACAAAGCGTCGGTAATATCCTGCCAACCCCAAGAAACTACAGACTTCAAACACCGACTTAGGTTGCTTCCAATTCACTATAGCTTTAATTTTCTTCGGATCTACGAGAATACCTTTGGCCAAAACCACATGACCAAGAAAAACTACTTGTTTGATCTAAAACTCGCATTTTCTCAACTTGTCATAAATCTTATTGTCCAACAGAACTTGTAACACAATCTGAAAATGTCGATCGTGATCTTCTTCGGTACGTGAGTACACAAGGATGTCATCGATGAACATCACCACAAACTGATCCAAGAATTTATAGAACACCTAATTCATCATATCCATAAAAGCTTCGGCACATTTATCAACCCAAATAGCATTACCAAAAACTCATAATACCCGTAATACGTGCAAAAAGCTATTTTCTGCACATCTTTATCCTTCTCCTTCAACTGACAGTATCCAGGCCGTAGATCAATTTTGGAAAACACAGTAGCTCCCCAAAATTGATCAAACAAATCATCAATCCTCGGTAAAGGATACTTGTTCTCAATCATCAACTTATTTAGTTGCTAATAATCAATGCACATTCTCATCGTGCCATCTTTCTTTTTCATAAACAACACCGATGCTCCTTACGGTGAAATACTAGGTTGAATGAAAGCTCAGTCTAACAACTCTTGTAGTTGTGTCTTCAACTTCTTCAACTCCTTCAGTGCCTGCGATACAGTGCAATTGACACTGGAGCCGTATCTGCGTATGTCTCAATGCAAAACTCTACCCCCTATCCGACGACAAACTAGGCAGTTCTTCTGGAAATACTCCTGAAAAATCACAAACTGTGCGAATATCCTAGGCCTGCACTTTCTTTATATTAGGGTTCATAGCATAATCTAGGTATGCTTGACCTCCAAATTTTAACATCTTCCTTGCTTCCAAAGTCGAAACAACATTGGACAAGAATTTGACATTCTCGCATACAACCACCACTTCGTAATCCTCAACAAGTTTTAACAAAACTCACTTGGTCTCAAAATCAACCACAGCCACATGCTACGATAACCAATCCATTCGTAAGATTACATTAAACCCATAAAACGACAACTCTATTAAATCTGCCTCAAACATATGACCTTGAACCATCAAATGGCATTTCTTATACAACCTCCTAGCAACTAATGTCTCACCAAAAGAACTAGTTACCTGCATGCCAACATCTAACACCTCTACAGGTATATCAAGCAAGCATGCATGTTCGCGCAAGATGTATGAATGCGTAGAACCAAAATCTATCAAATAAAGCATTGATATGGACTGCAAAGTAAATGTACATGCAATCACATCGGTATCATTCTTTCCCACACAGTGCATAAAAACTCTCACCGGTCTACCACCCTCAGGCTAAACCACTAAACTCTATACCACCCAAGCTATGTAAATACTCCAAAGATAGCCCGATATTAACAACTACAGCCGCCGGTGTAGGTACCTGCACTCTAGTTATGGCCGTCTGGAAAGCTCCAGTCATCGCTTGAACTAAAAGTGCCATATCACCAAAAATAGGTCATTGTGGTGCCTGAGGCGCACCGCCCTCAACCCAGTACCAGCAGATGGAATTGATAGAGGAGGAGGCAACTTATCATTCTGCCCGTCCAGAACGCTCCCCATACTAACTCTCGTCTTTCATCTCGGTCTCATTTAGTGCAAATATAAGTCTAAAACATGATAATACAATAAAAACAAAATAATTAGGCCATCTTGTAGCAAGAATTCAAATCGCACATGTTTCAAAATAAAACCATTTTGTATTAGTAGTAAGAAGGTAATGTGTACCCAAGTTTATACCACAACATATCATATTTCTACCATAATCTGATAAAAACAAACACTGTGCATGTCAAACAACAAGATCATGCATCAACAACCAATCAAACAACCATAACCCACCTCCTAATAATCATAACCTGGCTCTAATACCAATAAATATATCCTTTAACCCGGTCTAGTAGCAAGACCAAACCGAGTGAGCTGTATTAGGGTTTGTCGAAACAAACCCAGCAGATGTACGTTAAAAATAGTCCATTTTTAATCTTATCTAAATGCATATTTAAGTCCTAAGGTGATCATGCCAATTATGGTGAAAGTCCCCACTCAATCGGCGTCTATTTGACATCCGATTGTACAATAACACGTTACAAATACTAAAACATAATTTTTGATAATTAAGAGGACATACATGAAATTGGAGTTACTAAACCACAATTAGTCATATTCCATACATTCAGGTTAAATATCAACTTAAAATAATCATCCAAACTCACTTATTTGCATAATCAAGAAACAGGGAATAAATTGCAAAGAATACAAACTTCAGAAGACATCCTAACTGAAATAACGATTGTCATACAGGTATGGGCACTTCTCGTATCGCAACGGGTAAAAAATACAAAGGCGTATCGGTACAGTCCTTATTTATACCGATACGGGTATGTGTGTTCGAAAATATTAAAATCTAGTAGCCTAAGGGTGTACCGATACAGTTACCCGTGTACCGACACTAGGCTTATTTTTTAGCTACGCGTATCGATACAGTCCCTAGGAGTGTCAGTATGCTATGGCAATTTTGCCCAGATTGAACTGAGATAGGTCCATGCGTACCAATCCCTGAGGACCCGTACCGGTACGGACAGACCTGTAATGACCTCTTGGTCCAACATATGACACTTTGGCTCAATCTAACACACTCCAAACATCATCTAAACAACATATAACTTTAGAAACATCAATTCCTCAAACATAGAAGCAAGGTAGAAGATCATACACAACATCTCAAGTCCAAATATAACTCCTATAGGCTTGATTTCTACCCAAGCATGCAAAGTGTTTCCCAACCCCTCAAAACCAATAATATGCATCATACATGTCCAAAACATGATACCAAACTTATACAAATAGGGAGTACCCAAAATGAATCTCCCAAATACAACTCGGTCACATTGCCTCTTATTACTACTAAATATTTGTAAACCATACCTTGAAATTGTCTCTACCCTTGGATCTCCTCTTACACACTTGCTGCCCGAAAAGGCTTATTTCTCTATGTTGATGAGAAATGAGAGCGTAAGCTGTAAGCTTAGTGAGGAAACCTCTAAAACACTCATAGATGCAATAAAAATCATTTTGGTTCAATCCAAGTATAAATATTTTATGGAAAAATCATCTCATGCTGCTATAATCTTTTCAAATGTGCATTTAAATCAATTGCAACACATGTATCATCGATTTCATCTCTACCTTAATCATTTTGGTTCAACCAATACTTACTTTCGAGCTTAGTTAACTGTTTCAAACTTAATCGAAACTCCCACAACTTCTTTCAAACCCCTTTAATGGCAGTAAAACACGTTTCCACTCATTAACAACCGAACGCTCCACTAGCCGATACGATCAAGCTTCCAAAGCTTCCGCGTTCTCTCCAAAAGCTAAAGGATTTGATTTCTCTGCTTTACCCAAACAAAAACAGAGGATTAATGCACTTCCATGCATCTCAAATCCCCAACAAACAACAAACACAACTTCGCATTCCTTAGATCCATCAAACGTCTATCTAAAACAACCAAAATCAACATCAAACTTCATCTAAACAAAGCCCAGCCAAAACCTATTGATTTCAACATCTTAACAACATTAATTAACATCCAAAAACATCCTAAACACGTTTTTATACCTCTAGCAACACCACAACACCAAGGTCACGTCAAAAACCAACTACAAACAAACTAGAAAATTAGCAATTCACATAGTTTCGGGATTCCTTTAATTAATCTCTTCTTTTAACATTAAAACACATCTTATAAGAGATCTAAATCAATTAGATTTCATACAAAACAGATCCAAATTAGTTTTTATCTAATTTCCACATAAAACTTAATTTAATTACCAAATCCACGTTTGAATCATAATTCCATAACATAAATCAGTTGTAAAGGAACAAGAACTTGTGAATTTCAATAAAGAATCTTTGATTAGAGGAGAGAAACGAAAATCACCTCTAATGACTGATTTCTCCCTTAATTGGCAAAGATTGATTGAAATCCAAGTAGATCTTGATGCAAGAATCAAAAGAATCAAGTAGGAAATCAAAAAAAAAAAAATTAAAAAGATTGATTCTTGGAAATTTTGGAAAGATTTTGATAGTTTGTCTGCTGAGAAAGTTGAGAGAAAAGTTGTATGAAAGTTAGTTACGTAAGAAAGTGATTTTATGAAAATAAAATCCTTTTATTAAATCTATTTTCTTTTAATATAAAAACTAATTAAAAACACTTTAAAAATAGCCTAAATTAAGGGAAAAATCTGATGAAAAAGTTTGGGTAAATAGCTCCTTAAGGATTCTAAGTTTTGACCCTTTTATGATTTAGTACCAAAAACAGTTTTGAAAACTTTACATTTTAGTCACCAGACCAAAATGTCCAAAAATCAGAATTAATTCCTTCAAATTGAAGGTACCAAAACCTTTAAAATATTAATTAAATATTTTCTAGCATTTTTCCATATTTTATTGTGACAAAACTATTTATTAAGATTTAATTCCCGAAATTAACTCAAATTGCCTGATTCGGTTCTCCCGAACCGTCTAATCGATCTGTCTAACATCTAGGCCCAAATTCAGGGCGTTACATCTCTAACATTTTTAGTTGTATCATCTTTTAGCCGTAAATTAGGTTATTGTTCTCTTAAGATTTGAACTGGAAATGGAGAGGCAGCGGGAGAGAAGAGAAGACCAAGAGTTGGTGTCATTGTTCGTAGACAATCTTCCTCCGAAGTTGCATTGGAAAGGCTTGTGGTATGTTTGTGGTAGATATGGAGAAGTTGCAGATGTTTTAATTGCAAAAAAACATAGTAGGGGGGCGAAGATTTGGTTTCGTTAGGGTTAAAAATAAATTGGATGCATTGAGAATGATTGATAAGATACAATGGATGGTTCTTATGGGAAACAAAATTTTGGTAGAGTTCAAAAAGAAAAAGGTATAGTCAATCAACTTGGAGAGGAGGGTCGGAGAAGCCACGGTCAACCGCGTTTGGATGTAGAGATTTTGGTGTGGAAGAAATCCATAAAAGGGACAATACGCATCGAAAGAAAGCTCATGAAGGTTCGATCAGAGGTAGCTTTGGGCAAGATGGTCTTCAAGATAACATTGTCACCCCGAAGCGAAAGAAAATTGAGGGGCATGTGGAGACGGAGGATCTGTGGAAGCTGAAGAAGTGTTTGATAGGGGTGACAACAACCGTTTGCAGCTTGAGGAGTATATCCCTGAGATTACTTAAGTGGGGTCGGGCTGGAGTTAAAGTACAGAGGTTAGGGGGAACTTTTTTAATCTCCATTGAAGATGAGGATTTGTTCATTTCGCTGGAAGATCTTGGGTGGGCTTATCTGAAAGAAATCTTCGTGGATGTGAAGCCGTGGTCAGAGGAGCTGAACATGGTTGAAAGGGCTACGTGGCTTGAAATCTCTGGTCTGCCACCTCACTTTTGGAATATGGTAAACTACAAGGAGATAGCTGAACTATGGGGCACATTTGAGTCGGTAGGGTAAAACGCAAATCACTTGAAAGATTGGGAGAAAGTGACAATGATGGTGTCCACAAAGTAAAGGAACGGAATCGAGGAAATAATGGAGATTACTTTTGAGAGTTTTTTATACGAGATTAGGATATCAGAATTGGGTTTCTCTGACAACTCTGTGGAAATAGAGAGACAGGTTCCTCGCCAAGAGCCAAGGGGTAAGGCTGATCCAAATGACAATGGAAGTGAATCAGTGTATTCGACAGATTCAGATTCTAGCTTGTTGCTGGACTCATCGCCGGTGGGGAATGACAACTTCTGTCTGCATGAGGAAGCGGTCGATGAAGCATTAAATGTGAAATTTTTCGGGAAGAACCACGTTATTGGCAATGAGGAGATTCAAGTAGGGATTCTAGGGGAAAGGGTCATGGTTTGATGTGTCAGTGTTCGGGACCCACAGAATGTTAGTGATTTATTGGATTCTATGCAAAAGAAGGTTGTCAACAACCCTATAATGCCAGAAGTTCAACAGACTCTAATCCATACCCATGTCTTACAAAATCAAGAAGTGGCAACAGTAAATAGTCAAAAGGAAGATGGACAGAAGGATGTGGACTTAATAACACTCATTGATGATTTAACCTGTATGGGCCTTCTTCATAAGCCAGGAGTGGGCCCGTGTAAAAGAGGTAAATCAGTTTGGGCTGCAGCTGTGGATGAAAGGAGTAATGAGTGCCCTAGATGTATCGAAAAATGAGAATAGGGCATATCAGAGTGGGGGGGAAGATAATACGAGCATTTTTCCTGAACTTGATTCTGAAAATTTAAAGAAAAGAGATAAACGGTACGGTTCTTTATTGGATTATCAAGATAAAGAGCTCTCAGATCTAGAGCGTAAGAAGAGAGATAGGGCAATTTGAAGATGCAAGGCGAAGAAAAATTTCACTGAAAACTCATAACTTTCAGGCATCTCTCTCTCTGACTATAACCTTGAGGCGAGGTGGGATTTGTCGACCAAGGAGGCTAGAAAAAGCGTTAAAGCTAGGGAAGAAACTGGGTATACATGTATAAGGCGATGAAAACGAAGTGGTTCATGAGATAGATGTATTAGAAGCTGCGAAGTAGATTTATTCTCTGAAATAGAGGTAAGAGGGTCGAGTGGTTTGTACGGGTATGAGGATCATCACGTGGAATGTAAGAGGTTTGAGTGCAGTGGGTAAATCCCTTGCTATTAAAAGTTGTTCACACAGACGGTGGAGATGGTGCTTCTTCAGGAGACTAAGAAGGTGGGGCTGAGGGAAGATGAGATCAGAAAGTTTTGGTTCAACGATGAGTTCGAGTTTAGGGCGTCGGACGCTGATGGAAAATCTGGTGGAATTGCTATTATTTGGGACAAGAATAAATTCAAATTTGAACATTCCATTATCATGCAAAGGTATATCTATCTCAAAGGTTGCTGGGGGCAATTGGGGATTAGGATTGTTGCGATATGTGTTTATGCTCCTAATAATGTTGCGGATCAGATTGTTCTTTGGGATGAGTTGGTCGGACTAAAAGAAGGGGATGCAGGTTTTTGGTTAGTGGGAGGTGATTTTAACGCGGTTAGATGCATAAGTGAAAGGAGTGGGTGTGTAAGCTTGTTGGCAGGCAGCATGGAATTCAATCAGTTTATTTCAAGGTGTTGTTTGGTAGATTTGTCGATGGTCGGGAAGAAGTTTACATGGTTCGGACCTTGTAACAGAAGAAGTAGATTGGATAGATTTTTGATTTATGATCAGTGGTTGCCAAGATTGGATGATATAGTGCAATCAGGTTTGCCTCGCTCGGTTTCGGACCCGCCCCAATTCTGCTGGCTAATGAAAAAAAAAGACTGGGGTCCAAGGCCCTTCAAATTTATAAATGGATGGGTGATTGCAAGAAAATAATTTCACATGTTCTTGGGGATAAAGGGGGCAATAAAGTGGATTTTACCATCAAACTCAGAAGGCTTAAAACTGCCTTGAGAAAGTGGAATCTGGAATCGTGTAAAAACGTTGATGTTAAGGTGAAAGAGCTCGAGGATAAGATCAGTACTATTGAAGAAGCTGGGAACGAGGGTTTTCTCGATCAGGCCAATTTGATTGAACTCAGAGACTGCAGATTGGAGTTGTGGGAGATGCTAAAAATTCAAGAGGAATTGTGGAAGCAAAAATCAAGATCAAACTGGCTTAAATTAGGTGACTCGAATACAGCTTTTTTCATCGGGCAGTGAAAATTAGGGCAAACATGAAGTTGATTCATGGACTAAAATTCGGCAATAGATGGAGTGAGGATCCTAAGAAGCTGAAGTGGTTATTATTTGACCATTTTAACAAACACTTTGACTGTAGAAAGAGAATGTGGAGAACAGTTTTCAAACTGAACTTCAAGCACCTGGATGAGTCAGAGGCGAAGAGTTTGGAGTTGCCTTTAACTTTGGAGGAGATCAGGGATGCAGTTTGGTCATGCGATGAAACAAAGGCGCCTGGCCCCGACGGCTTTAACATTCATTTTTATAAGAAATGCTGGAACGAAGTGAAGGGGGACCTCATGAGACTGCTGGAAAAATTTTACAAATCGGGTAAGATATCTCCAATTGTGAATGCTTCCTTTATCACTTTAATTCCTAAGATTGACAATCCTGTGGAAGTCTCGGACTATAAACCTATAAGCCTTGTTGGATCGATTTACAAAATAGTCTCAAAAGTTCTATCAAGGAGATTGAGGAAGGTTATGGATAATCTCATAAGCGAAACACAGTGTGCTTTCGTAGCAGGAAGACAAATATTTGATGGAATTCTGGTAATGAATGAGATAATACATTCGATGGGAAAGAATGGCTCGAAAGCTGGGGGAATTATTTTGAAACTCGACTTCTCAAAAGCATACGATTGTGTCGGATGAGAGTTGTTGGATATGGTTCAAGAAAAAATGGTTTTGGATTGAAGTGGCGTAGCTGGATTAAGGAGTGTATTTCTTCGGCAAAAGTGTTTGTGCTTATTAATGAAACGCCTGCGAAAGAGTTCCGGATACGGAGGGGTTTGAGACTAGAAGACCTGCTGTCACCTTTCTTATTTATTATGACCACTGAGGCGCTTCATCTATTGTTTGAAAAGGCAGAGGCGTGTAGCAAAATTGGAAGCATAGAGGATGTTATTCCTAATCAAAGTTTCACTTATCTACAATTTGCCGATGATACAATCCTGTTTTTTAGACCGGTTGAGAAATTTTTTATTAACATCAAAAGAATCTGGAGATGCTTTGAAGTAAGTTCTGGGCTAAGTATTAATTTCAAAAAATCGTGTGTAGTGGGGATTGGTGTAGAAGAGGAGTTGGAAAATACTTTAGCGAGTTTTTGTGAATGCAAAGTTGGTAAAATCCCCTTTATCTATTTGGGAATCCCGTTGGGAGCGGATCCAAGGAGAATAGTGACTTGGGACCTGGTTGTGAAGAGGTTTCAGTCAAAATTGGCTGGTTGGAAGAGTAAGAAATTATCTTTTGCAGGGAGAGTTACGTTAATTAACTATGTGTTGTCGGCGCTGCCTCTATATTATATGTCATTGTTTGATGTTCCGAAAATGGTGATAAACAGGATTGAAAAAATTAGGAGGGTTTTCCTTTGGGGCTTTGTAGATGGAAAAGCAAGGATGACGAGAGTGCGCTGGAGTAAGGTGTATTTGTCGAAGGGTGTGCAGGGGTTATTAATTTGAATACTAAGAATTGTGCTCTATTAGCTAAATGGGGATGGAGGTTTTCCATAGAGAAACAGGCGCTTTGGAGGAGGGTAATCCAATCGAAGTACGACATCCCTTCTAGGGATGATTTGTTAAATGTATCAAATCAAAAAAATGTCAGTTATATGGCGTCGAATAGTTAAAATTGGGGGATGGAGGATGTTAGTAGGTGGATGAAGATTGACTCTTTTTGGTGGTTGGTAGGTGGTGGGAGATCAATCCTGTTTTGGTTGGCCTGTTGGAGTGGGGATAAACCATTTCAACATAGTTTCAATAGATTGTTTAGGCTGGCTGTGAATAAATAGATTTCGGTTGTTGAATTGTCCTACAATGGTAGCTTTTTCGGGGTGAATTGGGATTTAGTCTTTTCCCGGCCACTATTAGATCAAAAAAGGATCATGGTTAGGGAGTTGGAGAACCAAATTATTGCAGTGAAGATTGTGTCGAATGTTGACGTTTGGATACATGATAAGTCGGGGCTGTTTTCTGTTAAAAGACTGTCTCAGTTGATAGTTAATGCTGAGATAGAGGACCCGGATTTCAATTTTGGCAGATTGTGGAGTTTGAAGGTGCCCCCTAAGGTTAACCATTTCTTGTAGATGCTTAAAATTGATCGAATCCCTACAAAATGTTCTTGCATAACCGGGGTATTAATCTTGTGGAAGATGAGTGCCTTTGTGCGTGGTGTGGTCTGTGTAATGAGGATGCGAATCACCTGTTTTGTGGATGTGAGATGGTTAATGAATTTTGGCGTCAGTTTTGCATTTTGTGGGGGGTGAGCTGGGAAGAGCCGGGAGATGTCTTAAGTGTAACCCCTTTCCGATCTAGTAGGAATTCAGGTTGGAAAATGTTACCGATGAATAAAACAGTGATTGGACCAATATTTACGATGACTTATGCATTGAACAGTGAGCCAAAACTATTAATACGGTGCAATGATTAACAATGATCAACTTGTACTTAATCAAAATCATAGTTAAGGGTTATTTAGTAATTTGTCCAACTTTAGAGGACTAAATTGTAATTTTAGTAATTTACAAGACCTTATTGAAAATTATGGTTATCCATGTGAAATTCAATGCATGAATATCTTGCATACAAATTTTCAGTGTAATTAGAGTTCATTTGTATCTTCAACTAAGCCTTATAAGATTCAGTGATCATTTTACAAAAATTCTAAAACCCTTTCTAAATCATCTTTTAACTAATTTACTTGCCTCAGTATTGATACTCTCGAAGGGCTGTATCAGTACGCCTGGGTCATAGTAGTTAATACAGTTACGAACAATAGGGGTTGTACCGGTGTGAGAATAGCCGTATTGGTACGCTACTATTTAAAATTCTTTTGAACTGAGATTCAGTATCGACACGCGTTATACTGTACCGGTACGATGACTCGATGTTTTTCATATCGGTAGGGTCCATCATTGTACCGGTATGCCAACCCTAAATCCCCAAATTGAGTCATTAATGGATACCGATACAGCCTTACCCGTACCGATACCCTTGCTATAACAAAATTTCAGTGTTGATTTTGCGTACCGACACCACTAGAGTAGTATCGGTACGCCTTGTTTTACAATACCAAACTTACATATCGGTACCGGTACGACACCATTCGTACCGATATGCATGTTTTATCTATGTCCAAAAATACTTCTTAGTACCGGTAACCATCACCCGTACAGGTACGGACATACCTATAATGACAAATTTTGTATGGTTTTTACTCACTTTGAGGGTCTTAACCTTGTCCAATTATTACCAAATTTTACAAGCAAATCTTTAATCATCATATCAACCTACATGCCAAATTTCATAGCCATTGGAAAACATTTACCAAGATTTCACTTGTTAGAGCATTATAGGCCAAGTTTGCCAATTTTACCAACTTTCAACATGCCATATTTCTTATTTTAACCATTTCAACATGGTGAGCAATATATACGCACAAAGTACATCATTTTAGACTTATTCCTTATCATGCAACACATATTTAGCAGCATATCATCAAAATGATCATTTTATAACTTGTTTACATAGTCTTCACATTTTCTTTACCAGTCAATGCATACAAGACCTCAATAATCATATTTAGCCACATATTTTCTTATCTTATTCTAGTATGTCATGATTATGTATATCGTAAACTTATCTTAATTACCTTTTACAATTCCATAACATATACCTCATGTTTACACATACATACATATACACATGCCATATGACACATTTCTAGGAGTTATAAGGGACAAAGATGCATTACTCAAAAATCTTAGAGAGTGACTTGCAACCTCGAACCATGATCAAGTCCTCAGAAATCTTAAACCTAAAATGATGCATGAAAATGAATGCATTAGACATACTTTTGCCTAGTGAGGTAGTAACTCAATAATATTCTGATGACAATAATAATAGATTTCATGTGAGCAATGCAATCAATGATTATGGTGGCCTCAAAGAATACATGTCCACACATGAACAATGCTCAATGTCATGAATCCGTTTCCATGTCTAGTTCTTGTCTATTTTTACAATAATCATACACATAGTTCTACTTGTCTTTTAACATTGTTCGCCTTGGAAAACATTTGGACATAGGTAGCATTGTTCCGTGCTTAAACAAGCTCAAAGCAAAAAGCAATGGCTTGTGTCAATGAAATAAAAATGAGTCAATGCTTCCTCCATCATCTCCCCCTATCCTCCAACATCGCCAATACAATATAGGGTTATTACCCTCATAGACCGTAGTCCCAGTATACCATCTACCAAGCCAAAGTGTCCAAGGGCTTCCATTGCAAGGCAACTTACATGTCTTGTAATTTAACAATAGAGAAATATTCTTATTCGATAGTTGAGCCTTAGATCCAATAGTCATTTTCAATATAATAGTTCATCAATACAATCACCTTGCCAATATAATATCTTTGTCAATACGGTGTTCTTATCAATACCATGTTTTCATCGATGCAATGATTTAGTCAATGCTATAAACTTGCTGATGCAATGAACTTATCAATGCAACGTTGTTATCAATAAAATGATTTTTGCCAATGATATATTCTTGCAAATGCAATGATCTTGCCAATGCAAAGGGATGCAAGACAACACAAGGTAACTTACCAAGGCTTTCCAATGACAGGAATGCAACCACCAAATGCTCCATGGGAGCCAATACACAAATCCATGAAACAAAACAATAAACTATGAAAGACAATATAAAAAGGATGACACCTACCATCCAAACAATGAGCTACACTCACCGAACCACTTGAAGTGTTTAGAGCTTTCATAAGATGATTCCTTTGTTTTTGGATTGCTTAATTTTGATGGAGGAGGTGATTCCTTACCTGGAACACTTGAGATTGGACAAGAAGCCTAGACAATAGATTACAAAGTTTCTCATAATTTCCAAAGACATAATCTCATTCCATAGCACCACTTAGCCATGGAAATAGCAAGAGAATAAGCTTAGAAATCATGGATGGTAACTTAGGATTTCTCCATAACTTAACTTAGTAATCCATCTTGATTTAGTCATTAGAACATCGAATTGGTAGAGGGATTTTTCTTGGCCCAATTGTTAAAAATAGATTAAAAGTGAAAAACTTAAGAAAACTCAAGCTTACCTTGAGTAACAATGGAGGTGTGTGCTTGAGGTGGTTGCTTGCACCTTAGGTAGAAGACACCAAAGGCTTCCTTGGAAACTTTATTTCTTTCTTGCTTTCCTACTTAACCGAGGCTTGCAAAAATGTATACAACTCATCTTTTATCATCTTTTTATTCTTATTAATTCTAAAGATAAATTAATTTACAAAATTATTATTAATCTCCAACATCATCATTAATCTACTTTCCATCTTTCCACCATCTCCATTTTGATTGGCCATGGAAAAGGTTTATGAAAATGGGGTAATTACAAAAGGCATTCTCCAAAAACATTTCCTTCCTTTGAAGAAAGGTCATGGGGAAATTACACTCTTAACCATTGAATTTTTTGTCTTTTATACTTTAAGCACCTTAACTTTCAATCTTTTCAATTTAGTCACCAATTACATTTTAATTTCTTTCAATTTGGTCACTAGGTGGTCTAATTACCTATCTAGTCCTCGTATTTTCATAGGTCTCTTACACATTACCCTATATTTCAAATCTTCCATATTTAGCCAAATATTTCACACTTTAAATCTTTTTAATTTGGTCCTTTAATTATGAAATCTTGCTAATTAACCAATTTTAATCCATTAATCATATTTTAATATCTTTCTTACTCGATCAAAAACAAATTTTTCAGTAACCAGAAATCGAATCCCGACTAGGCCAATTTTTGGGATATTACATTAAGTCTCTTCAATTTTTGTTTCTCAATTGGTTTCATAGGTAATGTAAGAAGCTTTTGGCCAATTTCAATCGCGGCTGCTGTATGGAGTATTTGGCTTGCGCGAAACGATTTGGTTTTCAACAACAAGTCCATTAACACGAGAGATTTGCTACTCTATTCAAAGTTGAGGTCTCTGGTATGGTTAAAAACTCTTAAACTAGAACTTATTGCTAATTTGAATGACTGGTGGGAAAGCCCCTTGTGTAGTTGTGTTTCTAGTGATCAGGTTGTTATTGAGTGGCTCCCTCCTTAACCAGGCTACATTGAGTTCAATGTTGATGGTGCTTTTAAAGAGGATAAAGCCGGCTGCGGGGGGTTCTTTGCTCTGAAGATGGCGTGATGAGAGCAATATTCTCAGGATCGGTCGAGGGAGTTGGTTTTGATTTTACCAAAGTGGTTGCAATCAAAACTGCCTTAGAGGTTTTTATTGAAGCTAGATGGGTTGGTAGAGCCCCTCTGGTTTTGGAATCCGATGCTAGACTGGTGTTGTATTCATTGATAATCCTCTCCATCGAGCATGGAAGTGGTGGTCGACTTTTTTGGAGATCGATAAATTATCTAAGTTGATTGGTGTTGCTTAGTTTATCCATCCTCCGAGATCCAGTAATGTTTTGGCTGATTGGCTAGCAAAACAAGGGATGCCGAGGCTAGATTTTTTCAAGGCTTGGTGGTAAGGGACAAGAGTTAAATCTTCACATTTGCTGGTAATCAAGTATCCTGTTTCCAACTATGGTGGGTGTAGTTTGCTGTGTTTTCATTTCTTCAAGGTGTTTTTTTTGTAATTTGCTACCCCTGTACTGCTCTCGTGTGGACTTGGTTTCATTGTCTTGGACTGTGTTGTATTTTGCCTCATAGAGTGCACTCTTTTCCCCCCAAATAGGTTTAGGGAGATTTTTAATGAGGCACTCTTTTGGGTTATGCTCTTAATAAAAATTATATCTTGTTCAGCAAAAAAAATAGGTTATTGTACCTTAGACTCGCCCGGTTGTGCTAGAATATTTGGAGACCAAAATTTAAATGGAGCCTGTCAATTGCTTGAGGATGAAACTCATGAAAAAACTATGAATAATGAATTATTGTTAATAGTTTTGTATGACTCTTCTCCTTGGCATTCAAACAACAATTATGGAGGTCTTCATTCAGAGACAACAGTGGATCCATCAGTAAGCCTTCAACATATTTGTTCTCGGATACTAAGGATTATTTTAGATTTTATTTTTTTCAGTAAAGTAATTTTATTGAGGAAATCATACAAGTACCACATTGTATTATGTGTCTCGTTAAAAACATCTCTAATCCTAAATAGAGGAAAATAGTACAACACAACCAGGAACGAACTATAAACCAACAATCCACGTACATCAAACAAAAAGCGCAATACATGGGATCACCTTATCACAAAAAACCTAACACCTCGATAATCATAATATTTTATTACTAAGAGAAAGCAACACAAGTGTCCAATAACATGAATGATGTAGCTCGATTCTTGGGTATACGGATCCCCACGACACAACATGATTTGACTAATGCCCTCAAGGACACAAAACATTTTGCAACTCATAACCGATCTTGAATTTCTATGCATTATACACAGTTCAAGATACAAGAAGTTTGCTACACCAATGGTTCAAGAAATATTTCACTCCATGTTTGAAAGCCGGAAGATTTGTGAAGTACAAGGCTTCGAATACTCCAACTCTCATCAAGATTTTGGCCTTGAACCATTCATCTTCGAAAAGATTGCACATCAAAAGTGGCAAATCTTTTGCAATCAATCAGAACCGGGTAACATCTCATGTGTAAGAGATTTCTATGCTCACTCACCTAACCCAGATAATCCTTATGTTTTTGTTTGTGACAAGGCTATACTCATAAGCCCCGAAAACATCAACACCTTTTACGGACTCTACGTTGAGAAAGACGAGCATCAAGCCCTTGTTGATCACCTTACGCCCAAGCAACTCGACAAGGTGCTTCAAGAACTCACTCTACCGGGAACTCAATGGAACGAAGATAAATACAAGGGCATGGTAAATCGCCTTCGGCTTAAACCCGAGGCAAAATTATGGAATAAGTTTGTTAAAACTTCTTTAATGCCCATAACACACAGTACCACCGTTGATACACCTCGTCTTTTGCTCATACATTCTATCTTGCATAATCTCATCATTAACCAATCTTTGCAAGGAGATGCATGTCCCAAGTGAGTCCACTGATGAAAAGGTCCTACCAAAGTCCGGTTGGAATCGAGCACAAATTCGAAAGCTAATAGGAGAGGCACCGGTAAAATCCCCAACGCCTTCAATTGCAGCGGCAACTCTTGCTACCTCGGCAACTCTTAATGCCCAAGCAACTAATGCCTGGGCAACTCAGACAGTAACCCCGGGACAACTTGAAGCACTCTTACAACCGTTGGCAAACCGCCTTAGGCAAATTGAAGACCGACAACTAATGTTCATGCGGTACATGAAGGATCACAATAAGGCCATCACCCAAGTCATCCTGGAAAAGTATCCGGACAACTGCATAACGTTCCCCATCTTTCTTACCAAAATCCTTGTCACGGTAACCAATAAAGTAGTTGCCATGGCAAATGCAACAGATGATGCCGCGGTAACCTACACTGCGCCTGCCCAAGCAGTTGCCATGGCAACCAACACTGAAGATGCAGCGGCAACCAAAGCTAAAGACGCCCCGACAACCACTGCAAAAGCCAAAGGTAAAACACCTATGCCCGAAGCAACTCGTATTTAATCATTGTCTGATTTTTCAGATTCGTACGAGACCTCCATTGCACCAACAAAGACCGCACCAATCGAATCCTCCAAGCCCAAGCGAAAAGCCAATGACATTGATGAAGAAGACGATGAGGACAACCCCGTACGAGGATCGATTCCACCATCGGCAACAAGGAAGCAACCACCGCGTTCAAGCAAAAGAATCAAGACACCGACCAAAAGGAAACTAATCATCCACGAAGACGAACTCTCGGAGTAAGTCCTCGTTTGCATTTTACTTTTCTTTATTGTTATTGTTATTTTTGTTTTTATTTTTATTTTTCTTTGTTGCATGCATTGAGGACAATGGCTCACTCGAGTTTGGGGGGATTGTTATTAGTTAGTTACCATGTTTCGTTGCATTCATCTTAAGTATTGCATTTAGGATACATAAATTGCTTGTCATGCCTTTAGTTGGAACAAGAATTGCCTAGATTTGATGAATATCCGATGACGACTTTGCCAATGTACTTAATTGATAGAACTTTTTATTCTAGGATAAACGTGGAAACACTTAGAATCTTACTATGATGCTAAACTTGATGAAACATTGTTGTGGCTTGATTGATTTAAGGAATTCTATCGAACTTAGATTGATAGTTAAAAAATTGGGGGATTATAATAAAAATTGGATGAATGCTAGAGGTGCCCGAAATTGGCTCTAGTATGTGCTAAAAAGTTCATCGCTAGAGGTGCCCGAAATTGGCTCTAGTATGTGCTAAAAATTGATAGCTAGAGGTGCCCGAAACCGGCTCTAGTTAAAACATGTTAAAAGAACCCAATGAAGTAATTTGAAAACCTCTTGTTTGCATAGAATTTGAAAATCAACTTGCACACAACTCCGCATACACTCACAAGCATTATAGTTTGATTCTGAGTAACTCCTAAGTTTTCTGAAAAATGAAAAGCCAATCATACTTTGTGCCACGGTTCTGAGAATTGAAATCAAGTTCAAAGCTAAATTTGTAAAAATTGAAGCCTTGGCGGGTAATTATTAGTTTGCATTGCTTGAGAAAAAACAATAGTTCAAGTTTGGGAGTGTGTTAAGTGTCTAAAAGTACTATTTTATTCACCATTTTTATTCATATTATTGGTAGACTTAGGCTCATATTAGTTGCATTATTAGCCATTCATGCATGTTTGCATTGTTTCTTTGGTGGACAAGCTTGATTTCATATTTTGCTTAATTTTGTGGAAAAAGATACTGCTTTGGTGTGTTTTTGTATGTGTGCAGAATCACTTGCCAAAGCAAGGCTAGAACCAGTTGCCACGACAATGCATGAAGGAGATGCCGAGCTAGTTGCCAGTGCAATGCATGAAGGAGATGCCGAGCCAGTTGCCAGGGCAATTTACGATAAAGGATAAGATGATATGGCAGTCGAAATTGATGACTAGATAAGCCCAAGATGACATGGAGCAAAGTTAAATCCCAAAGGAGTTTGATTTCCATGAAGAGGTTAAAGAGAAATTAAATCCCAAGAAGATAGGAGAAGATCTAGAAGGAATTTAAATATAGTAAAGAATTATATTCTTTAAAAGTATTTAATTTCAACTTAACTTCCTCCTCAAAAAACACTTTGACCTAGCCCTATAAATTAAGGACCTAGCCGTCAACTCCAAAGGGAGAGAAGAGGGAGATTTCGACAAGAGCAAGGGAGAGATTTCGACAAGGCTTCAACCATTCTTCATCTTTTTCTTTCTTGTTCAATTAGGTTTATGTTAGGAATTCTTTGTTTTGTGTTTCTTTGGAACCTAGCCATGAACTAAATCTATTTGGCTAAGGTTATTGTGTTTTGTGGTTGTGAGAAACAATTGGAGTTTGTTTAGGTAATAAGAGTTTGCACTTTCAATTCAAGGTTTACTCATTCTTGGTTTTTATTCTTGTTTGCGAGTGAATTGGGAGAATATCTCGTAACTTCATCTATTTATCTAATATTGAGAGAGTTAGATTCAAGAAACGGATGAGTATGGTCTTTATTCAATCTATTGATAGTGAAGATTAATCCGGCTTAGGAAAATTTAAGGATTTCAACAGCTAAGAGGAAACCAAGATTGGTTGTTTTTCACCCTTGATTCACGCAGGGATGTATTGTCAAGGCATGCACAATTAGCTAGAGTTTCGACTTAGGGATAAGAAGAAACCATTGAAGAACACTCCGCCGAACCTTGAAGTTGCTGCCCAGCCGCCCAAGTAGTTGCCCAGGTAACCATCGATTAGTTTCCAAGGCAACCCCGCTGTGCAAGTTGCCCTTGCACTCTTTTACCAAGATGATCCAATCGGCTATCACACCTCAACTCACGATAACCTGGCCTATTCTCTCTCATTTGATTACATTTTCTTTCACTTTATTGCTTTCTAGTTTAGTTGTTAGTTAAATTCCTACAATCTTCTACTTGTGTTCTTTTACTTTTACAGTGCAAGAGATTAGATTCTTGAAGTGGCACCAATCCTTGTAGAGACGATATCTTTTATACTATAACTTGCAATGTGTACACTTGCACAATTGCGGAGCACTTTTTACGCGCAACATGTACCATAAACTCCATCCAAGTACCCTAACGGTCGAGGGGTTTAGATCTTTGTACCGAAGACTCCCGTTAGTGGGTTATGCATCCAACCAATATGTGGGGTTGTGAATGTACCTGGTTGTAATGTACCAATAATTTCGGTTGTGATGGCATGGAGTGTTGGAAACACTTGTCAAATTCCTGTATCCAGTGTTATGTTTTGTAAAGTGAGATCTTGTTAATGATCACATATGATCCAATATAATTAATGGTGTATCATGAGATGGACTATGTGGCATAATGTGGTGTAAACATGTTTTACTCTTTAAACCTTGCATTGGTAGTATGCATAGGAAAGCTTAAACTGAGGGTATCAAATGGGATTTTGCTGTTGAATCCATGATACATGTTGTATATGGTTTAATATGCTGTTTTGGAAAAGTTAAGTGCACGTTAGATAAGGCATGATGATGAAATGATGATTTAAAAATGTTTTGGAAAGTCGTTATCAAAAGAATTGTTAAACGGTTTAAATTGCATTGATGGTTGTTGGTTTTTTAGCCTTCTTCACTAAGCGTAGTGTGCTTACGCTCTCTTTTCCCATCAATACAGAGAATTAAAAGTCAAGGGAAGCGAGGAAGCAAGGAAGGAATCCAAGGACTTGCGGCAAAGTATGGTTTTTGAAACGTTATATAGTAGTAATAAGGGCAGTGTGTCAAATGTTGTTTTGGGAGGGTTTTCGATGAACTCTCTATTGGTGCAAGTTGTAATTATTGGTTTGGACATGTAAGTGGTTTAAAATGCTTGAGGTGTGGTTGGATTTGTGTTTTGGATGTTGACTAGGGAGCCAGCTTATAGATCTTGTGATGTTTGTGTTAGACTTTCTAGGATTGTTTGAAATGATGTATGCTGATGTCTAAGCATGTTTCTATTATTATATGATGTTTAGTTACATGTAAGAGTTGTTTAGAGTGAGCCAAAGTGTCATATGTTGGACCTAGAGGTCATTACAAGCCTCTGAGTACCAGTACGGGTACCCAATGATCAGTTTGTGGGGTCCTGTTAAGGCTCAAATCATTGGAATAAACCAAAGGGTATTGGTACGCCTAGCCACCATATCGGTGCGCCTTGAGGAAAATTATGTACTGCTGTCGGTATACGAGTTTGTGTACCGATAGGATCTCTTCAGTTTTAACAATTTGTATCGATACACGGGGTACCCTATCGGTATGCTCTTTAGCTACTGGAATTTTGAGTTTTGAGATAACAAAGGGGGATCGGTACGAGGTTAAGGCCGTATCGATACAGTTGAGTTATCACACCGTATCGATATGGTTATACGTGTATTGTACGAGTAGCCGTTATGTTAGTTAGACCGTATCGGTATGAGCTTTCCTGTATCAGTATGCTCTATTGTTTTCATGTATGCCAGTTGGTGAAGTTTGGTTATCTTGCAATCTAGTCCTTGATTGTTATGTATGCACTTGAATGAATTTGGATGACTATTTTGAGTTGGAATTTAACATGTTAGCATGAAATTGAATTAATTAAGGTTGGGTAATCTTAATTGGGATAAAGACCTTATAATTTGCAAAAATTACATTTTGGTCCCTAATATGAATTATTGAGCAATTGAACCCCCATTTCACAATCTGATTACAATGTGACATTTCCGCTGAAGCATGATCACTTAGGATAATAATAATAATAATAATATGCACATAGACAAGATAAAAAGGAAAAAAATGGACTCGGTTTAGGTTATTAGTTCAGGTTTGCTTCAACAAACCTAATGTGACACTTTTAGTTCAATTTTGGCTAGGCCGGGCTAAGATGGTTACAAATACAATAAAATAATAAAATAAAAACAACTAACCTAACTATGTAGAATGATCAAATGATAATGATATAATTCACTGAATTTCTGCCAAGAGAATAATCTTCTTGGCATTCTTTGGATTTCCCTCCAGATAATTCTTCAATCTTTGGCCGTTTACCTTGAACGTTGTCCATGTTTTCAAATCTTTGATATCTATCGCTCCATGAGCATAAGGCTTGACAAATTCAAGTGGTCCTGACTAGTTGGATTTGAGTTTTCCTAGAAATAGCTTAAGCCTTGAATTGAACAACAGAACTCTTTGCCCAACTTCAAACTACCTTGGAAAAAATTTGTTGCCATTCCACCTTTTTGTTCTCTCCTTATAAAGCTTGGCATTTTCAGAGGCTTGTGTTCTAAACTCTTCCAGTTCATTCAAGTCTAGTAAGCATTTTTTACCTGTACCCTCTATTTCATGTTCAGTTGCTTGGTTGCCCAATAAGCTCGATGTTCCAACTCCACTGGCAAATGGCATGACTTTCTAAATACGAGCCTGATGAGGAAGTTCCCAAAGGAGTTTTGAAGGCTGTTATGTATTCCAAAAAGGAATCATCTAGCCTCAAGGACCAGTCCTTCCTCGTTGGGTTCACAGTCTTTTCCAATATGTTCTTGATCTCCTTATTTGAGATTTTTGCTTGGCCATTTGTTTGGGGATGATAGGTCCTGGTAACTCTTTGTTGGATTCTGTACCTGCACAGAGCTTTAGTGATTAATGACATTTAAAGTAGGTACCTTCATCATGAATGATAGCTTGTGGGGCACCGAATCTAGTGAAGATGTGTTTGTGTAGGAACTTGGCAACTGCCTTGGCATCTTCGTTGGGAGAGCAACAGTTTCAACCTATTTTGGGATGTAGTTAATAGCCAAAAGGATGTATAAGTTACCAAATGATGGGGGAAAGGACTCATAAAGTCTACCACTCTACCCCCCACACATTAAACAGCTCTACTGAAATGATATTCTAGAGTAGCAGTTGATGTCTGCTTGAAATATTTCCAGTCCGTTGGCATCTATCGCATGCCTTGGTAAAATAATGGGCGTCTTTAAACAAAGTAGGCCAGAAAAATCATGAATATGGCACTTTTGGACACTGTCTTCATCCCAACAAAGTGTCCTCCATATGGTGCTGCATGACAGAGTTGAAGAATATTTTATTGTTCATCCTCTGGCACACAACAACGTATGACTTGGTCGACACACTGCTTGAAAAAATGGTTCATCCCGATAATATTGTTGAACATCTCATAGGAATTATTTTCTGGCATTACTTGCCAAATCCGTTGGCAAAATATTGCTAACTAGGTAGATGACTACGTCAGCATGCCATGGCATGGTATTGATTACAAGCAATTACTCATCAGGAAACTCATCTCTTATGGCAGCAATATTGCCATCTTCGTGGTGATATGTTGATGTTAGACTTGCTAGGATTGTTTTAAATGCTGGTATGTTGATGGCTAAGCATGTTTCTGTTGTTATATGATCTTTAGTTATATGTAAGAGTTGTTTAGAGTGAGCCAAAGTGTCATATGTTAGACCTAGTGGTCATTATAGACCTCTATGTACCGGTACGGGTACCCAAGGATCAGTACGCAGGGTCCGGTTAAAGCTCAAATCATTGGAATAAAGCAAAGGGTATCGGTACGCCTAGCCACCGTATTGGTATGCCTTGAGGAAAATTATGTATTGGTATTAGTACACAGGTTTGCGTATCAATACGATCTCTTCAGTTTTAACAATCTGTATCGATATATGGGGTACCGTATCGGTATGCTCTTTAGCTACTAGAATTTTGAGAAAACAAAGAAGGATTGGTACGAGGTCAAGGTCGTATCAGTACGGGTTGGTCATCACACTGTATCGATATGGTTATACGTGTATCAGTATGAGTAGCCATTATGTTAGCTAGACCGTATCGGTATGAGATTGCCTGTATCGATACGCTCTGTTATTTTTGTGTATGCCAATTGTTGAAGTTTGGTTATCTTGCAATCTAGTCCATGATTGTTATTTATGCAATTGAATGAGTTTGGACGACTGTTTTGAGTTGGAATTTAACATGTTAGCATGAAATTGAATTAATTAAGGTTGGGTAATCTTAATTGTGATAAAGACCTTATGATTTGCAAAAATTATGTTTTGGTCCCTAATATGAATTATTGAGCAATTGAATCCCCGTTTCACAATCTAATTACAAGGTGATGTTTCCACTGAAGCATGATTACTTAGGATAATAATAATAATAATAATAATAATAATAATAATAATAATAATAATATGCATATAGATAAGATAAAAAAGGAAAAAAATAGGCTCAGTTTAGGTTATTAGTTCAGGTTTGCTTTGACAAACCTACTGTGAATCTTTTAGTCCGGTTTTAGCTAGGCCGGGCTAAGAGGGTTATATTTGGTGGTATCAGAGCCAGGTTTACGAAAATTATGATGTTTTTGATGTTTGTATAATGCTAATTGCTATACATAGTAATTGTTTATATATACGGTGTTTGAAATATGTCATTTTGTGGTATTTTTGGGGACACATTGCCTTATTACTATAGTTGTAAAATGATTTTGGTTTGAAATGGAAGTCTTGGATCCTTGCTTGAAGCTTTCCTGATTGTTTTTGTTTTGGTTTAATTATCATGCCTTAGATATGTTGTTATACGATGCCACCTCATAAATAATTGTGATCTAGAGAAAACACTACTACTTGAGGGTAGAGAGTAGCGGGCCAGATTGTACATCCTGAGGGATTACCGCCTCCTCTGCCTAATCCTCCTAAAGAAATGGATCCAATACCACCTACACCGTATGGTCCAGTGTTTGGTGATATGACGCCTTTGGTTCAAGCGATGACGGGAGCGTTCCAGGCCGCAATGGCTAGAGTTCATGTACCTGTACTGACACATGTTGTTGTTGTTAATTCGGGGTTTCCATTAGAGCGCTTATGCATTCTTGGAGGAGATGAGTTTAGAGGGTTGGCACCTGAGGCATCCGAGGAGTGGTTTGCCAATACAGAGCGGATCTAGGTTCAAATGAGGTGCAGTGGTGAACGTAAGCTGAGATGTACGGTGTCCATATTATAGTGTGATGTATACAGTTGGTGGACCACTGTGATCATGGGTTTGGAACCCAGTGAGGTGACATGAGAATTCTTCCAAGCTACTTTTAGAAGGAAGTATCTAGAGTTAGATGCTTGGATGAAAACAAACATGAGTTCATGACCTTGGTTTAGAGTAGTATGACAGTATCAGAGTACGAGGTATAGTTTGTGAGGCTGAGCTAGTATGCGCCTAAGTTGGTGCCATATGAGAGGAATCGCTGTGATCGGTTTCGCTATGGTTTGGAGCAAGATGTTAAAACCTACATGCTGGCCACTGATTATAAGGATTTTAACATGTTGGTCACACGGGCGAAGGACATAGAGAAGAGTTTAGGTTTATCCTATCGACCGAAGGGTTCTGGCTCGAGAAAGAAAGTTACAGATTTTGGTACTAGTGGTGGTCAAACCAAAAGACACCGTGACATGAGGTCTCGACCAAATGTGACACGCAGTAGAGATGGTGCTAATTGAGGATCATATGGACAGAGTACCTAGGTTCGGTCAGCGCATAATGTTTGATGGGTCTATGTATTGCGAGACCATTTGAGGTGAGAATTCCCAAGTTTGGCCAAAGAGGGGCAGGCTCCTGCAGTTGTGGATGGGAATTCTTGCTGGAGTTGTCAATCTGTGGACACATGAGATGTGATTGTCCATTGCTTGCTAGGGGTAGACAGGCACATATACATGTTGTTGCACCACCGAGAGGATGTGGGCGAAGATGGGGTAACTTCTAACGGAAGGAGGAAGGGCAGAGGACTGCAGCGCATACAATGGTGGTTTGACCCGAGGGTGGTGGACCGGAAAGGATCTATGCTCATCGCGAGGGAAGGAATGACACGGATGTGATAGCAGGTACTTTTGCCTTGCAGTCTATGTTATTACTTTCTTTGATAAATTTTGGTTCTACGCATTCATATATTTTACATGAGCATGCGCATCTGCTTGGTATACCGGTAGAAATGTTAGATATGGGTATGCAAGTAACGAGTTCTTTTGGAGAGATGGATGTTATAAGACAGTTGTATAAAATATTTCCTTTGATGGTTCAAGGTTATGTGTTTGCTACTGATTTAATAGAGATGTCGTTTTATGGTTTTGATGTGATCTTGGGTATAGATTGGTTTTTTGAGCATCGGGTTGTGGTTGATTTTGAGACCAAGCGAGTTTCGTTGAAACTTGCTGACGATTATGAAGTAGTGGTTGTGGGTGAGAATGTTAAGTTCTTGTCTAATGTGGTTTTGCCCTTGGAGTCACGAAAGATGTTGGGAAGTGGGTGTCAAACATACCTGGCGTATGTTATGAACCCAAATATGGAGGAGGTACGAACTAAAGATATTTGTACTATTTATGATTATCCGATGGTGTTTCTGAAGGAGTTTCCTGGATTGCCACCAAATAAAGAGGTTGAGTTTTGTATTGAGATCTATGTTGATACGGCTCTGGTGTCGATTGCGTTGTGTCGAATGGCACCAAAAGAGTTGAAAAAGTTGAAGATGCAACTCTCGGAGTTGTTGGATAGTGGTTTTATCTAGCCTAGTGTTTCGTCGTGGGGAGTACTGGTATTGTTTGTAAAAAATGATGGCACTTTGAGGATGTGTATTGACTATCGGTAACTGAACAAGTTGATGATTAAGAACAAGTATCCTTTGCCGCGAATTGATGTCTTGTTTGATCAATTTCGAGGTGCTATGGTGTTTTCCAAGATCGATTTGAGATCTTGTATTATCATTTGAAGGTTAAGGATAAAGATGTGTTGAAGACTATTTTTCGTACGAGGTATGACCATTATGAGTTTTTGGTAATGCCATTTGGGTTGACAAATGCACCTACAGCATTTATGGATATGATGAATCGGGTGTTCCATGAATTCTTGGATCAATTCATAGTAGTGTTCATTGATGATATTCTTGTGTACTCTTGTACTGAGTAAGATCATGATTGACACTTGCGGATTGTGTTGCAGACCTTGTTGGATAACCAGTTTTACGCCAAGTTGAGCAAATATGAGTTTTGGATTAAGTAGTTTTTCTTGGTCATGTGGTTTCAGTTGAAGATATCCGGGTGGATCCTAAAAAGGTTGAGGTGGTTGTGAATTGGAAGCAACCAAAGTCGGTGATGAAAGTTAGTAGTTTCTTGGGTTTGGCAGGTTATTACCGTCGTTTTGTAGATGGGTTTTCGAGAGTTGCTGCTCTATTGACCAAGTTGCTGGAAAAGGATGTATGGTTTAAATGGATAGAAGCTAGACAACAAACTTTTGAGAAGTTAAAGGAAGCTCTAACACAAGCTCTAATCTTGATTCAACCTGAGTTAGAAAAAGAATTTTTGGTTTATAGCGATACATCCTATGTTGGTTTGGGATGTGTGTTGATGCAGGATGGGAAAGTTGTAGCTCATGCATTGAGGCAGTTGAAGGTGCACGAGCGTAACTACCCAATGCATGATCTTGAGCTCGCTACAGTAGTGTTTGCGTTGAAGATTTGGAGACATTACCTTTATGGTGAGAAGTGTATTGTATACACAGATCATAAGATCTTGAAGTATTTGATGATGCAAAAGGAGTTGAATCTTAGGCAACATAGATGGTTGAAGTTGCTTAAGGATTATGATTTGATAATTAAATATCATCCAGGCAAGGAGAATGTTGTGGCCAATGCTTTGAGTAGAAAACCTATTGTGGAGCTGAGGGCCATGTTTGCGAGGTTGAGTGTAACCCGTGATGGAGATCTGTTGGCAGAGTTGCAAGTGAAACCATTTTTGTCATTGTTGCGATGAGGAGTTAGTACCGCATATCAAGGACATCATGGATGGAAATCCTACAGATTTTTACTTTAATAGAGACAGAGTGTTGTGCTTTAAAGATCGGATAGTGGTGCCTAGTGATGTGGAGTTGAGGTGAATGATTTTGACCGAGGCATGTGATAGTCCTTTTGCTATGCACCCTGGTAGTACCAAGATGTATCAAGGCCTGAAGTAAGAGTACTATTGGGTGGGTTTGAAAAAGGATGTGGCTGATTTTATTGTTAAATGTATGGTATGCCAGCGTGTGAAGGCTGAACACCAATTACCTTTCGGGTTGTTGCAGCCATTAAAAATTCTAGAGTGGAAATGGGAGAGGATCACCATGGATTTTGTGTTAGGGTTGCCTTTGACACCGACTAAAAAGGACTCCATTTAGGTGATTGTTGATTGATTTACGAAGTGTGCACATTTTTTGCCAATGCATACGACGTATACTTTGGATAAGTTGGCAGATTTGTGTGTTGCTGAAATTGTGAGGTTGCACGGGTACCTAAGTCGATTGTTTCAGATAGGGATCTGCGGTTTACAACAAGGTTTTGGGATGTTTGCATCGAGCTTTGGGTGCTCGCTTGAATTTCAGTACTTCTTATCATCCTCAGAAGGTTGGCCAATATGAACGTGTAATTTAGATTTTGGATGATATGTTGAGATGTTGCATCATTGAGTTCCAAGAAACTTGGGAAAGGCAATTGCCTTTGGTTGAGTTTGTGTACAGTAATAGCTACCAAACAAGTATAAAGATGGCACCGTATTAAGCCTTGTATGGTAGGAGGTGTCGTACACCCTTATGTTGGGTTGAGGCTGGGGAAAAGTATGTTTCCATGCCTGGTGTGTTGAAAGACACAGATGATAAAGTAAAGATGATTTGCGATCATTTGAAAGTGGCCTCGGATAGGCAGAAATCTTATGCAAATTTGAAGCGTGGAGAGGTTGAGTACGTTGTTGGTGAAAAAGTTTATTGGAAGTCTAACCTTAGAAGAAGGTGTTGCATTTTGGGGGCAAGGAAAAGTTGAGTCCAAGGTTTATTGGACCGTATGAGGTGTTGGAACGTATAGGTCATGTGGCTTACAAGTTTATTTTGCCTCCTAAGTTGGAGAAGATTCATGATGTGTTTCATGTATCCATGTTGCGGAGCTATCGTTCGGATTTGTCGCATGTGATGCCAGTTGAGGATGTTGAGTTGCCATCAGATTTTTCTTACGATGAGGAACCAGTGGAGATCCTTGACACCATTAGTAAAGTTCTTCGTGGCAAGATGATTGAGCTTGTTAAGGTGTTGTGATGACATCGCGGTGTTGAGGAGGCCATGTAGGAGAGAAAGTCGGACATGGTTGCTCAATTTCCGCATCTGTTCCCATCAGGTAAATTTCAAGGATGAAAATTCTTAAGGGGGAGTTGTAACGCCCCGTTTTGGGCCTAGGAGTTTTCTAGGTGGTTTAGATTGTCCGACGGATTGGATTAGAGAATTCAAGTCAGTTTCAGATTTATTTTGAAATAAATATTTTTGGGTGAGATAAAAATATGGAAAAAATATTTTAAAATCATTATTCAATATATAAATGATTTTGATAAAGTCAATTTTACAGAAAGAGGTCTCGAAATTGGACATTTTGGTTAGTGACCAAAATGTAAAGTTTTAAAACTATTTTTAGGGACTGTTTTGTAAAGGGTCAAAACTTTGAATCTTTAAGGAGCTATTTACCCAAAGTTTCATATTAGAATTTTTTCCTTAATTGGAAAATTAATTGGACAATTAAAAAGCTTTAAACAATTTGACGTAACTATCTTTTCTCAAAAAGGTTTTTTCTCCAGTTCTCTCCAGCCAAACAATTATTTTCTCTTCAAAATTATCGGGTAAAATCTTATTTTAATAAATCATTTCATTTCAAATGGAATTATAATGGTTTTCTAATAAAATCTATTTGTTTCTCATTGTTTTGTTATGTAAATTCATCCAATTAAGGGGAAAGGAAGCCATTAAAGGTGGGGTTCGTTCTTCTCCTCTAATACAAGGTTCTTTATTAAGATTCCCAAGTTATTGATCCTTTACATATGTTTTCTAACTTGATTTGATGATTTAATTATGGAAGATTTGCTAAATTGAGGTTTAATTGGTTAAATTAGTCGATTTTTAATAGACTCTATTTTGCTGAGTTATTGATTGATTTTAACCATAATTTTGATGTTTATTAATGTTAATGAGTGGGTTTTAACATTGGAATCCTTAAACTATGTGGATCTCTAATTTTTCTAGGTTGTTAGTTGTGAGTTTTTGGGGTGTTGTAGTGGTTTAAGGAATGATGGAGGTTTAAGGATGTTGTTGTTGTGTTTTTAGATGTTAATTTATGGGTTAAAATGTTAGATTGAGGCTGGGTTAAGTTTGGAAGATGTTTGATGTTGATTTTGATTGTTGTGGAGTCAAATTGAGTAGTGGATGTTGAGGATTTATGTGGAAGTGTTGTTGAATGCATTTTGATACATTGAATCCTCTATTTTTTATGGATAAATTAGGGGAAGTTGATCCTCAAGCTTGAACAATTGTTTCAAAAGCTTTGAAGGCGAGGTTACCGTATCGACAAGCGAGGCTTTGCGTGTCGGTGAGTGAGAACGTGTTTTACAGCTTTGCAAAGGTTTGAAAGTTGTGCTTGGGAGTTTAGATCAAGCTTGAAATGCTGGTCTAAGCTCGGAAGTAAGTAAAGGATGAATTCTCTCTCGAACTCGGTTTGGCAATTGGTTTTATGTTTTTATGCACTTGTTTAAATGTTTTAATTACTCACTTTATATGCATGTTTTGAGCATGGTATAATGCTGGAAATTGATTACATAATGATGTTGATGCATTTGGAAGTAATATATGTTTTGTTAATGTTTATGAACATTGGTTAATGCAAGGTTTATTGCATTGGTTAAATGATTTTGATGATGCATATTGAAACAGTGAGTTGTTGTTAATGGAACGAATTATATTGGCAAGTGATGGTATGAAAAGGTTTTGTAAATGTTATCGGATATAGTTAGCCGGACATAGGATTGATAGTGCACTATAAAAAAGTCACCTTGGATGTTGAGGGGTTTTGATCTAGTATACCGTAAACTCCATCCAAGTACCCTAACGGTCGAGGGGTTTAGCTATTTGTATCGAAGACTCCTGTTAGTGGGTTATGCATCCAACCGATGTGTAGGGTTGTAAATGTACCCGGTTGTAATGTACCAATAATTCTGGTTGTGATGGCATAAAGTGTTGGGAACACTTGTCAAATTCGTGTATCCGATGTTATGTTTTGTAAAGTGGGATCTCGTTAATGATCACTTGTGAGCCAATATAATTGATGATGTATCATGAGATGGATTATGTGACATAATGTGGTGTAAACATGTTTCACTCTTTAAGCCTTGTATTGTCAGTATGCATGGGAAAGCTTAAATTGAGGGTATCAAATGGGATTTTGCTATTGAATCCATGATACATGTTGCATATGGTTTAATATGTTGTTTTGGAAATGTTAGGTGCATGTTAGATAAGGCATGGTGATGAAATGATGATTTAAAAGTGTTTTGGAAAGTGGTTATCAAAAGAATTCTTAAACAGTTTAAAATGCATCGATGGTTGTTGGTTTTTAAGCCTTCCTCACTAAGCCTAGTGCGCTTACTCTCTCTTTTCCCATCAATGCAGAGAATTAAAAGTCAAGGGTCGGGAGGAAGCAAGGAAAGAATCCAAGGACTTGCTGCAAAGTATGGTTTTTGAAACGTTATATAGTAGTAATAAGGGCAATGTGTCAAATGTTGTTTTGGGGGAGTTTTGATGAACTCGCTAAAGCATGATCAATTAGGATAATTATAATATGCATATAGACAAGATAAAAAGGAAAAATAGGCTCGATTTAGGTTATTAGTTCGGGTTTGCTTCAACAAACCTAATGTGACTCTTTTAGTTCAGTTTCAGCTAGGCCGAGCTAAGGGGGTTACAAATACAATGAAATAATTAAATAAAAACAACTAACCTAACTATGTAGAATGATCAAATGATGATGATAGAATTCACTGAATTTCTGCCAAGAGAATAATCTCCTTGGCATTCTTTGGATTTCCCTCCAGATAATGCTTCAATCTCTGGCCGTTTACCTTGAACGTTGTCCCTATTTTCAAATCTTTGATATCTACTACTCCATGAGCATAAGTCTTGACAACTTCAAATGGTCCTGGCCAGCTGGATTTGAGTTTTCCTAGAAATAGCTTAAGCCTTGAATTGAACAACAGAACTCTTTGCCCAACTTCAAACTGCCTTGGCAAAACTCTGTTGTCATGCCACTTTTTGTTATCTACTTATAAAGCTTGGCATTTTCATAGGCTTGTGTTCTGAACTCTTCCAGTTCATTCAAGTCTAGTAAGCGTTTCTCATATGTAGCCCTACATTCCATGTTCAGTTGCTTGGTTGCCAAATAAACTCGATGTTCCAACTTCACTGGCAAATGGCATGACTTCCCAAATACGAGCCTGTATGGGGTAGTTCCCAAAGGACTTTTGAAGGCTGTTATGTATTCCCAAAAAGAATCATCTAGCCTCAAGGACCAATCCTTCCTCGTTGGGTTCATAGTCTTCTCCAAGTTGTTCTTGATCTCCTTATTTGAGATTTTCGCTTGGCCATTTGTTTGGGGATGATATGTCGTGGTAATTTTGCCACAGCTTTGTAGTTAATCTGGGATTCATTCAATGTTTGGTTGGCATAATAGATTGTATAGAAAATTTTGCCACTTCTTTGTCTTAACACAACTCCAACAGAGGAGTCACTGGTATCGCACATGAGTTCGAATGACTCATTCCAATCTGGTGCCACGACTATTGGGGCATTAATTAACATGTCTTTCAATTCCTGAAATGCTTTCAAATAATAATCATCAAATGCAAAAACGGTATTATATTCCAAAAGTAAGCATAAAGGTTTAGAAATTTTTGAAAAATCTTTAATAAAACAAAGATAAAAACCTGCATGTCCCAAAAAACTTTTGATACCTTTAACGCTTGTGTATGGTGGTAATTGTTTGATTACCTCAACCTTTGTGTTGTCTACTTCCAGTCTCCGCTTATTCATTTTGTGTCCGAGAACTATGCCCTCCTTCCTCATGAAGTGGCATTTTTCCCAGTTCAGGACCAGGTTAGTTTCAATACATCTCCGTAAAACAAGTTCCAAACTCTGAAGACATTCTCAAAAGTTTTGCCAAACACTGAGAATTCATCCATGAAGACTTCTAAATTATTTTCGATCATGTTCGAGAAAAAGTGACATCATGCAACGTTGAAACGTTGCTGGAGCTTTACACAATCCAAAGGGTATTCTTCTAAAAGCGAATGTCCCATATGGAAAAGTGAACGTAGTTTTCTCCTGATCTTCAGGAGCAATGGCAATCTGATTATAGCCTAAATAGCCATTTAGAAATCAATAAAATACCTTCCCTGCCAGCCTGTCCAGTATCTGATCAATGAATAGCAGTGGTAAGTGGTCCTTCCGAGTGACATTATTTAGCTTCTTGTAATCCATGTACGCCCTCCAACCCGTCACGGTCCTAGAAGGAATAAACTCATCTTTGTTATTCTAAACCACAATCATTCATTTCTTCTTTGGCCGCATTGCACCAGGCTAACCCACGGGCTATCAGAAATAGGATAAATTATCCTGGCATCTAGCCACTTAATGACTTCTTTCTTAACTACCTCCTTCATGCTCAGGTTCAGTTTCCTCTGAGCCTCGATTGCTTTGCCATGGTAATCCTCCAAAATGATTTTGTGCATGCAAATAGTTGGGCTTATCCATGGGATATCGGCTAAGGTCTATTCCAGGGCTTGCTTATAATTGGTTAGTATCTCCAACAATCTCTCGTCCTGATCCTTAGTTAGATCAACAGCAATGATTACTGGAAAAGTTGAGTTGTTACCTAAGTAAGCATATTTGAGGTGGCCTGGCAAAGTTTTCAGCTCCAGTTCTTGTAACGCTCTGAAATTGGGACTAGATATGGGTTGGATCGGGTAGGTGGTTCAAGAGAACCAGTTTAGGCAATTCGAATAGTTTTAGGAAATAAATTTATAAAATGGATTTTGAGATAAAATAAAATATGGGAAAATGTTCTAAATTACTTAATTAAAATTTTAATTAATTTGGTGAAGTCAATTTGAGGTAATTAACTCTGATTTTAAGATATTTTAGTCTAGTGACTAAACTGAAAGTTTTCAAAACTATTTTTGGTGACTAAATCAAAAAAGGGTCAAAACTTAGAATCTTTAAGGAGTTAATTATCCAATCTTTTTCAGCAAATTTCTCTTTTAATTTAGGCTATTTTAAAGTAATTTAAAAGGTTTAATAATTGGATAAATGTGGATTTATTAAAAAGATCTTTAATTTGCCAAAAACATTTTCTTACGTAACTACTTTTCTCCAAACCTTTTACCTCAACTTTCTCAGCAAACAAACTAGGATTTCTACTTCAAAATCTTTAGGAATCAATCTCCAATGATTTCCTTTTTGATTCCTTATAGATTTCTCTAAATTTTTTTTGCAAAATCTCTTCGGATTTAATCAAAGCTTGGCCAATTAAGGGAGAAATCAACAATTAGAGGTGATTTATGTTTCTCTCCTCTAATTAAAGGTTATTTATTGAAATTCCCAAGTTTTTAATCCTTTGTTGTTGATTTATGCTAAGAAATTATGACTTTAATATGGATTTATTGGTTAAATTGAGTTTTCTTGGAAAATTGTTGGAAACTGAATTGGATTTGTTTTGCTGATGGATTTAATTGATTTATATCTCAATTTGGATGTATTTTAATGTTGAAAGAGTTGATTAATCAATGTAATCCCGAAACTAAGTGAATTGCTAATTTTTTGGTTTTTGGCTTGATCTTGTTGTTGTAGTGTTGCTGGAGGTATAATTACATGTTTGAGGTGTTTTTGGATATTAATTGATGATGTTAATATGTTAGAATCATTAGATGTTGGCTGGGCATTGTTTAGGTAAGGTTTGGTGGTGTTCTTGATCGTTTTAGGAGGGTGATGAGTGGATTCTTGTGAGGCGATGTTGTGTTTGTTGGTTGCTGGAGGTTTGAGGTACAGAGATGTGTTTTAATCCTCTATTTTTGATTGGGTAAAGCAGGGGAGTTGAATCCTTTGGCTTTTGAAGAAGGCACGGAAGCTTGATTTGTGCATCGACAAGCAAGCGTTGGATTGTTGGTTAGTGGAGAAGTGTTTTACTGCTGTTAAAAGGTTTGAAAACGAGTTATGGGAGTTTAGATAAGTTTGACACACTTATCTAAGCTTAAAAGTAAGTATCGGTTGAGTTTTCTCTCAGTTTCAGCTTTTGCAAAATGAAATCTCATGCACATGTTATGGTTTTGATTACTCACTGTATTATGCATGCTTAGAAATGATTTATGATGCAAATGATCATTGATGATTACTTTTGGGAATAACATATGATTTATACAAGTATTTTTGAGAATATGAAAATACACAGTTTAATGTATTTGTGGAAGATTGATTTAATGCATATGTAAAACACTATAGTAATGTTGTTTATTAAATATATTGGCAAGTGGTTGTGTTTAAAATGATATCAGATATAGTTGGCATGCTATAAGGTTTAGAGTGCACTATAAAAAGTCACCTCATGTTTTTCGAAGGGTGTTAAGATTCCGTAATCTCCAACATGAGAACCGAAGTGGTTGAGGTGGGTAAAATTTTGTTTACTCCTGCTGGTGGATTATACATCCAAACTGTAGAGGTGGGAAAGTGTTCCGTTACTCCGATTTGAACCGTTGAGGTGGGCAAGTGTGTCGTTACTCCGGTTGAGGTATGTATGTGAAGTAGTTGTGGGAACCACTTGAGAAATCCGTGTATCTGAAAAGTTTTGAGAAAAGAAAGGTTGATGGTTTTGAGTCACTTGAAAGCGAATATATGAGATAATGTATCATGTGAAATGGATTATGTTAGTTAATGAGATTTATACATGTGTTACTCTTTAAGCTTGTAATAAAGGTGTTGTGGTGTGAAGCTTAAATTGAGGTAGAGATTGAATCCATGATACATTTGTTGAAAATGATTTAAATGTGCATATTTGAGATGTTGAGAAAAGCATGAGATGTTTTGCCATGAGATAATTACATGTGATTTGATAGAAATGGTTTTAAATGCATTGACGAGTGCTTTGCGATTTCCCTCACTAAGCTTATAGCTTACACTCACTTTTCCTCATCAATGCTGAGAAATAGCTTTCTCGGACGGCACGTGAGCAAGTGAGGATCCGAGAATTGATATATTACAAAGTATGGTTTATATACGCTAAGTAGGAATAATAAGGCAATGTGACCTGGTGGTTTTTGGGAGATGTGTTTTGAGATACTCCCTATTGTAATAGTTTAGAATAATTTTTTGGACTTATTTGATGTTTTGGTATGTGGTTTTGAGGGGTTGGGAGACATTAAGCATGCTTGGATAGAAATCACGATCATAGGTGATTGTTTGACTATGCCATGCTTAGTATAGACTCAATCTTTGTTGCTATTTTGATGATTGAATGTTTATGATGTCTCATGTTGATTAGAGGTTGATTCGAAAGTGTTAAAGTGAGCCAAAGTGTCATATGTTGGACCTAGAGGTCAATACAGATTGCCCTGTACCGGTATAAGCCCCTCTGGTTTCGGTACGCGGGGACTCATCCAGGCTTAAAATGTTCAAAATAGCTTAGGCATACCGATACACTTGGTAACTATATCGGTATGCATAGCTGTGAAATAGTGCTCGTTTCGGTACACGGGTTACCGTATCGATACAGTGTTTAGCTACTGAAATTTTGATTTTCGAAATACGCAAGCCCATACCAATACGCCTAAGGAACGTATCGGTACGTCTTTTTCTTCTTGTGCCGTATCGAAACGCAAGTTACCCGTACCGGTACGCTGTCCGTTAAATCTGTTGAGATACTATCTGAAGTTTGGAATCCTCGTATTTTTGTCCTTATTTCTTAAATGTGCAATTAAATATGTATGAATGATTATTTTGAGTTGAGATTCAACATGAAGGCATGTAACATGAATAATTGAGTATTGGTAACTTTATTTTTATGAAAGCCCCCGTAAATTTTGGAAATTACATTTTAGTCTCTGTAATGTGTTTTTGAGCAATTGGATGTCGAAATGACGCCCGATTGAGTTGTAATTTTAACCATGACTTGTATGAACACCTTAGGACCTAATAATGCATTTAGATAAGATAAAAAAAATAGACCGTTTTAGCTGTAATATTTTTGGGGGTTTTTTCAGTAAACCCTAATATAACTCGCTTGGTTCGGTCTTTCTGCTAGACCGGGTCAATGAGGTTACATTTAGTGGTATCAGAGATAGGTTATGATTGTTGGGATGTGGGTTATGGTTGTTTGTTTGGTTGATGTTGCTTGAATATGTTGTTTGACATGTACGGTGATTGAATTTGTGAAATTATATTTGATTTGTGGTATGTTTAGGGTGTTTAAACTCATGACACATTGCCTTATTACTAGTTGAGTTAAATGATTTTGTTTTTAAACAATAGTGACTTGGATTCTTGCTACGAGCTATCCTAAATGTTTTGATTTGTGCATTATCATGTTAGACTCATATTTTCGCGTATGGGACCGAGACGAGAGACTAGAGCTCGCATGAGTAGTGTGGTGGATACACATGATGATGAGTTGCCTCCTCCTCTACCGAATCCTCCTGCTGGTGTTAGAATAGAGAGAGGTGCGCCTTAGGCACCCCAAGCACCTACTTTTGGTGATATGGCACCGTTAGTCTAGACGATGACGGGAGCTTTCTAGGCGGCCATAGCTGGGGTGCATGTACCTGCACCGGCACCTGCAGCTATTAATACTGGGTTACTTTTAGAGCGTTTGAGTAGCCTGGGTGGTGTTGAGTTCAGAGATTTGATTTTTGAAACAGCCGAGGAGTGGTTTGCTAGTATTGAGAGAATCCTAGGCCAGATAGAGTGTACGAATGTACGCAAGCTGGGATGTATTGTGTCATTGCTCCAGGGTGATGCTTATAGTTGGTGGACAATAGTGATCGCAGAAATGGAACCCACCAATGTTATGTGGGAATTCTTTTGTGAGGCTTTCAGGAAGAAGTATTTGGGAACTTAGTATAGAAATGAAAAGAAAAGGGAGTTCATGGCTTTGGAGCAAGAAAACATGTTTGTTTCCGTGTATGAGGTCCAGTTTGTACGACTAAGCAAGTATGCTCTCGAGTTTGTTCTGGATGAGCAATAGAGGTGTGATCGGTTTTGTTATGGGTTGGTCAAGGAAGTGAAGACGTACATGTTGGCTACCGACTACACATAGTTTGATGTCTTGGTTTCTCGAGCAAAGGACGTAGAACAAAATTTAGGCTTGTCTGCTCGTTCTGGGAGTTCTTTGATAGGAAAGAGGAGTGTCGAGTCTGATGTTGGTAAGGGTCGTTATAAGAGGCATAGAGGCAGGAAGTACAGTCCGGATCAAAGGCGGGGAAAAATGGTGCTGGGCGTGGTTTTCAAGGTCATAATACCTTTGCTGGAGTTCATGAGTGTATGAGGTGTGGTAGGAAGCATTCGGGGGAATGTTAGGGTGCTACAGGCATATGTTGGGGTTGTGGATTGAGGGATCATCTGAGGAGGGATTGTCTGCAGTTAGCCAGAGAGGGTCGGGCTCATATACCGGTTGCTATTGCGCAGAAGGGTCGTGGGCTTGGCTGTGGACATTTCCAGCGCATGGATGATGGACAGAGAGTGTAGCGCATACTGTAGCGGTTTAGTCTGAGGAGGGTGGACCGGCGATTGTCTTTGCTCACCGTGTAGGGAGGAATGATACCGATGTGATTACATGTACCTTTACCTTGCAATCTATACCCTTGTTATCTTTGGTTGATTTCAGTTTTATAGCCTTGGATTTTTGCAGGTACCTAGCCTATGTTATGAGTCCGGATATGAAGAAGGCTCGTGGCCTGGATATTCGCAACGTTTGCGATTTTTTATGTGTGTTTCCGAAAGAGTTGTCTGGGTTGGCGCCGAATAGAGAGGTGGAGTTTTTCATTGAGACGTACGTAGATACGGCTAGTGTCTATTGCTCCGTATCATATGGCACTGAAAGAGTTGAAGGAGTTGAAGATGCAGTTGCAAGAGTTGCTGGATTGTGGGTTCATTCGGCCAAGTGTGTCACCATGAGGAGCACCAGTGTTGTTTGTGGAAAAAAAATGATACACGATGAGAATGTGCTTTGATTATCAACAACTGAACAAGTTGACGATTAAAAACAAGTACCCTTTGCCGAGGATTGATGATATGTTTGATCAGTTCAGTGGTGCTATAGTGTTTTCTGAGATTGATTTGTGGTCGGGGTATTATCAGTTTAAGGTGAAGGATAAAGATGTGCTGAAGACAACTTTTCGCAAACGTTATGGGCATTACTCGTTCTTAGTGATGCCGTTTGGTTTGATAAATGCACTGGTGGCGTTCATAGATATGATGAATAGGGTGTTCCATAATTTTTTGGACCAATTCATGGTAGTGTTCGTCAATGACATTCTTGTGTACTCGCGTACCAAGGAAGATCACGATCGACATCTCTGAATTGTGTTGGAAGTTTTGTTGGACAACAAGCTTTATGCCAAGCTAAGTAAATGCGAGTTCTTGATCAAGCAGGTGGTTTTCCTTTGACATGTTGTTTCGGCCGAGGGTATTCGTGTGGATCCATATAAAGTTGAGGCCATTGTGAGTTGGAAGCAACCAAAGTCTGTTTCAGAAGTCCGTAGTTTCCTAGGGTTGGCAGGATACTACCGACACTTCATAGATGAGTTTTCAAAGATTGCTGCCTTTGATGAAATTGTTGCAGAAGGATGTGAGTTTTGAGTGGACAGAAGCTAGGCAACAAGCTTTCGACAAGTTGAAGGAAGCTTTGACACAGGCTCCAATCTTGATTCAACTAGAGTCAGGAAATGAGTTTTTCATATACAATGATGCATCCTACATGGGTTTAAGGTGTGTACTGATGAAGGAATAAATGGTGGTCGCTTATGCTTCCAGGCAGTTGAAGGTGCACGAGCACAACTACCCCACGCACGACTTTGAGTTGGTTGCGGTGGTGTTTGCCTTGAAGATTTGGCGACATTATCTGTACGATGAGAAGTGTACCGTGTACACAGGTCACAAAAGTTTGAAGTATTTGATGTCTATAAGGAGTTAAACCTTAGGCAACAAAGATGGATGGAGTTGCTTAAGAATTACGACCTAACGATTGAATATCATCTGGGGAAAGTGAACGTGGTAGCGGATGCCTTGAATAGAAAGGTCGTGGTGGAGCTAAGGGCCATGTTTACGAGGTTGAGTTTAACGCGAGATGGTGGGTTGTTAGCGGAGTTACAAGTGAAGCCTTCGATGTTGCATATGATAAAAAATAAGCAACCGTATGATGAGACGTTAGTGCCTCATGATAAGGTTATCTTGGAGGG
Organism: Hibiscus mutabilis; assembly: GCA_019671005.1. Classification (NCBI taxonomy): domain Eukaryota; kingdom Viridiplantae; phylum Streptophyta; class Magnoliopsida; order Malvales; family Malvaceae; genus Hibiscus; species Hibiscus mutabilis. Next base: position 17,430,318 of record CM033734.1, read on the forward strand.
GAATCAGACAAATTTTGGTTTTAAAGAATATGGGTTTTTGTGCTTTAAGAGTCGGGTGGTGGTGCCGATGGATGAAGAGTTGAAGCACACTATCTTGACTAAAGCACGTTCGATTCCTTTTGCTATGCATCAGGGAAGTACGAAGATGTATTAGGATCTGAAGAATGAGTATTTTTGGGTTGGCTTGAAAAAGGATGTCGCAGATTTTGTGGCTCGTTGCATGGTTTGTCAACGTGTTAACGCGAAACATTAGTTTCCTTTGGGGTTGTTGCAATCGTTAATGGTTTTCGAGTGGAAGTAGGAGATGATCACCATGGATTTTTTTGGTTTACCTTTAACACCGTCAAAGAAGAATTCTGTTTGGGTGATCGTGGATAGGTTTACGAAGTGTGCACATTTTCTGGCTGTGCATATAACGTATACTTTGGATAAGTTAGAAGAGTTGTACATTGCTAAGGTTGTGAGGTTGCATGGTGTACCGAAGTCTATTGTGTCGGATAGAGATTCGCGTTTTACCGTGAGGTTTTGGGAGTGTTTGTATAGGGCCTTGGGTACACGGTTGAACTTTAGTACCTCGTATCATCCTCAAACGGATGGTCAATCTGAGCGTGTTATCCTGGTGTTGGAGGATATGTTGCGGTGCTGCATCATAGATTTTCAAGAATCATGGGAGAAGCAGTTGCCGTTGGTAGAGTTTGCTTTTAATAATAGTTACCAATCTAGTATCAAAATGGCACCGTACGAGGCTTTGTATGGAATGAGGTGTCGAACGCCACTTTGTTGGGCAGAGCTAGGAGAGAAGTATGTTTCTTTTCCAGATATGTTGAAGGATACCAATGAGAAAGTAAAGCTTATTAGTGATTGGTTGAAAGCTACTTTGGATCGGTAAAAGTCTTATGATTTCTTGAAGCAAATGGAGATTGAGTATGCAGTTGGTGATCGTGTGTTCTTAAAGGTTTCGCCTTGGAAAAAAGTGATGAGATTTGGTCGGAAGGGCAAGTTAAGCCCTAGGTTTATTGGACCGTATGAGGTGTTGGAGCGCATTGGTCCAGTTGCGTATAGATTCAGGTTGGCGGCTGAGTTAGAAAAGATACATGATGTTTTCCATGTGTCAATGTTGCGGAGGTATAGATCAGATCCTTCGCATGTTACGCATGTTGAGGATATTGGGTTGAATCCAGATTTGACCTATGATGAGGAACTGGTTTGAATTCTAGGTTTGAGTAGCAAAGTTCTCCGCGGGAAGACCATTGAGTTGGTAAAGGTGTTGTGGCGGCACATCGGTGTAGAGGGAGCTACCTGGGAGAGCAAAACAGACATGTTGAAGCAGTTCCCTCATCTTTTCCCGTCAGGTAAATTTCGAGGACGAAATTTCTTAAGAGGGGGGAGTTCTAACGCCCTGAAATTGGGCTTTAGATGTGGGCCAGTGGTTCAAGAGAACCGGTTTAGGCAATTCAAATAGTTTCGGGAATCAATTTATAAAATGGATTTTGGGATAAAATAAAATATGGGAAAATGTTCTAAATTACTTAATTAATATTTTAAGTAATTTTGTGAAGTCACTTTGAGGTAATTAACTTTGATTTTAAGACATTTTAGTCTAGTGACTAAATTGAAAGTTTTCAAAACTGTTTTTGGTGACTAAATCAAAAAAAGGTCAAAACTTAGAATCTTTAATGAGCTAATTATCCAATATTGTTCAACAAATTTCTCTTTTAATTTAGGCCATTTTAAACTATTTTTAAAAGGTTTCATAATTGGATAAAAGAGATTTATTAAAAAGATCTTTAATTTGCCAAAAATATTTTCTTACGTAACTACTTTTATCCAAATCTTTTTCTCTCAACTTTCTCAGCAACCAAACTAGGATTTCTAGTTCAAAATCTTCATGAATCAATCTCCATTTATTTTCTTTTTTGATTCCTTATTGATTTCTCTAAATTCCTTTGCAAAATCTCTTTGGATTTCATCAAAGCTTGGGCAATTAAGGGAGAAATCATCAATTAGAGGTGATTTTCGTTTCTCTCCTCTAATTAAAGGTTCTTCATTGAAATTCCCAAGTTCTTGATCCTTTGTTGTTGATTTATATTAAGAAATTATGATTTTAATATGGATTTATTGGTTAAATTGAGTTTTCTTGAAAAATTGTTGGAAACTGAATTGGAACTGTTTTGGTGATGGATTTAATTGATTTATATCTCAATTTGGATGTATTTTAATGTTGAAAGAGTTGATTAATCAATGTAATCCCGAAACTAAGTGAATTGCTAGATTTCTAGGTTGTGTATGGTTGTTTTTTGGCTTGATCTTGTTGCTGTAGTGTTGCTGGAGGTATAAGGACGTGTTTGAGGTGTTTTTGGATATTAATTGATGATGTTAATGTGTTAGAATCATTAGATGTTGGTTGGGGTTTGTTTAGGTAAGGTTTGGTAGTGTTCTTGATGGTTTTAGGAGGGTGTTGAGTGGATTCTTGTGAGGCGATGTTGTGTTTGTTGGTTGCTGGAGGTTTGAGGTAAAGAGATGTGTTTTAATCCTCTATTTTTGATTGGGTAAAGCATGGGAGTTGAATCTTTTGGCTTTTGAAGAAGGCGCGGAAGCTTGATTTGCGGATCGACAAGCAAGCGTTAGATTGTTGGTGAGTGAAAAAGTGTTTTACTGCTGTTAAAAGGTTTGAAAAGTAGTTGTGGGAGTTTAGATAAAGTTTGACATACTTCTCTAAATTTGGATGTAAGTATCGGTTGAGTTTCCTCTCGGTTTTGGCTTTTGCAAAATGAAATCTGATGCACATGTTATGGTTTTGATTACTCACTATATTATGCATGTTTAAAAATGATTTATGATGCAAATGATCATTGATGATTACTTTTAGGAATAGCATATGATTTATGCAAGTATTTTTGAGAATATGAAAATACATGGTTTAATGTATTTGTGGAATATAGATTTAATGCATATGTAAAACAGTGAAGTAATGTTGTTTATTGAATATATTGGCAATTGGCTGTGTTTAAAATGATATCGGATATAGTTGGCATACCATCGGCTTTAGAGTGCACTATAAAAATCTCCTCATGTTTGTCGAGTGGTGTTAAGAGTCTGTAATCTCCAACATGAGAACCGCAGCGGTTGAGGTGGATAAATGTTCCGTTTACTCCCGCTGGTGGATTATACATTCAAACCGTAGAGGTGGGCAAGTGTGCCATTACTCCGGTTTAAACCGTTGAGGTGGGCAAGTGTACCGTTACTCCGGTTGAGGTATGTATGTGAAGTGGTTGTGGGAACCCTTGAGAAATATGTGTATCCGATAAGTTTTGAGAAAAGAAAGGTTGATGATTTTGAGTCACTTGAAAGCCAATATATGAGATAATGTATCATGTGAAATGGATTATGTTCGTATAATAAGATTTATACATGTGTTTCTCATTAAGCTTGTAATAAAGGTGTTGTGGTGCGAAGCTTAAATTGAGGTAGAGATTGAATCCATGATACATGTGTTGAAAATGATTTAAATGTGCATATTTGAGATGTTGAGAAAAGCATGAGATGTTTTGCCATGAGATAATTACATGTGATTTGATAGAAATGGTTTTAAATGCATTGATGAGTGCTTTGCGATTTCACTCACTAAGCTTATAGCTTTCGCTCTCTTTTCCTCATCAATGCAGAGGAATAGCTTTTTCGGACAGGTCGCGAGCAAGTGAGGATCCAAGAATCGATACATTACAAGTATGGTTTATATACGCTAAGTAGAAATAAGAAGGCAATGTGACCGGGTAGTTTTTGGGAGATGTGTTTTGAGATACTCCCTATTGTCGTAGTTTAGAATAATTTTAGGACTTATTTGATGTTTTGGTATGTGGTTTTGAGGGGTTGGGAGACATTAAGCATGCTTGGGTAGAAATCATGATCATAGGTGATTGTTTGACTATGCCATACTTAGGGTAGACTCAATCTATGTTGCTATGTTTGATGATTGAATATTTATGATGTCTCATGTTGTTTAGAGGTTGATTGGAAAGTGTTAGAATAAGCCAAAGTGTCATATGTTGGACCTAGAAGTCAATACAGGCCGCCCCATACCGGTACAGGCCCCTCTAGTTTCAGTACGCGGGGACTCATCCAAGCTCAAAATGTTCAAAATAGCCTAGGCATACCGATACGCCTGGTAACCGTATCGGTATGCATAGCTATGAAATAGTGCTCGTTTTGGTACACGGGTTACCGTATCGATACGGTGTTTAGATACTAGAATTCTAATTTTTGAAATACACAAGCACGTACCGATACGCCTAGGGCCGTATCGGTACGCCTTTGTCTTCTTGTTCCGTATCGAAATTCAAGTTACCCGTACCGGTACGCTGTCCGTTAAATATGTTGAGATACTATTTGAAGTTTGGAATCTTTGCATTTTGGTCCCTATTTCTTAATTGTGCAATTAAATGTGTATGAATGATTATTTTGAGTTGAGATTAAACATGAAGGCATGTAACATAACTAATTGAGGATTGGAAACTTTAATTTTATGAAAGCCTCGTACATTTTAGAAATTACATTTTAGTCCCTATAATGTGTTTTTGAGCAATTGGATGTCGAAATGACGCCCGATTGAGTTGTAATTTTAACCATGACTCGTATGAACACCTTAGGATCTAAAAATACATTTAGATAAGATAAAATAAAAATAGACCATTTTAGTTGTAATCATTTTGGGGTTTATTTCGGTAAACCCTAATATAGCTCGCTCTGTTTGGTCTTTCTGCAAGACCGGGTCAAGGGGGTTATCGTTCTGGTGGCTCCTCAATAAATGGTTTGGGTACCTTGATTTCTCTGCCATCCAACTCAAGTGGCTCATGTCTCCATAAATAACTTACACTTTTATTCTCTAAGGTCGGTTCTTCAAATTCTTCATTCGTCATATCTCCATCATCCAGTTCTTTGGCATCATCATCCGGAACCTGGCAAATCTGTGTCATGCCCACATTGAAAATGGACTCCATCATCTCGACAGCTTGGCATTCCTCAGGTTCATCTACGTACTTAAAAGCTTGAAGTACGTTAATCGTAACATGTTGGTCATTCATGTTGTAACACCCTCAACGTATATTCGATGATTAAATACACATTGAAGATGTTACTAAAGTTTTTAGCTGATTTCCTGACTTATAAATTTTTAAAAAAAACTAGTTTAGTAAAATAACTTTTCCTCGGTTTCATTAAATTACAAACCTGTCTAGTGTCACCTAGTTTTGACCCTGAATTGGTTAAATAAATATTTAAGACAGTTATTAACATGAAAATATAATTCAGGGTGTAAACTAAGTGAGTTACCTAGACTCTTTTCTTGATTTTAAAATCGCTACTCGATTAGCTTTAACTACATAATAATTATACCAAATCCCATTACTAAGAGTTTAAAACCATACTATTCATCCATAATACTTAGGTTACAAGCCCACTTAAAATAAGTAAACTAACTTATAAGTTTAGTAATACAAAATAACTGCATATTTAAAATACGAGTACATGCCCACTAGACTAGGATGGAAGTATACATACTATTGCTTATAAGCTATAACTCGATTTCCAAAATTGCAACTCCTTCTTCAATAATACTAGCCCGATCAACCTACGTGTATTATGAAATGCACGCTAAGTTTAACTTAGTGAAGCATAAGTATAACAACATAAACAATTAACATAAATATCACAATCCCTGCAAAAATGGTAAATGATTTCCCGTGCAGTTTATAACATTTCATCATTTATCATAGTAAATGAGAAACTAACTTATTTCAATGAATCATGGTTGCATGTATATGTATTCAAAGTTATAATATCATTCTTACTTTATCGGTAAAAAATATGATAGACTTACTAGCCTATCTACTTGCATAAAAGCATTTCATGAATTATACCCCAAAGTATAATTTCATGTGAACCTATGGTACACGAGTCATCATAACAACACAGTGGTGTCTGCAACACCATAGCGTCTGATGATGAGTACGTACTCGAGGATGCCCTTTGCTCCACATTATCGCACCTTTTGTGCTAGTTGATACCGAAGTGTCTAAACAACACCGTAGTGTCTGCAATGCCGTAGCGTCTGATGTCAACACCGAAGTGTCTGAAACGCACCGTAGTGCTGGAATGCAACTGCTAAGACTCTATGGATATCCAAATATACCAAAGACTCTGACACTAGTACTCGAGCATAACAATATAATATTTTCACATTCAATATCCAATCCGTTAATACTATCATTCATAATTCGATAATGGGAAGTTCATACCCAAAATCTAAAATCTGATTTATCTTAGATAAATCTTTAAACTATGACAATGTATCATACATGTCACATCATTAATTCATAACATTCATACAATTATTAAATTAACATGCATTTTAATTAATATCAAGGTCGACTTGTCGCAAGTCGTCCTATTTGTAACATGCCATACATGCATATAATGCACTCACCTGGGCTATGCAAAATATTGGGCCTCACTAAGCTAGCTCACTACTTTTTCCTTGCCTCTTTTATCTTGTGTTTCCTTGTCCTGCTCGAATGTTGCATATTTACCCATCGAGCATATACAATAACATACATGTTAGATTTTTTTATCTAACACTTCTTAACTATAAAATACTAGTATAATTATTCGAATATAAAAATTTTCCTAAAATTTTCCCTTATTTCTCCCTTAGTATCCAAATAGTCCATTTTGGTCCATAGTGACCATTTTGTACCTTTTTGCAATTTATTCAAACTCGAATCACAATTACTCCATAATTATAATATCATTTTCCACTAACTTTTACTCAATGCCCTTCAACCCACTAACCTTTTTTAAAGTGACATTTTAGTCACTAATTTCACATAAAAGTTTGCAAACTTGTACTAATTAATCAATCCAACATTTCTACAATTTTTCTCAAATTTTTCCTTCTATTTTAGCCCTTGGCCGAATTGGTCACTACACCTTCCCAAGGTTGTTTTTCATTCAAACAACATTCTAAGATGCTCAAAATAATTTTTCCAACATGTATTCCTCATTTCCAAAAATTAACACTTAAAACGCCCAATTTATTCTTACATACCGAATTGGGTGTCTAAGCTTTTCAAGGACTTTATTTTGGTCCTAATGCCATAATCAAGCTTGTAATTTCAAAATCTCTTCAAATCCACCACTAGAATAATTTTCACAATATTTTCCCTAATTTACCAAGCATGCCGAAATAGTCACTTAGAAGACTAGTTGAGGATTTTTCATTTTAAAATCAAAATCAAGCTTGTAGAATCATAAATCTTCCATATTCATCCTTAATTTCAAAACCCTAAATAAAATCCCAAATTCTAGGGTTAGGGTTTTTGTCTTCAAACATGAAATTAATCTAAATCTAAGCTTGATTTCAACTCCAACACACTTGATTTACTTAAATCAAGCTTCAATCTCAACATAGAACATGAAACCTTATTTTCTCTCGCATCAATAACATGAAAAAATCTTCATAACTCTTTGTAAAATTACTATCAAATGAAATAAAATTAAACGTACATTAATTTTCTATCAAAAACATACCTTGAATCATGTTTGGAAGCCTTCAAAATGCCAAGGAAAATTTTTGTATATTTTCCCCTTCTTTCTCTTGTGTTTTTCGAAAATGGAGGAGCAGAAGATGAACATATTTTGTTCATCTTTTATCTTATTAACGCCAAGTGTGTTTAATTAAATGAATATTAAATTCATTTAATTACTTAAGTCCAAATAACCCTCCAACTAAGTTCTATTTTCTAATTTGCCATCATGTAAAAGTAGAACTAAATCTAGTTAGAATCCAACTAGAAATATTAAAATATTCATAAAAATAATATTTTATGAATTTTCCATGGCTTATGGAATTGTCTTTAAAATTCTAATTCGATCCAATTACCTTATAATTTACATGAAATCTTTATCGAATAAAATTCTCTTAATAATCCTTTATCAATTATCCATACGAATAATATTAACTCGAACAGATTCCTTTTTATCAGTCTCAAGTACTGACATGAGACCTTCCCAAGAGGTCACCCATTCTATGTCCTAAGCACGCTTAACTTTGTAGTTCGATCGAAATTCGATATCTTATACTGCATTTTTATTCGAATCAAGTATCTGTTTATCCCCTAATTGTTCGATCAAAAATAGATTTCTACATAAATCACATACCAGAAATCTAATTATACAGATCAACTTCCTGTAACATGTACTACTTATCTGTGCAAATAAAAATATTTAATGATAAAGATTATCCATCAGGTGCCTATACTCTTTCTTTCGGATTTCAACCAAACTTCGCAAGTACCCTATTTTTGCTTACTCTTTATCACACGGTACTCTAAATTCTCAGAAATTCCTTTCCAAGAGTTCATAATTAAAGAAATCCTAACTTTTATATTTTATCATTTTAGTCACTAAGTTAGCTTTTAAGCCCTTATCTTAGTACTAAATGACTCTTAAACAACTTAGCAAATTTTGGGGCATTACAATTCTCCCCCTTAAGAAAATTCGTCCTCGAATTTTAAAACGTACCTGATTTAAACAATTTCGGGTACTACTTTCTCATTTTCTCCTCGGTCTCCCAAGTTGCCTTTTCCACTTTGTGGTTCCTCCAAAGGACTTTGACCAATAGAATTTTCTTGTTTCTCAATTCTTTTACTCCATACAATAAAATCTCCTCGGTTTCTTCTTCATATGTTAAATCATGTTGCAATTCAATCTCTTTTGGAGTGATAACATGCGAGGGATCTAATCGATACCTTCGTAACATAGATACATGAAATACATCATGGATCTTGCTCATCTCTAGAGGTAAGGCCAGTTGATAAGCCACTGGTCCAACTCTTTTGAGAATTTCATAAGGTCCAATGAATCTGGGACTTAGTTTCCCTTTTCGACCAAAATGTAGTACTTTCTTCCAAGGTGAGACCTTCAAAAATACTTTATCTCCAACATCAAATTCAACATCCTTTCTCTTTTTGTCTGCATATGCCTTTTGTTGATCCGTGACTGCTTTGAGATTATTCTGAATAATCTTCACTTTATCTTCCATTTCTCGGGTTAAATAAATCCCACCTGTTTTTAGGTCAATATGAACATTTCGGTCCTGTAATTTGAACCAATTAAGAGGAGTTCTGCACTTTCGTCCATAAAGTGCTTCAAATGGTGCCATTTTGATACTTTTCGGATAACTGTTGTTATATGCGAATTCGGCTAATGGCAAATACCTTTCCCATAATCTAATGAACTCAATAATGCAAGCTTCCAGCATGTCTTCTAAAATCTGGATCGTTCGTTCTGACTTCCCGTCCATTTGCGGATGGAATGCAGTACTAAAATTTAATTTAGTACCTAGCGCCTCGTGTAGTGCTCCCCAAAACCTCGAAGTAAACCTCGGGTCTCTATCTGATACAATCGATACTGGAACACCATGTAGTCGTACTATTTCTCTAATATATAATTACGCATACTTATCCATTGAATAATCCACACGAACTAGAATAAAATGTGCAGACTTCGATAAACGATCCATGATGACCCATATTGAATCCTTTATACTGGGCGTAACTGGTAACCCTATTACAAAATCCATAGTCACTTTTTCCCATTTCCACTGAGGAATGGAGATAGGCTGTAACAATCCATAAGGTACTTGATGCTCTATTTTAACTTGTTGACATGTTAGACATTTTGGTACAAACTCTAAGATTGCTCTTTTCATTCTCGGCCACCAATAGCGGGTTTTCAAATCTTGATACATTTTATTACTTCCTGGGTGCATAACTAATGGGCAATAGTGAGCTTCTGTTAAAATCTCTTTCTTTAATTCACTATTGTCAAGAATATAAAATTTTTCTCGATAGTATAAACAACCATCAGACTTGATTTCATAGTCTTGCGCTTCCCCAAATTCAGCTTGTTTCCTCTTTTCAAGGCATTCTTTATCTGAAATTTGCAAATCTTTAATGTGATCCAATACGGCTGGTTTAAAATGAAATTCTGCTGCAAATGAACCATCATGTCCTAATGATAATTGTGCATTCATTGCACGCAACACAGAGAACGTCTTTCGACTAAGAGCATCGACTACCACGTAGCCTTTCCGAGATGATAATCGATAATCACATCATAATCTTTTAGGAATTCAACCCACCTTCGTTGTCTCAGATTTAGATCTCGTTGTGTCATCAAGTATTTCAAACTTTTGTGATCAGTGTAGATATGACACTTTTCACCATATAAATAATGTCTCCAAATTTTCAGTGCAAAAATCACTGCTGCCATCTCCAAGTCATGAGTTGGATAATTCTTTTCATGAGTTTTGAGTTGTTGCGATGCATAAGCTACAACGTGTCCTTCTTGCATTAATACACAACCCAAACCATTATGGGATGCATCACTATACAAAATGTACTCTTTTCTCGGCTCCAGTTTAATTAATACTGGTGCCTCTGTCAAAAATTTCTTTAATCTTTCGAAACTCTCTTGACACTTCTCTCTCCATACAAAAGAAACATTTTTCCTTAACAGCTGAGTAAGTGGCATGGCAATGATAGAGAAGTTTTGGACAAATCGTCTATAGTATCCAGCTAATCCCAAGAAACTTTTGACTTCCGAGATATTCTTTAGTGCTTCCTATTCAAGAATAGTTTGTACCTTCTTGGGATCCACTCTTATTCCATTAGCAGATACGACATGTTCGAGAAAAGTTACTTCGAATAGCCAGAATTGACATTTGGATAACTTCGCATAAAGCTGTTTATCTCTTAATGTCTGTAATACCACTCGGAGATGTCGATCGTGGTCATCTTCAGTCTTAGAATATACCAAGATATCATCTATAAATACCACCACAAATTGGTCCAAGTAGGGTTGAAACACCCTATTCATCAAGTCCATAAATACGGCAGGGGCGTTTGTGAGTCCAAACGGCATTAATAAAAACTCGTAGTGTTCATAGCGAGTCCTGAGTGGTGTCTTTGGTATATCTTCTTCCTTAACTTTTAGCAGATAATAGCCTGATCGAAGATTGATTTTTGAAAACACAGCAGCTCCCCTGAGCTGATCAAATAAATCTTAAATTTTTGGCAATGAATACTTATTTTTTATCGTCACCTTATTCAGTTGTTGATAATCTATACACAATTATAAAGATCCATCCTTCTTCTTTACGAATAATACTGGGGCTCTCCATGGTGACACACTCGGTCGAATATAGCCTCGATCTAATAACTTTGTAATTGAGCTTTCAGCTCCCTTAATTCTGTTGGCGCCATCCTATAGGGTGCCATCGATACCGGATCTGTTTTGGGGTACACATCTATTCCAATTTGTACCTCTCTATATGGAGGTAACCATGGCAACTCATTTGGAAATACATCTAAAAATTCTCGCACGGTTGGTATATCTTCCAATTTCTTGTTTGATGCTTGCGTATTCACCACATTAACTAAATACGTTTCACACCCATTATTTAACATCTTCCGAGCCATCACTGTAGAGATTACTGAGTTTAGGTAATCGTTTTTTTCTCCCACTACAACCACTTCAGAACCATCCGGTCCTTGAAGTACTAATTGCTTCTTTTTTACATTTAACATTTGCATCATATGCAGATAGCCAGTCTATTCCCAAGATAATCTCAAATTCATGGAATGGTAGCTCCATGGAAATTCAATCTCTTGAATCACTAAGGGGCAATTCTTATATATCCAAGTCACTCTAGCACTATGACCAAGCGGATTACTGGAAATCACATCACTAGGAATAGTCTATATAGAAATTCTTCTTTTAGTAACTAGTTTGGAGCTAATATACGAATGAGTAGAACCAGGATCAATTAAAACAAACACAGATTCACCAAAAAGTCAAAAAGTACCTTATATAATATCTGGATCATGCTTGTCCTCATATGTACGGATATTATATACTCGAGCTGGGGTTCAAAATTCTCGTGTTGATGATGCCTCTGATCCAGCTTGGTTTGATGTTCTAGCTTGTCCTGTTCCACCACGACCATGGCCTCTAAGTGGAGCTGCTATAGATCATTATGACTGGATAGGGTTCTCTGTCTGTCCTCATGGACATTCTCTAGAAAAATGTCACATCTGACCACATCGCAGACAGGCTCCTGTAATAGTCCAGCAAACCCCTCCATGCTTTTTCCCACAGTGCTCACATTCTGGGTAAGAAGCTTTTTTAACTTCTTCGAGCCTGCAGTAGACATCTAAGAAGCTTGGGCTCTTTCAGAATAAGGATTTTCGTGTGTAGATCCAGTTCCAATCTTGCTTTATTGACGAGAACCTTTACCTCGCTTAGACTGTACTGAGACAAATGATTCTCCAGATCTTTTAGTTGATCGAGATGATTGAGCTCTTATTCGCTCTAGATAAGCCATTTCCATAGCCTTTGCTCTATTCACTGCATCTTGACAAACTGACAGGTTCATGCCTAACAGTAATTCCTTGGGTCTTGGATGAAGCCCCTCAATGAACCATTCACAGCGAGATTTTTTAGTCGGCATTAAATCAGTTGCATATCAACTTAATCGGTTAAACTCTAACTCATACTCATAAACTGAACAATTGCCTTGCTTGAGATCCAGGAATTGCTGAAGCATTTCTCTCTTAAATTGATCACCAACATGTTTGGCTTTAAATGCTTCCTGGAAAAATGTCCAAGTTACTTGTTCAGCAGGTACCAGCTCTATGGCATTTGACCACCATATACGAGCATGTTCCCTAAAAAGAGATACAGCTCCCTCTAGTTTTTCAGCATCAGAGCAATTTAACCCGTCCAACATAACCTTGACATCATTTAACCATAAGTCTGTGGCCATTAGACCACCTTCTCCATTGAACTCAGACGCACCCAATTTCTTAAGCTCTTTAGCAGTCGATGCCCTTACAGGTGTAGGAGCCAGAGCTGGTGCTGGTGCAGGTGGTTGTAGCCTATTAACCATCGCCTCTAACGCTTGCACTAATGCTCCATATTCTTGAGCTGTAGCTCTCTGCTGTATAGGTGGCTTAGCAGGGGCAGGAGCTGGAGGTGGAACGTGTTGCACCTCATTACTATCACTATGAGCCTCTTCCGGGCCCTGGTGATCTGTCGCATGACGTGATCCCTCAGCGTCCGACATTGTCTATTACAACATAATCATAATCATATTAGTAAAGAGCCACATCAAGTTATATAAGTGATATATCAGTAACATAACATCCTAGGGGCATGTACACTTTAAACAAATCACATCGTACTCGGTTTAACCTCCAAAATTAGCTAAACCTAGGCTCTGATACCATTAAATGTATCACCCTCAACGTATATTCGATGATTAAATACACATTGAAGATGTTACTAAAGTTTTTAGCTGATTTCCTGACTTGTAAATTTCTTTTAAACTAGTTTAGTAAAATAACTTTTCCTCGGTTTCATTAAATTACAAACCTATCTAGTGTCACCTATTTTGACCCTGAATTGGTTAAATAAATATTTAAGACGGTTATTAACATGAAAATATAATTCATGGTGTAAACTATGTGAGCTACCTAGACCCTTTTCTTGATTTTAAAATCGCTACTCGATTAACTTTAACTACATATTAATTATACCAAATCCCATTACTAAGAGTTTAAAACCATACTATTCATCCATAATACTTAGGTTACAAGCCCACTTAAAATAAGTAAACTAACTTATAAGTTTAGTAATACAAAACAACTGCATATTTAAAATACGAGTACATGCCCACTAAACTAGGATGTAAGTATACATACTATTACTTATAAGCGATAACTCGATTTCTAAAAGTGCAGCTCCTTCTACGATAATACTATCCCGATCGACCTACGTGTATTACGAAACACGCTAAGTATAACTTAGTGAGGCATAAGTATAACAACATAAACAATTAACATAAATATCACAATCCCTGCAAAAATGGTAAACGATTTCCCGTGCAGTTTATAACATTTCATCATTTATCATAGTAAATGAGAAACTAACTTATTTCAATGAATCATGGTTGCATGTATATGTATTCAAAGTCATAATATCATTCTTACTTTATCGGTAATAAATACGATAGACTTACTGGCCTATCTACTTGCATAAAAGCATTTCATGAATTATAGCCCAAAGTACAATTTCATGTGAACCTATGGTATACGAGTCAACATAACGACACCGTAGTGTCTGCAACGCCGTAGCATCTGATGATGAGTGCGTACTCGAGGATGCCCTTTGCTCCACATTATTGCACCTTTTGTGCTAGTCGACACCGAAGTGTCTAAACAACATTGTAGTGTCTGCAACGCCGTAGCATCTGATGTCAACACCGAAGTGTCTGAAATGCACCGTAGTGCTGGAATTCAGCTGCTAAGACTCTATGGATATATAATTATACCAAAGACTCTCACACTAGTACTCGGGCATAACAATATAATATTTTCACATTCAATATCGAATCCGTCAATACTATCATTCATAATTCGATAATGGGAAGTTCATACCCAAAATCTAAAATCCGATTTATCTTAGATAAATCTTTAAACTATGACAATGTATCCTACATGTCACATCATTAATTCATAACATTCATATAATTATTAAATTAACATGCATTTTAATTAATATCAAGGTTGACATGTCGCAAGTCGTCTTATTTGTAACATGTCATACATGCATATAATGCACTCACCTGGGCTATGCAAAATAATGGTCCTCACTAAGCTAGTTCACTACTTTTTCCTTGCCTCTTTTATCTCGTGTTTTCCTGTCCTGATCGAACGCTGCATATTTACCCATCGAACATATACAATAACATACATGTTAGATTTTTTTTATCTAACACTGTTTAACTATAAAATACTAGTATAATTATTCGAATATAAAATTTTTCCTAAAATTTTTCCCTTTTTTCTCCCTTAGTAGCCAAATAGTCCATTTTGGTCCCTAGTGACCATTTTGTACCTTTTTGCAATTTATTCAAACTCGAATCACAATTACTCCATAATTCTATCATTTTCCACTAACTTTTACTCAATGCCCTTCAACCCACTAACCTTTGTTAAAGTGACATTTTAGTCACTAATTTCACACAAAAGTTTGCAAACTTGTACTAATTAATCAATCCAACATTTTTACATTTTTTCTCAAATTTTTCCTTCTATTTTAGCCCTTGGCCGAATTGGTCACTACACCCTCCCAAGGTTGTTTTTTATTCAAACAACATTCTAATATGCTCAAAATAATTTTTCCAACATGTATTCTTCATTTCCAAAAATTAACACTTAAAACCCCAATTTATTCTTACATACCGAATTGGGTGTCTAAGCTTTTCTAGGACTTTATTTTGGTCCTAATGCCATAATCAAGCTTGTAATTTCATAATCTCTTCAAATCCACCACTAGAATAATTTTCACAATATTTTCCCTAATTTACCATGAATGCCGAAATAGTCACTTAGAAGACTAGTTGAGGATTTTTCATTCTAACATCAAAATCAAGCTTATAGAATCATAAATCTTCCATATCCATCTTTAATTTCAAAACCCTAAATAAAATCCCAAATACTAGGGTTAGGGTTTATGTCTTCAAACATGAAATCAATCTAAATCTAAGTTTGATTTCAACTCCACAATACTTGCTTTACTTAAATCAAGCTTCAATCTCAACATAGAACATGAAGCCCTATTTTCTCTCTCATCAATAACATGAACAAATCTTCATAACTCTTTGTAAAATTACTATCAACTGAAAGAAAATTAAACATAGATTAATTTTCTATTAAAAACATACCTTGAATCATGTTTGGAAACCTTCAAAATGCCTAGGAAAATTTTTGTATATTTTTTCCTTCTTTCTCTTGTGTTTTTCAAAAATGGAGGAGTAGAAGATGAACATATTTTGTTCATCTTTTATCTTATTAATGACAAGTGTGTTTAATTAAATGAATATTAAATCCATTTAATTACTTAAGTCCAAATAACCCTTCAACTAAGTTCTATTTTCTAATTTGCCATCATGTAAAAGTAGAACTAAATCTAGTTAGAATCCAACTAGAAATATTAAAATATTCATAAAAATAATATTTTATGAATTTTCCATGGCTTATGAAACAGTCTTTAAAATTCCAATTCGATCTGATTACCTGATAATTTACCCGAAATCTTTATCGGATAAAATTCTCTTAGTAATCCTTTATCAATTATCCATACGAATAATATTAACTCGAATTGATTCCTTTTTATTAGTCTCAAGTACTGACATGAGACCTTCCCAAGAGGTCACCCATCCTATGTCCTGAGCACGCTTAACATTGTAGTTCGATCGAAATTCGATATTTTATACTGCAGTTTTATTCGAATCAAGTATCTGCTTATCCTTTAATTGTTCGATCAAAAATAGAATTCTACATAAATCTCATACCAGAAATCTAATTATACATATCAACTTCCTGTAACCTCTAGTACTTATCTGTGCAAATAAAAATATTTAATGATAAAAATTATCCATCAGGTGCATATACTCTCCCCATCGGATTTCAACCAAATTTCGCAAGTACCCTATTTTTGCTTACTCTTTATCACACGGTACTCTAAATTCTTAGAAATTCCTTTCCAAGAGTCCATAATTAAAGAAATCTTAACTTTTATATTTTATCATTTTAGTCACTAAGGTAGCTTTTAAGCCCTTATCTTAGTACTAAATGACTCATAAACAACTTAGCAAATTTTGGTGTATTACACATGCACATAGTAAGTTCACTTTTTGAACATCAATGAAGGCCCTACCCATGGCAAGGAATGGTATGCCTGATATAATTGGGACATTAACATTTGCCTCATATTCTAAAATGATAAAATCAACAAGAAATATAAATTTATTTACCTTTACCAAAACATCCCCAATCTTACCCTTAGGATGTGCATAAGATTGATCTTCCAGCTGAAGTGTTACCATGGTAGGCCTTGCTTTAATTCCAAGTTTCCTAAAACTGACATTGGCATCAATTGATGCTGGCTCCCAAGTCACACAGTGCCTTACCCACAAATCTATTGCCAATAGTACAGGGAATAGTGAAACTTCCTGGATCTTTCAGTTTTGGTGGCAATCGATTAAGTATCATTACATTGTATCCCTCAGTAAGAGCAACAGTCTCGAAATTACTCAATCTCCTCTTTTTGGACAATATGACCTTTATGATTTTAACGTAGTTCGGCATTTTCTCGAGAGCTTCCACTAATGGTATGCTAATTTGCAATTATTTAAGAACTTCCAAGAAGCGTTTAAACTGGCACCATTTTTTTCATAATGACAATTAATTAACTGCTTGACAGATGTCTCAGCCTCGTATTGATTGCCACTCTAAAAAGTAACTGATTTGCATTGTTTATTACCCTTATGACGAGCATCTTCTATATTGCTTGGCAAAGTTCTCCGGGTCTGTTACTGAGTGCATTGGCAATCTGTCCAAGTTGAACCTCCAAGTTCCGCATAGATGCTGCTAAACTCTGGACAGTTACATCAGTTTGCTCCATGTAATCCATCAAAGTGTTCCCCCGAGTAGTTCTCTACCCTACATGAAAATTGTTTTGTGCTCTCTGCGACATTGCATTCTGGTTTAAAACTTGTTGCGCATTGTTATTCTGACGATGGGCATTAAATTGATTACCTCCTAATTTAACCAAGAGAAGTTCGGATGCTGCTTCAAACATGCATTATAAGTATTGGAATATGTATTATAATTACGATTGAAATTGCAAACAAAATTTACCGATTCAGGGTTTGCTGGGCAATCTTCCACAAGATGATCCTCTCCACATATTATGTAGAATGGGTTTGGTGCCTTGACTTCTTGAGCTTCAATACTCTTTTGCATTGATTTCACTATTTTAGTGAGGTTGGAAATTTGAGCATTGATAGATGATAATGTATCAAGCTCTAATTTTCTAGCGATTTTTGTTCTGGTTCCCAGTCTGGCAGTAGGATACTGGAGGTTATTGGTGGAAATCCTTTCAAGGATGTCATATGCCTCCGTGTAATTCTTGTCTAGTAGCGAACCATTTGTCGAAGCATCAACCACTATCCTGGCATGAACATTGAGTCCGTTATAAAAGATCTTTATCTGGGTCCAAGTAGGAAATCCATGCATGGGGAACCTCCTCAATAGGTCCTTAATCGCTCCGAGGCATCATAAAAAGTCTCATCATTAGCCTGCCTAAAAGTAATGATTTCACTTTGTAGCTTGGCATTAAGTTTAGGTGGCTGGAATCGCAAAAATTCTGGCATAGTTCTGCCCATGAAGTAATAGAACCAGGTGGCAAAGAACTTAGCCACAGTTTTGCTCTATCTATTAGGAAAACTATGAACAATTTTAGTTTCACTGTATCTTCAGCTGCACTAGGTTGCTGAAATAATTGGCAAACCTCCATGAATAACTTCAAGTGTTGCCTTGGGTCTCCATTAGGTGATCCATAAAATTGACCTACATTCAATAGTGTTTGTATCATTACCAGTTTAAGTTTAAAATTAGTTGTATTTACCTTTGGACCAATCAGTCCTGGCACCAAATTGTCCATGTTGGTGCCAAATGTTCTCTGATAGGTCGTTCCTCTTCCACAACAACGGCAGGGGCAGGCAAAATTTCATTATATATTGTCAGATTCTCCCTATTATTTATGACACCTTCTGCTCCACCATTTCCGTTATGAGCCATTTCTCAAAGCTTTTTCCGTAACCTGCGTAGTTTGTTTTTATTTTTGGGTCGTATAAAAGTTCTTCCTTTGCAGTGCGGTTCCTAGTCATACACAAAACAAAAAAATAGGAAAATAAAACAAAAACAAGTAAAAAATCAAAATAAATAATTTCGTTGCAATCCCCGGCAATGGCGCTATTGGTGGCCGAGAATGAAAAGAGCAATCTTAGAGTTTGTACCAAAATGTATCAAGGCATTCAATTACTAAAAACTAAGAAAAAAACTAAGAAAAAAACTGAGCGTTCATCGCAATAACATCCCTATCCAACTTAAAAGATTTAGTTCATGGCTGGGGGGTCCATCCACCAATCATCATTTCTTAACATCACCATTTTAAAAGAAAATTAAATTAAGAGAAATGGACAAAGAAGGAGATCCGTCGATGCATTCCTTTAATGGATCTAGAGCTCTCGGTTTAAGCCTGATCGAACCATGATTTCCCTCTATCTTCTTCTTTCACCATGGTGTCGCCCCCTTGGCTCATGGATCACCTCTCTTTAAATAGGCATGCGCGGGAACCCTAGATTGGGTTTGAAACTTGAAAAAACAGTTACACACCAAGATAAGTGCGTTATCATCTTATCCTCCTTTTGAATTTTAGGGTTGATGTGTTCTTAAACCAAAGGCTACTTGACCGAACATCAGTCGTCCTTCTTTTGCCAACCGATCTTGGTAATTTTCGTCCAACTTTGCCAAATGCAACTCGGCATTTCTCTTATAATTCTCTGGCTTCTTGCTCTTGTCCTGCTCTGCTCTTCCAGACTTGCCATGCTCCTAACCTGCATTCAAAACCAGTAAAACACCCATTTACTTCGACAAAAGAAACATTCCCTAACTCATTGACGCAAATGCATGATTTAACTAGCTAAATGCACAAATATACACTCAAAGGCAAGCAAAAGCATTGTAATATATGTATAAAAACATTACTTTTGAGGAGTTAACAGATACTTACTTACTGCTGTATTACTTGATGACCGTGTATACTTGCATGTAAAAAAGACCTAATCTTGGCATTATTTACTCGCTTAATTACACTGAACCATCGATCTGTTGCCAAGCATTAGTCGGTCGACAAGAGATTACAACTCAGGTAAATAGACTTGATCTGGACATATTCTTAAAAGCACGAAAATTAATATCTCTAGATCATAAAAATGACCCTACAAAGAAAAGGTAAAAACTTTAACTCAAAGGCTCAAAACAGAATAGATACAAATATCACCAAAGTTCGACGATGAAAAGGTAAAAACCAATAACAAACAACATTAAAGAAATGCATATTACAATAACAAGGCATGTTAACAACGCAGTCATTATCACAACTCAATCGTGAACAACAGCGGTGGCTGTGAGCTTGTATCCAAATTCAGTTCGAGGGTCCAAAATAGTGAAAACAACAGGATAATCAAAAGAGTGTCATCTTATTAGCCGTGACGCCGTCAAGTCCAACCCTAATAGAAAAATAAATGAAAAAAACATCCAAACGATCAATTAAAAGAAGAAAAGCATGCCAAAAGAAAGAAGATACATACCAAAATGTTGAGAATAACGTGTCACAAGAACAGAGTTATTGAATTTAAAAACTATAAAATAAAAACGAAGCAAAACAAAGATTATCAGCGTTCGACAACCAGCCTTAAAACTAATATCGCCGTCAACCATGTAAAGATGAAAAACCAAACAGAAAAAAAAATGTAAATGCCAAAGGGAAAAAGAAAGGGACAATTATTTTGTGAGGTGATTCCGTCGTCTATCTCTAACTCGAAATACACATGAATATCAATGTGAAGAAAGCTAGCGAACATATTAGTATCTCACATCTGAAATGTAAAATCTAAATCTGCTTTTATTTTCTAAAAATTAATTTAGAAAGATATATTAAAAAAAAACAAAGCAAATTATATTAAAAAAAATGGTTACTGCCATATGCTCAATTGGGGTGAATGCCAAATGTAAAAAGAAACTGAAGATACTAAAGTTACCAGGAAAGCCAAATACGAACCTCTTTCCTTTTATAGGGAACACAATCAAATAGTAAAATTTTAGGGTATGTTTGGTTTTAAAAAACATAGGTCGTTTTTATTTTTATTTTCTTGAAAAATAAAAAATATTGAAGAAAAAGTGTTTGATTGTAAAATTAAAAAAATTCTAAAAAATAAAAATGAGTGAAAATTTGAAAACAAAAAAAAAATGCTTTCACTATTTTCATTGAAAATGTTTTTTAAAAGGTGGAAAAAAAGAAAGAAAATGTTTTTAAACTTGAACTTTATTTTATCCGGGTTCGGATTCTTCTAATGTTTTTTTATCGGTAAAGAGTATGATAAAATTGAGAAATAATATAAGCCAACAATGTCTCAAACCTCGTTAAAAACCTCCCTACACCTAAATGGAGGAAAAGAGTACTCGGGACAATGAAAAGATGAGTACACCAAAAATTGTCAAACATCAAGGGAGCCAACAGTACCCAAAACCGCATACATCAAGACTCGACATCCTCGAGGCAATCTAGCCAAACCCGCATGTATCAAGACTCAACACCCTCTATTCCATTACCTGAAACCAAGAAGATCTATCAACACCCCCTTTAGCTAGGGTGTCAACCGAGCTATTTGTCTCATGGTAAACATTATGCAAATGTACCCGAGCCAATGTTGCACATGCAATATCAATGCGACAAAACCATGGCCACAATGTGTTCGGTCACGCCAGTACACCCCATGGCGCAGCAAAAAAATTATCCGACGATTACCACCAGAGAGATCTATGTACGAAGAATGAATCAAGGTGAAGAATTACCTATTTAAAATCTGGAATTCTGAATTTGGAGAAGATAGATATCCAATTACGATTCCACGAAGTCGATTCTTAAGCCGCAACGATAATGCTCCAACCTCTACTTAGTCACCAGTTAAAACGAGCATATAAAACTCTCTAAACTATTTAGAAAGTTTTTCCAAAAGCATTAATGACTGCTCGATTTCTCATGTTTTTATATATCATTTGTAATCCTAATTCAACTCATATTAGGATTTCAATATATGTATAAATATATATAATCCTAATTCAACTTAATTAGGATTTTAATATATATATAATAAATATATATAATCTCAATTCAACTTAATTAGGATTTCAATATATATATATATATATATATATATATATATATATATATATATATATATCCCAATTCAACTTTAATTAGGATTTCAATATATATAGATATAATCCTTATTCAGCTTTAATTAGGATTTCAATATATATATTAATTTAAATCGAATTATATTATTTATTTATTAAAAGAGTCATAATTATTTTCTTTTAATAGTTAAATTATATAGGTATCAAATATATATTAATTTAACTAAATTCGTGTACAATAAATTTGTACATATATAATTCGTTTAATATATATACATTTCAACCGTGGGTGTGACCCTGTAGGTTCATAACGTTAGTAGTAAATATTAGAACATTTCTAATATTACAAACAATGAGTGGCATCTAGTAATATGTCATTGTCACCTAAATTACGAGAAATAATGATTCGACATAACCTCTTCGTGATTAACTCTTTTTATGTATTACATCCTTTTGTCATTTATATCTAGATTGGACACAAGTCATAGAACAGTCACACTTGTATAGTCCATCTAATATTTCTTGATATCTTGAGTAGACTATTATAAGCGAATAACTATGATATCTCATATCAACTTATTCGAGCATGGTCATGCATTTCTAGTCTCACTCAATCAAGTGGCCTACGATATTACTCCTTTTATGTAGGAGGGACAGATCTTATCTTGATCAACCATATCCCATTATATAGATTGTGACATATCCAATATCAGTCTTTATAGTGTAGTCGGTTACGACATACGTTTGACTGTATCAAAATATGTCACTCATGATGTTAAAATAATAATGATCTCAAGTCTGATGATCATACATGTAGTTATCACTATGAGCAATGTTGTGACTGTCACATAATAATCCAAGAAACATGCTCATAGCGGGTCAGTTAAGTATATTGTTTTCTATCACATACTTATGTATTGATTTTGATATCTCTATGTCAATGACAACACTTTGTGATCAATCAACTACATATTAGCCTTAATGCCTTATCGTTGTCCATGCCCACAATAATACTCGACTAAGGACTTTTAAGAATAATCATATTATTCTAAGGACTTTATTATAATTCAATTTATTTATACATGTAGAATAGTAAATGAAAATAATAATGACAATACCTTTGTATTAATAAACAAGGTAAAAACAAATGTCATTTACAATCATCTTATGATTGGTCTTTGGGCATACTCTAACACAATGTACACGGCCTATGATCATACTATAATATCCATGAGACCGCCACTATAGAATCTAATTCTATAACGACTGAACAATCTCTCCATTTTTAGTCTAGAAGAATTACCAAGGCTTGACATATAGCTCGTAATTCTGCCTCATTCGAATCGATCACACCCAAAGGTCCAGAGAACAATACAAGATATGCCCCATGTCAATATGCAACATGCCACCACATCCTGCCGATCATGGTTTACTTTGCGTCGATCCGTCAACATTAAATTTTAGTAACCCACTTGGCGGTGGGCACCAACGTACACCCACCCTTGCCACATACGAGCTTGATCTCTCTTCACAGAGCCAAGGGCATTCCCACCACATTGATTCAGCAAACACACAATGTGTTTTAGCTTCATGGATCCAATATAAAGATCTAAGTTTGATTAAAAAGAACAACTCACTCACTTGTAGACGCTTTGAATTAAATATTAAATCATTGCAGGAAAGTTGCATCGACCACAACACTGACGCGTAACCTACCAGCCACCATCTACGCGTCAAACCTAAGAAAATACTATGAAAGCATTCGCTAAGAAACATGGACAAGCTTGGTGGCCATACCACTTCAACCCTTCACCACCGAAAAATAACAGACATACGTCTCTCATACTTTGACAATTAAAAAATATATGGTCGACAGCATCCGCTTCCTCGCCACACTATCGACACTTCAACTCATTATCATTGATTGGTAAGCCTCTATCTTTCAAGAAGCATAAGGTCGGCACACGTTCTAACAAAACAAACCACAAGAAATATTGCATTTTTAGGGCACCTCAAGCTACCAAATAGCCGAGCATTCCATATCTCCCTCAAGGCCAAACGAGGCTATCAACTTTGATAACTTACCCACCGAAAACCTTCCATCCCTCACGTGCTTCCAGACGAACCTATCTTCCGTAGAAGCATCAAGCACACAGCCAATTACTACAGCCCTTAAGTCGCGCAAATGTTCCACAAATAATTGTAAACCACGAAATTTCCCTCAATTGTCATGTTCAAGCGAGTTATCATACGTGTATTCCCCTACTAATGCCAATTTATTACGCGTCATTCTAAATAAATGAGGGAAGATGTGACATAATAGAACCTCTATGCACCAACAATCGCACCAAAACAACACCTTTGCACCTTACCAATAATCCACATAAAGTTCGATATCCCCATAAAATGTTGTACACATGCATCACCCTACACCTTTACAATTTGCCTCCATATTGTGGACATATTCTTTTTTGCAATATCATTACATCGCCATTTAAACACAATCTCACCATATTTGGCCACAATCAATGCCTGCCAAAGAGAATTACCCTCTATAGCATATCGCCAACTCCATTTGGCTAGAAATGCACAATTACGTGTATGTAAATTGACAACACCCAATTCATCATGTTTCCTCGGCCGGCAAACAACCTTCCAATTCACCCTATGCAACTTTTGTTTTAACTCGGTACCACCCCATAAGAAAGCACGTCTGATACGGTCAATCTTCATAATAATACTCTATGGCACCATAAACACACACATATAATACATGGGCAGCAAGGACAACATCGATTTCACTAATGTCAGGCGAGCCACAAAAGACAACGACCCTTTTTTTATCCTGGTAGTTGCTTACAAAATTTTTGTAACAGCAGCTCCCACATTTGCAAGAGTCGAGGATTAACACCAATTGGAAGTCTCAGATAAGTAAGTGGCAACACACCCCTATCGTAACCCAACACTGTAGCCATATCCTACATCACAGCCTCCTTTATGCCTACTCCATAAAGGCAAGATTTCTCATAATTTATCTATAAACTTGATGTATATTCAAAGCATATTGATAAATGTGTAAAAGTACTATTTTTCCTACCTTTTTACTCACATTATTGTTATACTTAAGCTCATTTTAGTTACATTTGTAGTCATTCATGCATAAGTTTGTAGTTTCCTAGTTCAATGTGCTTGACCATGCATTTTATTACTTTTTGTAGAAAGAATGCTTCTCTTTTGCTTGTTTGTGTGCAAGACGAATTACCGAGCCAATTGCCAAGTCTGCCATGGCGTTGAAGGGATCAAAGCGGTTAGGATCTCCAAACGCCCAATCCAAATTCAAATGCAAAGGATAAATCCCAATTTTTATTTATTTATCAGCTACATTATCTCCCACATTTGAAATTCAAAATAGAAGCCCTATCTCCACCAAATTCTCACGCAGCAAACTCTCCTCAACACCTATTTAAAGGGGATCGAAACACATAAAGAAGGGATAAGAAATTGGGGGATCGAATCGAGAGGGAGAGACCAAGGGAAGCTGTCAAATTAAGGAGTTCATCTCCTCTTTTCCTTTATTGCAGTAATCGCACATCACCCTTTATGTAGGGGAAAATATCTTTGTATTTTCTTTTCACCCAACCATGAACTAAATTAGATGGTTTGGGTTATTAGTTTTTTTAGAGGTTTTTGTATGGATGATTTAATTTTGGTTCAAGTTTAAATGCACGGTGTTGATTCAATTTCTATTCTTACAAATCAAGTAGTTTAACGCTTGAGTGGAGAATCATTTGTTGAAACTCAAATCCCTAAATCGATGACAGTACAAGGTAGAGCGAGATCAGTGGTGATTCGTGGGAAGAAATCACTCTAATGAAGTGACAGCCATAGGAGGTTCCTCAACCGAGTAGATTTCCAAACATTATGAGAGTTGATGGAGATTAACAGACTGAATTGAATCCAGGTTTCCTAACATTGCGAGAGTTGAAGGAAATCAATTCCCTCTTGAACCAAGTTTTCGGAAGGTGACAAAGTGAAGGAGCTTGGCGACAGGGAGAATTTCAAGCGGCTAACAAGAGTTCAAGGAAAGACGGTGTTCATTCTTGGTAAAGTAACATGTGACAGAAGTATCACCAAATTTTTGCGCAAGCGTCAGCCCTTCAAGTTATAGATAACGTGAAGGCATTGAAGAACACTCTGCCGAACATTGGAGACACAGTTGACTTGCCACGACATCGCACTTGCCGCAACAATTAACTTGCCAAGGCAACCACTTGCCGAGAAGAGTCTTACTCTGACTCAACCACTTGTAATTGCATTTCACTAGTCACGGAGAGTCCTACTTCCATCAAACTACTTGCCTGGGCAATTACTTGCCACGACAATCTACTTGCCTCAGCATTTCACTTGCCTCCGGCATTCAACTTGCCAAAGCAATTTATCTGGCATACTCTCAATCCTGATAATCCAACCAATTCTCTCATTGATTATTTTATTTCCTTTACAATATTTAGTTATTTGTTTTATTTTTCTATCACTGTTGATCATCACAACTATTCTCTTATTTCAGTGCAAGGAGTTAAGAGTCTAAGTCCTTCAGACCAATCTCTGTGGAGACGATACTCTATATTTATCACTTATTACTTACGACGTATTCATTTGCACATATGCGTAGCACTCGAAACACGCAACAAGTTTTTGGCATCATTGTCGGGGACTGGCAATTACGACTCTACCTTTAATTTCTTACATTATTTTTTTATTATGTTATTTGTTTCAAGTGGCTAACACCCTTTGGTTTTGCATCTGTGTATGACCAGGGCAAGACTAACAGCACAAGACTATCCACTTGAACCTGAGATTGAACGTGTACTCCGTAAGAGAATAAGAGAACTACGCACAGTTATGGCAGATTCAATTGCCAATGGCAATAAGAATACCACAATAGGAGGCAATGCAGCCATTGCAGATCAACTAGTTCGAGTACAAAACAGACCCATTCGAGATCACTTACTACCAAACCTTGGTGATCTCAATCCAGGAATTGCTACTCTTGAGATTTAAGCCGCAAACTTTGAATTGAAGCCTGTAATGTTCAATATGCTAAATTCAATTGGGCAATTTGGCGGCTCAGCAGCCGAAGATGCCAGGCAACATCTAAGATCTTTCTTAGAGGTTTTTGATTCTTTCAAACAGCAAGGAGTCCATGAGGATGTCCTTAGACTTAGACTTTTTCCCTATTCACTAAGGGATAGGGCAAGAACATGGTTCAATAGCATATCATCAGGCACTCTAGAATGTTTGACAGATATATGCCGAAGTTTCCTTGTCAGGTATAATTCTACTAGCATGATAGATAAATTGCGTAATGATATCAATTATTTTCGTCAAGCAAATGACGAATCTATGTACGAGGCTTGGGATCGTTACAAAGAGCTTCCTTGTAAGTGTTTCATGCATGGATTTTGAGAATGGACACAAGTAGTGATGATCCACAGTGGAGTCAACGCATCAACGAGGATGATGCTAGATGCCTCAACAAATAGAACACACCTAAATAAATCACCAGAGGAAGCGTTTGAGATTATTGATAGACTTGCCAACAATGACTATCAATTTCCAACTGCTAGGAGGGGACAAGCAAGGCGACATGCCACAGTAATTGAGCTTGATTCAACTGATCTCATCTCAGCACAATTGGCCGCATTAACCAATATGGTTAAGAATCTGCAGCGTCCCAGCAACAAACAGGAGGTAAAGTTATTAGATTCATCTTGTGATTTTTATAATGATAACCATGATTCTTCTGAGTGTCTATAGAACCCAAAAACCAGTTTTTATGTTGGAAACTACAACATAAACAACAATCCATATTCCAGCACATATAATCCGAAATAGAAGCAACATCAAAACTTCTCATAGAATAAGCAGAGTGGCTACAACAATACATCTCGATAGAATACTGAAGCATCAGGATTCCAACAGAACATGACAACAGAATCAATTACCAAAACAACAATCAACAGCTAGTTCTTTGGAAACCACTCTCAATGCTTTTATCCTTAAAACTAAATCTTATATGGCTGAAACTAGCAATTTCATGAAAAAGACTGACTCTTTTATGAACAGGACTAAAATTTGAATGCAAAGTCAAGAAGCAGCAATTAAGTCTTTAAAAACTCAGGTTGGACAGTTTGCCCAAGCCCTAAGCACGAGGCCACAAGGAACCTTGCCTAGCAATACTGAGGTTGCACGAGGTTCAGGCCATGAGCAGTGTAAAGTAATCACCACTAGAAGCGGAGCAAAGATGGGCAATGAACCTATCCAACCTGAGAAGGATGAGCCATTGATCAATGACAAACATTTAGAGGATGCCAAGGTAAATTCGTCTACGGTAACCATACCACCGGTGATTGCCCCAGCAAATTCACATGTCGCGGCAAGTTCATCTAACCTTACCAGGCCAGTCGAGATGAGTAAAGACAAAGAGAACATACCACCACCACCATTTCCATAGATGTTAAAGAAGTAGAAGAATGAGTATCAGTTCAAGAAGTTCATTGACATTCTTAAACAAGTCCACATCAACTTACCACTGGTTGAGGCAATCGAGCAGATGCTAAATTACGCCATGTTCCTTAAAGAAATAGTATCTAAGTGTAAGAGGTTGAGCGAGTTTGAGACAGTTGCCTTGACGAAATGATGCATGGCTCTGTTGCACAACCAATTGCCCCATAAGATTAAAGATCCAGGAAGTTTCACAATACCATGTTCCATTGGCGAGCATTACATCAGAAAAGCTCAATGTGACCTTGGAGCAAGCATAAATCTTATGCCCAAATCTGTGTTTCAATGATTGTGTCACGGCCCGCACATTTGGGTCCGAGACAGATGCGCAACAAGCAACCCAAGGGGTTCTAGGCTTGCCAAGAAGACCACCAGACTTGGTCCGATCGTTGGAGACTGAAAGAAAGCCCAAGTACATTGAGCCTGGTAAATTAATAGATGGCATCTTACCGGGGAATATTCCAAGGGATAAGAATATCTCTCAATGTAAACACAAACTTAAGGAAAGAATTTCATAGTGATATAGTTTCCTTAGTTAGTGTAGATTTGGTAGGTGGCTTTCGATCTAGGCCGTTAGTGTGATTCGATCTCGTCCGTTCATTGTATGGGGATTCAACTATAAATAGAGACCTCCCCACCTCACTTGTATCATCCATCATTTGAGTAATACACTTGGAATTTACTCTAAAACACTCTGTAGTGTTCTTAGCGTTCTTTCTCTTATTCTTGTTGCCTTTCTCTTTTGTTCGGTTCCTCTTGGAACGATCTTGTGTTTCTGCGACTTGGGAGTATTCGATCTTTCGGATCGAGGATTCAGGCTTACTTAGTCGTTTGTCTTAAGGAATCGACTAAGGCCGCACGTTGGGTTGGTTCAGAAGTCTAGCCCCGTGACAATTGGTATAGACAAGGGGAGGCTCACCACAATCATGCTGCAGCTTGCAGATAGATCATATCTGCATCCCGAGAGAAAATTTGAAGATTTTCTGGTAAGAGTTGATAAGTTTATTTTTTCCACTGATTTTATTATTTTGGACTGTGAAGTAGATGAGTTTGCACCCATCATTCTTGAAAGATAATTCTTAGCAACGGGGAGGACTTTGATCAATTTTAAGAGAGGAGAACTCACCATGAGGGTAAATGAGCAGCAAGTTACACTCAGCGTGTTCAAAACACTCTAGCACGCCGACGATCTAGAAGAATGCCAAGCAATAAAAGCCACGACAAAATTCAACTTCGATGCAGAAACTCAAATTGTTGACTGCTTACCTGGACCTGAAGGAAACAATAACGTAGATAACCACTTAGAGACCCATAACACGTTCCTAGATGAACAGTTGCTAATTGCCAAGGCAATTCCCTGGTATGCAGATATAATGAATTTTCTTGTAAGTGGTATTTTACCTCATGATCTTTCTTATCATGGAAAGAAGCGGTTCCTACATAATGCTAAGCATTATTGTTGGGACGAGCTTCTTTTGTTTAAACAATGTGCAGATCAGGTTATGAGAATATGCATTCCTGAGGAGGAGCAGAAAAATATACTCCAACAATGTCATTCATCATCCTATGGAGGTCATTTTGGAGGAACACGCACAGCGGCAAAAGTCTTACAGTTAGGATTTTATTGGCCTACTCTCTACAAGGATGCTCATGAGTTTTACAAGCAATGTGATCGATGTCAAAGAACCGGGAATATTTCAAGATGGCATGAGATGTCATTGCAGAACATCCTAGAGGTAGAATTGTTTGAAATTTGGGGCATTGACTTTATGGGGAACTTTCTATCATTATATGGCAACCTTTACATTCTACTCCCTGTGGACTATGTGTCCAAGTGGGTTGAAGCAGTTGCAACCCCCAAAAATGATGCAAAGATTGTTCAAAGATTTCTACAAAAGAACATATTCTCACGATTTGGACTGTCGAAGGAAATTATCAGTGATGAGGGTAAGCATTTTGACAACAAACTTATTGCCAAAGTGTTCCAATGTTTTGGGGTTACCCGTAAAATTGCCACGGCATATCACCCGCAAAGCAATGGGTAAGCCAAGATCTCTAATTGAGAATTAAATATTATTTTGGAGAAAGCTGTAAATTTTTCACGTAAGGATTGGTATAAGAGGCTAGATGATGCTCTTTGGGATTATCGAACCGCATATAAGACACCCTTGGGCACGACTCTATATAGACTCGTCTATGAAAAAACTTGCCACCTTCCTATAGAGATCAAGCATAAAGCTTATTGGGCCATCTCAACAATGAATATGGATTGGGAGAAAGTTGGACAGAAGCGTTTGTTGGACATGAATGAGAACAAAGAGTTCCGCGCATCTCCGTATAACAACACCAAGCTGTACAAGTAGAAAAAAATCGATGGAATGTCAGAAAGATTTTGCCACAGCAATTCTTGCCAGGGCAAATGGTGCTTCTTTATAATTCACGCCTTAAACTTTTTCCAAGTAAACTTAAATCACGATGGACTGGACTATTCGAGGTGGTTAAACCCTAGTCCCATGGTGCTGTTGTGATCCGAACGATCAAGAATAGATCTGAGTTCAAGGTCAATGGCCAAAGATTAAAGCACTATGTTGGAAGCCATGTTGAGAGAGACAAGTTCACAATCTCCTTGGGAGATGCATGAAAATGCTCTCGCTAAGGAATTTTCATTTTATTTTTTAGTTATTTTTAGACTTGTTATTTTTGGATTTTTGTTATTTTAGTTTGTTTTGGGAATTTTCTTATTTATTTTGGTTATTTAAATTTTCGGTTAGTTAGGTTATTTACTGTTTTTTAATTTTAATTGTGGTTATTTATATTTCTTTTATTTCTTTTTAAATTTGAATCTTTTCTCTTTTTATTTATCCATTCTTTTTTTTTATTTTTTTTATTTTAATCTTTATCTTTTTTCTTTTTTAGGTCAAGAGTTTAAATTGGAGAAGAATTGAAGAAGTGTTTGGAATTTTTTTCAAGAGAGAGGGCAAGGGTCGGTAGGATATTGTGGGTTTAAATACCTAATTTTGATCTAACCCTAGATTTCTTTCATCTTTTTCTCTACCCTAGCCGCACCACTCTTCCCCTTACCATATGCTTTTTCACCCATTGGTGAGACATCATTCAACCTTTCACCTTTCCATCATTCATCATCATTCACCTCACCATTATAACACCAACCTTCCATCTCTCCCATTCATTTACTCTGTCATATTCACTTCATCTTCTTCCCACTTCTTTTTCTCCATTGTTGAAACTTTGAGTTTTCTTTTCTTTTTCTTCTTAAATCGAAATAATGTCTACAAGCCTCAAAAACATGGATGAAATTTGTCCCTCACGCACGCCACAACATCATACCGTAAGTTCACCACAGTGGCTGTGCAGAAGCAGTTCGAAGAGAAGTTTGCAACGAGGCAAGTTTGGGAGAAGCAAGGCTTTTCCTATAAAATGACACACCCGAGTTTCAGTCTTGAGGAGTCCATATATGCCATGATTGAGAGCCATAAATAGACAATATTCTGTGAACAACCGGCCGGTGTAAACGTCTTATGGGTAAGAGAATTTTACTATCATGTTTCTAGTCCAGATAACCCGGTTGTATTTATACGTGGCAGGGCCATTCTTCTCGGCGCTACTACCATCAACGCCTATTAAAGCTTGTTCTTCAAAGAAGATGAACATGCAAAGTTCATGGAGAATGTGAATCGCAAGAAGATGGACCAAGTTTTAGAGGATCTTACCTTGGAAGGAACGGAATGGAACAAGGGAGAACTCAAGGGAACGGTAAACCCCATTATGTTAAAACCTAAAGCTAAGTTGTGTAATAATTTTATTAACTCGTTTAATGCCTACCACACACAACACCACTGTTTTGTTGTCTCAATTGTTGTTGTTGCACTCTATTCTTCACAAGCGTGTTATCAATATTGGGTAAATAATTGTGAATGAAATTTATGTATGCAGTAAAAAGGACATAGGAGCCTTATACTTCCCAATTTAATAACTATTTTGTGTGAGAAAGAAAAGGTACCAATTGAGCCAACCGATGAATGAATGCAAAAGCGGAGTGGGTAGACAAGGCGCAGTACATGCGAGTAATGCAAGAAGGAATGCCACGACCAAAGCCAACTGTCCCAGTTGCCTCGACAAGTGCACATGCCGTGGTAAAAGACACTGCACCAAAAGAGTTTGCCTCGGTAAGTTCTCAAGGGGTGGTCGATCTAATACGCCCTTTGTTGGAGAAGTTAAAGTGCATGGAGGAGCGAGAGATGAAGCTTCTGTGGTATATCAAGGATCGGGATGTTGCACTAGCACAAACCATCTTGGAGAAGTACCCCGATTGCCAAGTATTGTTCCCCGTGTTCCCTAAAGAGTTACTTACCACGGCAAGTGAGGCTGGCAAGTCTGGCCCAGCCAAGAAGAAAAATGCCACGACAACTGATGTCAAGGATAAAGGTAAGAAATCAATGACTGAACCTATGCAAACTAAACCATTTGTTGATCTTGTAGATTCTAAAGACACTACTTCCACACCGTTGATGTCCCCACAATCGAATGAGCTACCACAAAAACCAACAAAGCGTAAAGCTTCACCACTTAAGGAAGCCGACACGATGGGTGAGCCAAAGAATAAGGTAGAGGAGACTAAAGCTTCAACCCCTGCACCACCAGCAAGACAGCAACCAGCACACACTGGAAAGTATGTTAAGCACATAGACACCAGGAAATCACGAGCTAGAGGTGATGACCTCTCTGACTAGCATTTGCGTTCTCATTTTTTTTGTTTTCATGCATT
Source organism: Hibiscus mutabilis (assembly GCA_019671005.1). Classification (NCBI taxonomy): domain Eukaryota; kingdom Viridiplantae; phylum Streptophyta; class Magnoliopsida; order Malvales; family Malvaceae; genus Hibiscus; species Hibiscus mutabilis. The sequence goes on from CM033734.1 coordinate 17,463,615, forward strand.
CAGGACAATGTTTTCCTCGAGTTTGGGGGATTGTCTTGGTTGTTTCATGTTTACTTGCACTTGCATTCATTTTCTTTTAGTTAGTGTCACTTGCCATGATAGTTTGTCTGACTGAACTTGTTAATAACCTGTTGTGATATCTGATGATGATGTATTTGGCATGGCGTTAGGTTAAGAAAACTTTGGACTTTGGGCTTAGCATGGAAATTTGCTTAGGATTTTGTTATGATGCTACTTTAATAAACACTGTTGTGACTTGTTAATCTAGGAGAACCTAGTGAACCTTAGGCAAGAAATATTAGAACAACGCTAGAGGTGCCCAACTAGCTCTAGCCAAAAAAATAATGAACAATGAACCTTATCTAGAGGTGCCCATCTGGCTCTAGTCTTGGGGATCTTGCAAATGCTAGAGGTACCCGAAACTGGCTCTAGTATAAGAATAAAAAAGAAGAATTACTAAAGGTGCCCGAAACTGGCTCTAGTTAGATCGTTTGCCTCGGCAAGTTAATAAAACTAAGGTTTTGCTTGGAACTCCTATGATTAACTTGTACATGACTACGCACACACTTCACTTGTATCATACTGAATTTTGAGTAATCTCTATATATTTTGCCTAAAGTCGCAAAGGTAATTAATGCTAGTTCCCCAGTTTTGAGGATTGAAGTCAGGTATGCAACTTCTTTGTGTTTGGTAAATGCCTTGGCAGGTGCTTGTTAGTATTATATTGATTGAGGACAAGCAATAGTTCGAGTTTGGGGGTGTGATAAGTGTGTAAAAGTACTATTTTCCTACCCTTTTTACTCACATTATTATTAGACTTAAGCTCATTTTAGTTGCATTTTTAGTCATTCATGCGTAAGTTCGTAGTTTCCTAGTTCAATGTGCTTGGCCATGCATTTTATTACATTTTGTAGAAAGAATGTTGCTCCTTTGCTTGTTTGTGTGCAGGACAAATTGTCGAGCCAATTGCCGAAGTCCGCTATGGCGTTGAAGGGATCAAAGCGGTTGGGATCTCCCGCCCAATCCAAATTTAAATGCAAAGGACAAATCCCCATTTTTATTTATTTATCAACTACATTATCTCCCACATTTGAAATTCAAAATGGAAGACCTATCTCCACCAAATTCCCACGCAACAAAGTCTCCACCAAATTCCCACGCAACAAACTTTCATCCACACCTATTTAAAGGGGATCGAAACACATGAAGAAGAGAGAGGAAATTGGGGGATCAAATCGAGAGGGAGAGATCATGGGAAGCTGATCGTGGGAGTGATCGGATTGAGGAGTTCATCTTCTCTCTTCCTTCATTATTGTAATCACACATCACCCTTCATGTTGGGGAAAATTTTCTTTGTATTTTCTTTTCACCCGACCATGAACTAAATTAGATGGTTTGGGTTATCAGGTTTTGAGAGGTTTTTGTATGGATGATTTAATTTTGGTTCAAGTTTAAATGCACAATGTTGATTCAATTCCTATTCTTGCAAATCAAGTAGTTTAACGCTTGAGTAGAGAATTATTTGTTGAAACTCAAATCCCTAAATCAATGACAGCATAAGGGAGAGCGAGATCAATGATGATTCGTGGGAAGGAATCACTCTAATGAAGTGACAGCCATTGGAGGTTGCTCAACTGAGTCGATTTCCAAACATTACGAGAGTTGATGGAGATCAACGGACTGAATTGAATCCAGGTTTCCTAACATTGTGAGAGCTGAAAGAAATCAATTCTCACTTGAACCAAGTTTTCGGAAGGTGACAAAGTGAAGGAGCTTGCCGACAAGGAGAATTTCAAGCGGCTAGCAAGAGTTCAAGGAAAGACAATATTCATTCTTGGTAAAGTAACGTGTGACAGACGTATCACCAAGATTTGCACAAGCCTCAGCCCTTCAAGTTAGAGATAACGTGAAGGCAGTGAAGAACACTCTGCCGAACATCGGAGACACAATTGACTTGCCACGGCATCGCACTTGTCGCAACAATTAATTTTCCAGGACAACCACTTGCCGAGAAGAGTCCTACTTCGACTCAACCACTTGCAATTGTATTTCACTGGTCACGGGGAGTCATACTCCTAGCAAACTACTTGCATGGGCAATTACTTGCCATGGCAATCTACTTGCCTTAGCATTTTACTTGCCTCCGGCATTCAACTTGCCAAAGCAATTCATCCGGCATACTCTCAATCGTGATAATCCAACCAATTCTCTCATTGATTACTTTATTTTCCTTACAATCTTTAGTTATTTGTTTTATTTTTCTATCACTATCGATCATCACAGCTATTCTCTTATTTCAGTGCAAGGAGTTAAGAGTCCAAGTCCTTCAGACCAGTCTCTGTGGAGACGACTCTATACTTATCACTTATTACTTGCGACGTGTTCGCTAGCACATTTGCGTAACACTCAAAACATGCAACACATGTCAAAACCCGTTTTAAATTAACCACATAACTAACCTCACATTTCGACAAAATTTTATAAAGCGAGTTCAATAAGCAAATGGGTCGAAAATCACCTATATTCCTCGAGTTGTCCTTCTTCAGAATTAATACCACAAACGTGGAATTAACTCCCTTTGGTAGTCGGCTTTACTCATAGAATGCATTCATCAATTGCATCACATCCTGCTTTACGAAACTCCACCCTTTCTTATATAACTTAAATGTGAAACCGTCAAGCCTAGGTGCCTTTGATCCCTCGCATCCTCAGATTGCATCTTGAACCTCTTCCACAGAAAAAGGGTATCTCCAAACTCGCTGCCTGATTGTAATCCAAACGTTGAAAAAACACATCCGCATCCAAGGAGCCTGTTTCATTTTGTCTTGCAAAATGCTTCTTGAATTCACAATAGAAAAAATGTTTCAGCCGATCCGGGTTAGTTTCCCATCTTCCATTAATATGCAAGCAATTTATGGAATTACGCAATGTGTGAAATTTTGCCGTTTGATGGAAGAACTTGGTGTTTCTGTCTCCTTTTTTTTTAACCAAGTCACCCTTGACTTTTGTCGCCAAACAGATTCACGATAGAAACATAGCTACCGTATTCAGAGTGCAAATTCCTTTTTTACTCAACTAATGCATCCGGCAACATCTCCTCTCCCAGATTATCGTCGAGTTCATCAATTCGCCGTGTTACTTCCACTATAAGCTGGTCCACATGTTCGAAGGATGTCTTATTCCTCTCACGTAAAAAACATTTCAATCCCCTCAACTTTTGCAAAATTCTCAAACCAGAATCTAGCCCCGACAATCGCGACCATCCCTGCTCCATCTGCTTCATATTTGCAGCTCTCTCAATCCAAATGTTTAGAAACTGAAACGGCCTCAGTCTGAATCATCACTCACCATGAGCAGCGGCACATGGTCAGACAGACCTCTCGGCAAATTACTCAGCACCCATCGGGCATATCTCTCCATCCATGAAGACGAAACTAAAAAATGATCAATTCGGTTACACTTGTTTCCCTGACCAAACCACATGAATTTCTTTCCTCGCATAGGCACATCAATTAAATCATTTCGAGAAATAAAATCAGCAAACCCCGACATACCTTGCACCATATTTGAGCAACCAGATCGCTCGCTTCGCTGTGTAATCATGTTGGAATCACCTCTCAAACACCACGAAAATGCTTTACCATGTACCAAAATGCTTAACTCCTGCCATAAATTCACCTATTCCTCAAGCACACAATGAGCGTATACCCCGACAACACCACACGACCAATCATTTATTATCCAATGGTCTTCAACCATCACAAAATGAAACTGCATGGTCGACCTTTGCAACCGAAATTGGGCCTTGTCCCAAATTAAAAGGATTCCCCCCATAATTACCATTCGAAGGTGTATACACATATTCAAAATTATTTCATACCCAAATTCGCCTAACAATTTTATCCGTTACCACTTCCATCTTCGTCTCTTGTAACAGAATCATCTCGCATCGGTGTTGTCGTATTAATTTCTGAGCTGCTTTACATTTCGCTGCGGTTTCAAGACCTCGCACATTCCACGCAACATCCTCATTCTTCACTGCTACTGTCGCAGCTCTCTCGCTTCAATGAGACGTGCTATATCTTTTACAATCTCATCTTTATTACCTAAAGTTTCAGCATCTATCAATTTTTCCAAGTCAAGAGTCTCCCTTGCTTCTCTTATAACACGTTTACGCTGTATAAAATCAGAGTCCGATGAAGATCCGTTCGCTACTGATGGTGATCTTGTCGGCTGTTTCCTCATACGCCCTCTTTCTCTTTTCACCAGCCTTTCTTCTGCCTTACTCCTCTCTTCTGGCGATAAGAAACTAAGAACTGACTTCTGAAATTTGTCGAATTCTTCTTTGTTCCCCATTGTATTCAATCATCATAGCTTTCCCTGCCCTAGGGATCTCGGACCGAGGACCGATGCCCAACAGGCACTAATTCAAGTCCCCTCGAACTCTGCCCCAATTCACAAATACTCACATCCAAACTTGCGTGACCCTCCTCAATTCGTTCCACAACACCCATTGCCTCCTCATCCACCCATGACCCCTACACCTCTCTTGTCCCACTAATGAAATTGATCGATGTCTCAAGCACACGCCAATCCTTCATACGATTCTCTTCCCATAAGCGATTTGTGTCAACCATTCGGCAATGCAGTCATAAAAGTATCCGGTACAACAGACTCCTTCCCCGAATTCATCGCAGTTTGCTGCACTTCCTCCTGTTGCCGTAGACTAGTATCACTCACAAATTCTGTATCATCGGTACTTGAATCCCCTTCTTTCGCACAGCAATCATCCCCCTTCAAGCCTATTATCTCCTCTACTTCCTTAATTCTCACATGGAAAACATTGTCTCCTACCTGTAGATCGATATTGTCCTCAATGTGACGAAACCAATCTGTCTCCACCAAAAATCGTGTTGTTTCAAAGTTCGAATGAGTTATAGTCTCAGCATCCACCTGTACCAATTCACCCCAAATCGCTGCGATGTTACGAAAAGTTCCCTCTCCCACACGCTGACACCCATACTCTACGGTTCAGTATTGCGATCTTCGGCGACCATTCCATTACGTTTTCCAATCACTGATCAAGCCTCCCTATTTCCAGGATTCTCTTTCTTTCCTCCGAATTGGGAAACATCAGTAGAACCAAAGATCTGGCTACTCTCATTATCGTGAATCCCTTCAAGTTCGCCCGGTGAAACTCCTGTGCCAACTCCAAAATCTGTCGTGGCTTACGGCAAAATCCAAATGCACAGTTTTTCAAAATCTCCAGCTTTTCCTCATCAATGATCCCCACAATCACCTAATGATCTTCATTTGTTTGTGCACTCGCTAGCCCCAATTCCTCAATCGGCTTATTCGGTTGAATTGCATCCTTTTGCGTTTTCACATTAGGTGTTTGGCATTTTGCATTTTGTCTCCCAGTATCGGATCTATTCCCTCCACTCTTCCTTCTCCAAAAAGAATCTCGGGTGTCCCTTTGTGCCATTGCCACACGAACCCTAGATCCATACAATATAAAACTATTAAAACGTTCAATTACCCGATCCGCATCTGCCTTTGATTTCCTTCGTACAAAACCAAATCTAGTCCCATCTCTGGTTTTCTTGTTCGGCACAAAGACATCTACCATCACTCCATATCTATCAAACACTTGCCATTTTCCTTTCCAATGTAGTTGCCACGGTAAGTTCGCCACGAAAACCGTCCAACAGCACTGCCCTGCATTTCTACCAAATCTCGACTGCCTCCGATCACGCCAACCTCCCGCCATCATCGCTTAAATGTAATTATTTAATCATATTTAATGGTAATTTTTTATTCCTTTTAACCTAGTCACCCTTGACTTTTGCCTGAAGTGGTTCTCGTTACAAAGAGTGAGTGTTCCAACGACTTCCAACTATTTAGTCTGCATATGTTATGTGATTTTATCACCAAAACTTTTTGACAAAATAAAGATTTATGTCTCCCTTTATGTTAATGAAAATTTTAGCATCTTTTTATGATAAGGAGACCCACATTTTGGAGAAATTATACATGGTCTCAGCTCAACATGTCATTCATGGTCACATCCAATAAGATTCATTTATTTAATGACATTTAGAAAAGAGGTGAAGATTTACCTTGAAAAAAAATAAGATAGAAAATTATTATTAGATGAGACCATGGATGGCGTGATGAGCTCATCTGATAATTTTTCCACATTTTGTATTATGACAATGGCACCTAACAATTAAGACCATAGTACTACTTTAGTTGTGCAAGCAACTCATATTAATTGTTCTTAAAAGATTCTAGTTTCTGCTGTTCAATTCTCTCTTAAATAAAATACGCTGGGCTATCAGCAAGCTCCACTGCTCTGTATTAAGGCCATTTAATGTGCATTTACTTCTCATTTATTCTTACCACGCTCCCTCTGTTGAACTCGCCATGCAGGCATGCTCACTGAAACATTGGCACGCATAATTATTGATCATTAATCATGTCATGTAATTGCTTGGTTTAGGACATCGATCTAGGTATGCTAGGTGCATTCTTTGTTTCGATTTTATGAATAGAGATGTTTTAGATAGCTAGAAACTATGGTTTCTTTTGCTGGTGAGGTAGGAAGGAAATTAAAGCAAAATAAATCTTATATTTAACAATAAGAGAACATAAACTTAGCATTTAGTTGTAGACACAGTATCTATCCAAATGAAAGCTGTAGCATTAAAGATGTTGAAATACTAGGAGTAGGAACATAAAATCTAAGTAGCACACACGAGTGGATAAAATGCTTCAAGAAACTGACACAACCGAAAGGTGTTTGCTTAGGTCCTGGGCTTGAGGTGACCTTCATTGGCGAGCTTGAAGAATCGAGCCTGAGCTGCTGCAGCACTGTTTGAACCAAGTGCTGAGACAAAACTCTCCCGGACTTGCTTAGTCGAGAGTGGGAACCTATGGTTCACCATGGAGTTGAGAAACGAGGCGGTTCCTTCCCGGTAAAGCGCCCCAAGTCCATCGGTACGTGTGTTTGAAAGTGCTTGGGGCAAGCTCATGGTTGCTCCAAACCCGGGAACGCTGGTCACACCGAATGCACTGCCTAAAGTGCCCCACCAACCAAGCAGACCCCATATCAGTGTAGGGTGGCTCCTCCAGAAACTGAAAGCATAACAAATAGTATGAGTTTTTACTGTTAGTACCGTAGATCGATGATAAAAAAGCAACATTTGGATGTCACAATGACTTACTCGCATGTACCACCGATTGGTGGAGTTGGAGCAGGAAAGAATGGAGGTGTGGGAATGCTTGGAGTTCCTGGATCGATGGGGGTTGGAGGGCTAACTGGTGTTGGTGGACTGCCACCTCCATAAGTTGGCGGACTTCCACCTCCGTATGATGGTGGACTCCCACCTCCATAGGATGGTGGACTTCCACCTCCATAAGTTGGCGGACTACCGTGTGAAGGAGTGCGTGGTGGTGTCGATGGAGTTGGATCATGAGGTGGGGTTCCACAATTTCCACCCGATGGCGTTGACGGTGTTGTTGGGGTATGGTGGTAACCACCTCCATGCGACGGGGTTCCATGAGAGGGAGGCGAGCCACCTGAACCGTGGGACGGTGGTGTTCCATGTGAACCTGCACTTGGACAGTTGGACGAATTACAATCAGCATGCATGCCATTGCCACAACAAAACAAAAAACAACAGACAACATGCATGAACTATATACCTGAGGGTGGAGTTCCTGCATGAGGGTCCGGAGATGGATAGTAGTTTTTCTGCTCCCCAAGGCCAGTGGCGGCCACCGTCACAGCAATGACCAAGTTTTGGCAGAGCAAACCAGCAACCAAAACCCACATCAAACAAACCTGCTTGATTCTTTCCCTCGCCATATCTATCTGCTATAATGCTACTGCAACACCAAAGAATGGAGAGGACTGTGAAGAAGGTGTGTGAGTTGATCAATATAAAGCCCGAACGAGGTGAAGTAAATGGAAATAGGTGAAGCGGCATGACGTTAGTTGATGACAGCAGGTGCATTTATATATTGTATTAATTATCAACTTTTGAATTGTTGAAATAATGTTGAGCTTGAAATAATTTGTGTTTAGCATGGACTTAATCGCATAATTTTGTTCACAAGACTCGGAGACTAATTAAGCTATCATCAACTTTCTGGCAGAAAAAGAGATTAATTGTTAATTGGCAAATCCATGTGGGCAGGAAATCCAATGAAGAGAGATAAATGCATTGGGACCATCTTTACTTACTACAGAAACGTATATTAATGTGAGATCAATATAGGTAGGGTATTGGCATGAGATTAATATTTGCTTAAACATAGGATTTTTGTCTCTTCCAACTTATCTAGATTCGATAGTTTATTAATTTTCGACATCTCATAATTATATTAGACCAATATGATTCAAAAAATTAAAATAATAACAATAAAGGGTCAAAAATGATAAATATGTCAAAATTTATACTTGAATTATGGTTAAGGCGTAAATGAGACGAGACAAATCGCGAGTTATTCGAGTTTAGTTCGGTCAAAATTTAATTCGATTGAATAAAACTGGACTTGACTCGAGCTCAAACTCGACTTGAGTTCTTAATGAGTCGAGTTGAGCTACTCAATACCAGACTCGAAAAGCTCGCGAGCTACTCGAAAATATAATATACTGTTTTTTTTAAATAAACTAAAGTACATGTGTGTTGTTGGATATAATAATGTAATATTTGTAATAGTAGAGATGCTCTCTACTTTGTCATTTTTAATTATTGTGGAGAAAAAAAAATTGTAAAACAAGGCCGAACTCTCTATAAAAGGCTCTCAAATATGATGCAAAAGGACAAACTCAATTTCCCGAATTCAATATCAAAGATATTATTGTTGTTGAATAGAATCAACAATTATTATTATTATTATTATTATTATTATTATTATTATTATTATAGTTGTAAATAAGATGAGACTGATGCTCACTTGAGTTCGAATCGATCAAAGTTCAAGTTCGAACTCGCTCGAGTTTTTAACGAGCCAAATCAAGCTCTACACTACTCGGACTCGGCTCGTATACAACCCTAATTATAGTCATAAAATTTTATTTCATTCAACGAAGGGTTGTTGATAGAGTTTTTTGTTTTTAAAAGGTAAATAGGGCCTCGTTAAAACCCCTTCCGCATCTCACGTCATCAATCGACAATTCCAGAAGCAGGAGGTGGAAAAGAGTGCCCTTCCTAATATGGAACCTGCACTTAATATGGTGTGGTTCATCTTGGCTAAGATTTCCATGATGAAGATCTTGTTGTTGAGTTCTTAGATTTATGGTTTAACAATGGGAAACAGCATATGATAATTTCTTACTTAGAGATTTCAAAGGCAAATTGTTGAAGCACAGCACTTGTACAACCTGTCACAACCCAATAGAAGAAGATGAGAACATGGTCGCAGAGCTTTGAGAGAGCTTCATGAGGCTGAAATGGACCCACAGTTCTGCAAATGGAGAAATGGATCTTAAATGGGTGTGGCAGAAGGTAGGTGTAGATTATTTACAAGAGTAATGAATCACAGCAATGGTAGTGCCATTTGGAGGCCTATACTTAAAAGTTACCCCTGTAAATGTAAACATGTATCTCCGAAACAAAACGATTTTAACTCATGTCTCTTATGACGAATATTATCTTCTTTTTCATTGAGACTATTTGTTAGCTCAAAAAATATATTATTGAACTAGTGGATAATTTGAACTAAAATATTTTAATTATTATTCACAATCGAATTAAAATAAATATACATATTAGTTCTAAAATGTTTATTTTTTTAATAATTGTTTTTTTTTATGAAATATTGATTTTATGTTTGAAACTACTTAAACTATGCTTTGAAATTATTCATTTTTATAACACTTATATTCACAATCACTTTTTTTATATGAGTGTTGTATGTGTATATTTTATTCTATAAAATGATAATATAAATATATGAATATAAAGTATTCTAAAATGAAGAATTTTAAATCATAGTTTGAGTCATTTCAAACATAAAATCAATATTTCATTCAAAAACTAAAAATGAAATCAACCTTGATTGCATTTATTTATTTATTTTCTCACATTTGACAATCTTAAAGAAATTTGATTAAAAATATCCATAATATTTAGTATTAAAAAATTAAAAATATATATCAACAATCTCTAGAATAAGTGATTAAAAGCTCTCAGTTGACACATTCTCCTCCCCTAAGTTATGAGTTCTTGACCCAATAAAAGTAAATTTTCTCTTCTCCTCTCCCTAGGTAAAATTGTTTAAAATAATTAAAAAAATAATTTCGTTATAGTAACTAAACAAATATCATATCATAATATTATATTATATCGTTGATTAAAATGAACTTCTATCTCTCCAATGTCATTGTCATTATAATATAATTTGATATTTTCAGTTCGAAGAACTATTACTTTAATGCTAACAATTTCATTGACTTTCTATAGATGTTATTTGATTGAAAATATCAATCTAATGAATGGTATTTATAGTCGGGTGAACCCTCATGAGAGCATGTATGGGCCTTATGCACCTTAAAATTTAATAAATTAATTTTAATCCTTTAAAAAATTTAAAATATTTAATTTGACCTTTTAAAAAAATTTAAAATGTTATTATATTTAAAACATTTTTTAATATTTTTAATTAAGTTTCCTACTAAAATTTTTAAAATTTGTCATTAAATTTCAAAAATTTTAAAACTTTAAATTTGACATCTAAAATTTTTAAAAATTTTAAGTATACCCTCTTAACCTAGATTGTCAAAAATGTGTTCATGTTTATACTGTTAAATATTAATTTTAATTGATACATAATTGTACCGCTTCAAGTGATAATTAATCTAAAATAATAATTGTAGTCTATTATTAATATGATTTTATCTATAACATAATAATTTCCGATCATTAATTGTTATGTGCTAGTAGAGTTTTCTTATTAAATATAGAACGTTTACATTTAAAAAAAAATGTCAATATTCTAAACTATACAAGATGAAATAATATAAATATAATTGACCATTCGGTTAATTAATGGATCTCTCTAGAGACCCCTTCAAGATACGACTATCAAGTCTATTGGTGATACTGCTTTGTATATGATTTAGTTTTTTTTGGCTTAAGGGTGTAAGAAGCCATTGAACTTTTGAAAAGAAAAAAATCAATGAAGCTCTTGAAATTTTTTTGCACTCAATTAAGCTCTTGAACCAAGAAATCTAATCAATTAAGCCTTTTGACCAATTTTGACCATTAAATCTGAACAATTTTTTTGATCCACTGTTGTAGTGCGCTGTGTCACAGTATTTCCACTTGACATTTTTCAAAATTTTTTATTTTATTTAAAAATTTCTTCAAATGTTCTAAAAATTAAAAAAAAACTTATAAAATTTATAAAAAATACTTTTTGAAATTTTTTTGTAAATGCAACATGATAGAACTGTAATGTATCATGTGTCAGTAATATCTGAAGAAAAAACTGTCAAGATTTAATGGTCAAAATTGGTCAAAGATCTTAATTGATTTAATTTCTTGGTTCAAGTGCTTAATTGATTAAATTTTTTTTGTTCAAGTGCTTAATTAGGTGCAAAAAAATTCAGGGACTTAATTTTTTTTTCAAAATTTTAAGGGCTTCTTACACCCTTAAACATTTTTTCTTGTTATAGATCTGAAGAAAATGATAGCGGGGAACCTTGGCCTTCCAATAATTGCATCTCGCTTATTCATTAGTTATCGAAAGTAAAGAATCTGGAACCCAACAAGTGGTTTAGTAGAAGAACGGATGATATTTATCTTAGGAGACCGATGTTCAATTGTAATATCTACAAGGTGTGTGCATTGTCAAAAGGTTAAGAATATCTATAAACATATACTTCAGAAAGTAGAGGATCTGGAACAAGTACACGATAAGTCATTAGGATTTACCTAAAAAAACTTGGCTAAGAATCTGGGTAATTTGATGGAAAGATCTTAGACTTAGAGAGTGATGCCATTAATAGACGGTATTTCTTAAACAACTTCATGGGGATTTGAGTTGAGCTAGATATATGTTGGGTTTTTTTTAGTAAACCAGTATATGTAAAACTGAAACAGAACAAGAGAAAAATAAAATAGATTGGCAGAAGGCAAAGAGCATACTCCGATTTTTTTTATGGGATAAAGTTAAAACGTTTGATTGAATAATTATTTTAACCCTTATTTTTTTTAGAATAATTCAACCGTCAACGTTTTATTTTTTTATCAAAATGGCCCTCTTGCGAATAAAATTGTTAAAAAACTGACAATAAACAGATTAAAATGACTTGACAAAATGATAAGTCAGCAGAAAAAATTATTTATTTTATATAATTATTTTTACTGATGTAACGTTTTTTCAAGTCAACACATTTGTTTATATGATAATATCATGTCAGCGTGCACTGTCATATAGATTTGTCTCGTCATTTCAAATCATTTATCTTCAGTTGATTGAATGGACTATTTAACCTAAAATAAAACGTTGAGGATTGAGTTGTTCAAAAAAAAAGAATGAAAGTTATAATAACTATTTAGTTAAACATTAAAAACATTTTTTAATTTTATACCTTTGATATTAAGAGTTTATATGTAAGTAGACACGTATCTAGACCCGGACGGAGCAGCACCCATCCAAATCCCATAACTTATACAACCACGAGGCTACATATAACATTAAAACTGTTCATTCATTGAGAAGTAAAATTGTTAGGCTAATAATTGATGTCCAGCTTTGTAGCCGGTTTAGCTGGCTTTATTGGAGAAATAAAAGTAAAGAGCAAAAGAACAAAACAGCTGGGTCTCATTAGACCTAGTAAATTTGACTCAAAATTTGAGACTTGAACTGAATTATCCAACTCAAGATATGATATCGACATGAATATAATAACTCAAATTTGATTCAAAATTATTCAAACCGAACCGAAATTGACTCAAATTTTAGTTGAATCGAAATAGGCTTGAACAAATTTTTAACCGAACTAAATGGACTCAAACCGATTTCACTCGAACCGAAGGCAATTCGAAATAAAAAAATATTAAAAGAATAAAGAAAGATGAGATGTGAACTACTACACAGCTCACCAAAAAATCATATATAGGGTGTAAAAACTGATTCGACCTGAAAACACGACTGAAACTAACCGATCCAAAGGTTGACTTGAATAAAAAATTGACCGAACTCTTATTGACTCGAACCGAAAATCAACCGGCCTATATGACCCGAATCACCATAAACCTGAACTAAAATCGAACTAGACTCAAACCAAAACATAATGTAATCAAACCTAAAATAGCTCAAATAGAACCTAAACCGAACGAGTCGTTAGTCACCTCTAGTTTCTTACACCTCCAACAATCAAAGTTAGATAGCGCGAAATAAAGCGAAGGATTTGTATTAATATTTAATAACGCTATTAATCAATAAAAAAGTAACGCTAATAAATAATAAAGCTTCAAATATGACTAATTATTAACAACGGTAATAAAACTTCAAGTGGCTAAACAAAGGCCCTATTGATAAAGGCGGGAATTGAGTAGAGAATATTAAAAAAAATAGAATTTAAATCGACGGAGATATAAAATAACTAAATTTTCCATCCGTGGGGATGGAGACATAGAAGCTTTATCACCGAAGTTTAAATGGGGATAGGACGAAAATTGTTACATCTAAATCGTAGAGATAATCGAACCGTAACCGTATAAATAATTGTAGGGATTTCTAAAAAAATATTCGCAAAGATCTTCGATATTTAATAAAATTTTTAAAATATATATAATTAACTCTCACCTATATGTATACCTACCTATCTTATTATCAATATTCTAGTACATCAAGATATTTATGCCTTTTGTTTAAACCTTATTAAGTTTGGGTGACATCTCTAGTAATTTATCATTTTTTGTTAATCGAGAGTATATAATCAATTTATCTCCCTATTTTTACCATGTGTAGCGATGTCCTTTTTTCATATATATCGCTAAAATAAAAACGATGATTTTTGAAAGGTGTGTTTGAAAAGTGTTTGTGATTGTTAAAATATTTATTTATTCCGTGGGGTTTACAAAAACCTTATAAAAATGGAGTCGCCACCGGCCACTTAGGTAGGCCGGACACCATAAAACCAGAGATTCAAAAAGACAGGGTTCGGGAGTCGGTTACGGATGGGGAAGGATTAGCACCCCCACACCGCCCAAAATTGGTACTTTAATAATTATCGCTTTATTAATATTGGATTTTCCGGATTAGAGTGACGATTATTTTAAATTTCGGTCATAATTGCGAATATATTTTAAGGGTCCCGTTACCCGAGAATAAACGCACAACCACTATCACTACGCTTGATACTGGCCCCGTTTACGCTCGGATAAAAGGACTCCGCATTAACAAGTTATATCTCGATATGCAATCTTAGTGGCAAAAACGTAAAACATGGCAAAATATTTAAACATAATAAATATTGACATACCAGAATACTAATTTAACATGAATGATATTTTAGACTAAAACATGTATATACATATTATTCTAAATAATAGATAAAAACAACTATCATGTGTCAAAATAACAAGGCAGGAATAAGTACATGCAGACGAACAAATATTTCAAAAAGACATTCATACTGGTAATAAAACATATTTCAACATATATGAACAATATATTATACATGAAAGAAGGCACATTAACACATAACCTAAAAACCAAGGAAACATGCAATACGTAAAATATACAAAACATGCTTTTTTACGAATCAACTAGAACATAACATGTTTCAATACGAATAATCAGATAAAAAACATGAATGTCATACTTAACACACATATATACATATAAACATAAAATACGAGTCATATACGAGAGACATAAAATAGAACGATATCAATATATACGATTACAATACGAACAATAATATTTACAAAGAAAACATGACTGAAATGAAAGAAAAACAAAAGTCAGTGGCAGAAATTAAGGAACAATAATATATAATTTGGGGACGAAATTGCGAAACAAACAAAACCTAAAAGGACCAGAATTGTAATTAGACCAAGGGGCTGACTCAAAGTGAAAAATCCAAAAACGCGGGATGGTTAAGGACGTAATTTTACCATTAAGAGACTGATTCGATGTAATTTAGGGACGAAATTGTAACTTTTTGAAATATCAGAGGGACTGGGATGGTGATTATACCATGCGGCAAGACAAAAATGAAAATATTGAAAACGCGGTGGGATTAAGTGTGTAATTTACCCATTTAGTAAAATAAAAACAACTATAAAAGCCCCCCTTTAAGGCCGAAATCAAAATTTTGGCCATTTGTTTCATTTTCTTGTTTTTCAGAGTTCTCTGTCCTTCGTTTTCTCTCTTCTGTTCATATAATACCCAGAATCCGGCGATCGGCCGCCGTATTCTCCGCCGCCGGCCGCGCGCTGACCGGCGCCGATGAGCCTCTAAAATAGACCAAAACATCCCCCTTGTCGTCCTCAACACGAATCCGTGGTTGGATTCAGAGGATACCCCCTTATTTACCCTAGATCTAGGAAATACGAATAAAAAAAAGAGTTCTAAACCTAAAACATAACTACCAGGGGGGGTCTTCCCCTCCCTTTAGTTCACCAGATCTGGCTTGTAGAAGCCGAAAGGTTTGTCACCGAGGGGAGGAAGACCCACAGACAAAGCCGGTAAGACTACTTCCTTTTTGTTTCTGTTTTTTTTTATTTTATTTCGTATATGCATGTAAAGAAACAAGTAAGAACAAGAGACAAAAATTTACCACTGGACTGCCTTTTTGATTATCTTCGATGTTTACAACTTTCAGGGTTTTTTTTTTGTATTACAAGATCTCTGTTTTTTTTTTGTTACTACCCTTGTTCTCTCTTTTTTTTTTGCTAATCTTTTTTCGCTAATTTTTTTTCGCTAGCTCCTCCGTTACAAAAGCCCCGTTTCATATATATTACTGCCTCTGTTTTTTGGTTGCAAGTTGCATCTTCTTTTTCAGATCTGACATTTTGCTTGTTGTCTTTGGCATAATCTGAACGCGGGGACTGAATATCGGCGTGGTGGCGGTATGGACATTCTGCCAGAGGCCAGACGCGTTTTCGGCCGTTAGATCAGATCTGATCTAACGGTCGAGATGGCTTGAAGAACGCTCGGCCTGGATGAAGCCTCGATCTGATGAGACGGCTTGAGATTTCGCCACGTGGAGCTCCGCAGTCGAAGAGTCAGAACGCGTGGATCTTACGCGAGCGTGGGATATTAAAGCGTCCTCGCGTGGACCACACGCGCGCGTGGCACTCGAACGGTCCATACGTGTGGAGCACGCGCCTGGCAGATATTTTTGACTTCCATTGCATCGTGGCCGTTGGATCATATCTTGATCCAACGGCCCACAGTTACCTGCACATTGTAATTAGATAAGATTCAGATTTGGGCCAAACGGGCTTTGTAATTGGATTTGTAATTGGACTGTAATTTTTTATTTGGGTTTAATATATATTTAATTTTTTCATTTTGTCAGCCCAATAATAATAATAGTATAATTATAACAAAGAATACATATACATACGAAAATATATACTTATATTATACGATCATTAATTAATATAATATTCTAGTATACGTACGTATAATCATACATATAATTAACATAACATCTATATACGCTTATACCCTAGATACATACGTGACATACATACACCCCTAATACGTATACATAGCTTATACATGCACACATCACCTTATATTAGTAACATTCATATAATAAATATACATGCAATATTAATATATTTACAAGTAAAAATGAGTGATTACACCATGTATGTTACACAAAAATCTTGTTCTCCTTCAACCATATGTTTAAGTGTATTGAGTTGTAATCGACCATATATTTTAGTTAGTAAAGTAGTAAATTTTGTTTAACTTTTTAAGATAAAGATTCTCCGAAACCAGTGGGATCCAATAGGTAAGAGGATGAGGAAAAAAATCACTAAAACATATAATGAAGATTACCCAAAAGTGTATCTACAAATATTAGAAATAGAGTAGAGAATACACACTCGTCCCACACCAACGGATTGGCGATTGCCGCTCCTACCATTGATCGAGGAAAAGGATTTGTATCAAGCATACATTAGTTTTAATAACGGTAATAAAACTTCAAATATGGCTATTATGTCTTATTCACATCTTAATTTCTTAATCAATTTTCTTTCTTTTAATTTTGGGTAAAGCTCACAAATGGTCACTGAACTTTGTTAAATAAAAAACAAAACGGTAACCAAATTTTTAAATGTTACAAAATTACTATTAAATTTTATATTTTGTAACAAAATGGTAACTCAGCCGTTAAGTATTTAATGTGGCTATTATAAAAATTTGTATAATAGCACATTTAATCCTTCATATTTACACATTCAATCAATTTACTCTTAATTCAAAAAAAATTACTAAATTTAGTCCTCATTATTCAAACATTCTTTCAATTTTGTCCTTAAACTCTAAACTGAACTCCTAAGCCCTAAAACTAAAAGTCATATGTAAACTTTCAACCTATATTAAAGTTTTTTTCCCAATCAAAATGACTTTCATTCAATTTCTTTTTCTCAATTCTTTCAAATAAAAAAAAAAGAGAGAAACAATGCTTAATGGAGTTATGGGGCAAAAAGTTCTCTTACTTTGCCAATAATTCTTCTGCACACTTGGCACACTTCATTTTCATCTTCATAAATGCTGCAAAAATAATACACGCATAATTAGATTTTTGAAGTCATCGTTTACTAATGAAAAAGAGGGGGGAAATCACTTTGTTTTAACATGTACCTTTGAGCACAATCATAGCAGGTATCACAATGTCCGCAAGGAACGAAGAAATAATCCCTTTGTTCATCATAAAAAATTATACAAATCCTTGCATCGTACTGCAACTTTATGTTTCTACATCATCTTCACACGTTCCATACGTTATCAGTATCGCATTTTTGGGGCATAAAGGGCCAGTCTTGGACTCGGTTGCTGCTGCCATGGCCGTCACATCCTCTTAATCACTGCTCTCGTCTCCTAACTCCGCCAAGTACTTAACAATCAGCAAAATTACCACCACCATCACGGCTGCAAAAATCTTATAAGATCATCTATATCAAATTGCGTGGCTGAGAATGTAGTGGAACAACTTTGGATTTGCTTTAAGGACCAAATTAAAAGAATGTGTAAATAATGAGGGCTAAATTTAGTGATTTTTTTTTCAAATTAGGATTAAACTGATTGTATGTGTTAATATAGAGGATTAAATGTGTTATTATACAAAGTTTTGTAACAGTCATGTTAAGTACTTAACGGCCGGGTTACCATTTTATTACAAAACATAAAGTTTAATTGTCATTTTATAACATTTGAAATTTTGGTTACCGTTTTATTTTTTTAACAAAGTTAAGTGACCATTTGTGAACTTTACCCTTTAATTTTTTTTATATTATTTACTTTCTTATAATTTATTTTGAATATTTGTTTTATAATTTCTTATTTGATACTTTATGAAGACAAGAATTCATCGAGATTGTGATTTGAGTGATTGGTTGTCAATATGTTAAACCATATTGATGTAGACACTATTATTAGTGATTTTGCATCTAGAAATGCTTGTAATAATTGCTTTGTATGAGTAGTTTTGTGTTTTGAAAATTTTCTTGATGTTCATTTTGTGTTGCTCTTAAAATTTATTTTTTAATGCATATTATGTCCACAACCGCAATACTTATAATGACTGCAATACTATCTGTTATGTCTAACTTATAGTAAAAATAACGCGACCGGAAATTTAATTACAACTGTAATTTTATTCTCTGATTAGGAGGCCATTTTTTTAGTTTTGCCCTAGAACCACCTAAATTTCAGAAACACGCCTGAATATAAGTAATCTCTCGAAATTTCCTATCAACTATCGAGCATTGTCTCGAGATTAGGCGAGTAGGGTTAACGGGACATTTAGCTTATTTTAGCTTAATTAGAATAAGGTGGGCTTGAAATGGTTTTGTTGGGCCCTAGTGGAGGGGTTTTAGTTGGTAAGGGTTAGAGATGGGGGCTAAGGGGCAAATCTCCAATTTCTTTTTTAATCGGCTGACCACCCCTTTCTTTCTTCTTTATTTTGACGCGGGATTTGTTAACCAATTTGTATCTACCCGCTAAAATATTTTTGGATCCACCACCGTTATTAACCACTACTCACCTTTTTCCTACGCTCATACCTTTTTTTCTTCTTCCCTCATATGTAGCTAAGAATCAATCTCTTCACTTGTGATCTTCAAAGTTGGAGCTTCAAGGAAAAACTCATATTATTAAAAATGATGTAAGAAGCTTTGTAAGGGATTATGAATCACGAGTACTTCAACCTAAAGTCGTACCACGTACTTGATATGTCCCCGTATCGGGGACATATAAGGTACGGTTTGAGTACCTGCAAGTATTTATTCTCCATATTTTTTTCTTCTACTCTTCATCATTTTTATGTTTCAATTATAAGTACATAAGTATGTGTGATGTTATGCTCACATGATTTTTTATGACTTTATTTTTATATTTTTTTAGAATCTAAAATTTATTTTATACTCGTACTCATACCTTGTAATTTTAAAAATTGTTGTTTTATGTCCCCGTACCTAGACCCGTATCCGTATAGTGCAAAAGTAAAGGTTTTATGGAGAGTTTAAAAGCATGAGAGTTCTATGACCTACTTCATTTCATTTTATTGTTTTAGTTCATTGTTTTTCCTCCTTTCGATTCTCTACTTATGTTAGTATTTATATTTTCTTGTTATTGAATGAAGTGAGAAAAGTTGGAGAGCAATTTCACTCAAGAGGAAAAGGGAAAGTGGATGTTAGCTGAATTGAGGTAACTCATTTAGTGTACTTGCATAAGGTAATACTCTCTTTAACCTTTTATATTTGTTGCTTTTCATGAATATAACAATTTGTATGTAGGTATTATGCATGTTGGATGTTAAGCTTATATTTAGTGATCAAACGGCCTAATTGATGTTAGAGATAGTAAAATGGTGCTAAATGACCCTATATGACTTCTTAAAACTTCAGAAATCAACTAGGTATATGTTGTAGGTGTTTAAGGGAGGATTGAAGATAGAATTCTCGAGCCTAAAATGTACAATTATGAGTTCTAGTATCGATACTTGTTTACAGTACTGATATTGTATAAAGATAGGTAAAAATCAAACATTGAATGGAGGAGTATCAATATTGTCTCAAGGAGTATCGATATTGTTACTCTAGTATCGATACTCATGATTCAGTATCGATATTGTTTGAAATGTGAAAACATCTAATTATTTTTCAGTATAAATACTTAAAATAAGTATCGATATTGTTTTATGCATTAAAAACATCAAAGGTTAATTTAGTATCGATACTCGGGTTCAGTATAAAATCTTCTGGTCTTCTATCGTGAGATATTACACCATTATCAATAATTCTGAGAGTACCGTCTCTCTTTATCTCTTCAATCTTTCAGTCTATGCTTTCTCCATTGTTGTTCATATACTAAATCATAACAAGTGAAATGGAGGAGTTGCAAGTTAGTAGTATGAAGTTTGATTCTCATTTTACAGTTGATAAAGTTAGACGTAGTACTGGTCTTGCATTGTTATGGTATTAAAATGGATCATTTATTGTCTTACGCTTTTCTCAAAATCACAATGGTTCAAGCTGGAGGATCTTTTAGACCTACCATGGGTATTCCACTCATTAGTTGATTAATCCAGATTGATATTACAGAGGATAATATGGGGGCGACCCTCCACAACGTTAAAATTCAAATTTTTGACCTTGTTTAAGGACCTAGCGCCTTATCCCGACCGACCGGTTATTACTAATGTGTGTTTTGATAGCTTTTCTGGTATGCAACCTTTGGTTAGTTCAGATGATAATGAAATGTTGGATGCACCGTTTACTGATGAGGAGTGTTTGAAATGCATCTAGACAAGGCTCCTGAGCCAGATGGTATAAGCTCTTCTTTCTGTCAACAACGTCGGTCAATTGAATGAATATCCCATGTGTTTGGTATTTGATCCCTTAATTAATTACCCTTTTTTGATTCAGTAACGTGTAAAACTTAAAAACGTTTACATTCTAGACACTGCAGATTTTTAGGGATATTCTGACAAATAAAGAAAAGAAGATTTCAGCAACATTAAACAAGGGTTTCTCCACCACCCTATCAGATGATAATGAATAATTTTCAGATATATTATGATGATAGGGCGGTGGTGAGGGTACCTGCTGGCACATGCAATGTCCATCTTCACTCTTCTCATTTTCTAATCTTATCATATTCTTCTGTTCCAAGTCAATCTCTGTTGATTAGTTGACTTTTTTTTCCAGGAAATCAATATGGCGTTTTGAGTTTGACTATATAAATACTTGATTCCCTCTCCATTTTCTTCATGAAATCAATATGGCTGTGGAGATGGATAGTTTTCTTCCATGGATTTTGTTTTGCCTAGCAGTAATGATCTCCACAGCCATTTTCTTCCAACACAAGAAACGCTGTTATACATCGAAGATGAAGCTCCCACCGGGGCAACTTGGACTGCCGTTGCTAGGTGAAACAATGGAGTTCTACAGAGCTCAACGCAGCAATTGGTTGTTCGAGGATTTTGTCGGACCGCGGGTCACAAAGTACGGTAAAATCTTTAAAACAAGCCTCATGGGATCACCAACCGTCGTAGTCAATGGCGCCGAAGCTAATCGCTTCATATTGTCGAACGAGTTCAAGTTGGTGATAAGCTCATGGCCTTCATCTTCGGTTCAACTCATGGGAAGAAATTCAATCAAGGAAAAGCAAGGGGACCATCATCGGTTCCAACGAGGCTTAATAACCTCTAGCCTCAGCTGCTCAGCGTTGGAGACTCTGGTGCCTAAAATATGCACAGCAGTCCAATTACACCTCCAGAAATACTGGCATGGAAAGGATAGCATCAGCCTTTACTGTTCAACAAAGCTCTTGACATTCACCATCGTGTTCAAGTGCTTGTTGGGGATCAATGTCGAACCACAAATGTTGGACACTTTCGAAAGAGTTTTGGAAGGTGCTTTTGCTCCACCGATCATCTTCCCTGGCTCTAAATTTTCAAGAGCCAAGAAAGCAAGGGTGGAGATTGTGAAGATGTTGGAGAAAGTAATGGCTGAAAAGCGGAGAGAAATGGAAAAAAAACAGCACGGTCGGAGAAGATACGGGATGTACGCTTCTTTCACGATTGGTGGCTGCAATGATTCGTGGGGATCTGACCGAGGAAGAGGTGATTGATAATATAGTTCTGCTGGTGTTTGCAGCTCACGATACAACGTCGTTCACAATTGCCATGACCTTCAAAATGCTGGTTCAACATCCGGACTGCTACTCTAGAATCCTTCAAGGTAAAATACCCTTTTCTTGTAATCTAAGCAAAGAATACTCTTTTGTTGTTGATAGTAAAAGCAAGCCATTGTTTTGACAGAGCATGGAGATGTGATGAAGACGAAAAAGGAAGGAGAAAAGCTGGGATTAGGAGACGTGAAGAGAATGGAGTATGGCTGGCGAGCAGCGAGAGAGAGCATGAGGCTGTTCCCACCAATATTCGGGTCATTTCGGAAAGCAGTTGCGGACATGGAATACGGAGGATTCACCATCCCCAAAGGATGGAAGGTACGTTACCTGCTCATCAAAGCTGTAATCACTGATTCCTTTTGGTTTTCTGTCTCTATCATGGCTTCACCTGTATATGCCGGTGTTGTGGACAGCGTATGGAACACATTACGATGGGGAGTATTTCAAAGATCCGATGTGTTACGATCCCGGCAGATTCTGGGAATTGGTGCCGCCCTATGCTTATGTTCCCTTCGGAGGAGGGCCCAGAACTTGCGCTGGCTATCAGCTTGCCAAGTTGAACATCCTCATCTTCCTGCATTACGTGGTGACTGCTTACCCCTGGTCATTGCTCCATCCTGATGAGTCCATTATTATGAATCCTCTCCCACTTCCATCGCAAGGAATGCCTATCAACATCTCTCCCAAATACCCAAATTGATTACTTGTCTCTATTCAATACCATTCTTTGTAAACATTATATTTTGTCGAATTATAGCTCGTCTCTCTCCTATACGGAGATTTAGAATACAATTCCTATACTTTGACAGTTTAATTCCTCTACCTCGGTTAATAAAATAGTTACCACTTGTAACAAAACAAAAGATCAATCTATATGCATCATCATTTTAACCAGAATAATTAACAATGTAGTCATTTTTTGGGGATAAAATGATCCAATTATCTCAAATAATTGATCTAGGGGAACAAGACACTAGGTACCTTAAGCAAGGTTAGGAGTTTGAATCTAGACATTGTGAATGGAAAAAATTTAGACACTAGGTACCTTTGGGTTTCATGTTTTATTTTTTGTGAGCTTTTTTGCGGACATAGCCCCCAAATTTCTCTTTTTGGGCGAGTTGTATTTGTGATACCTTCTATCGTTTTTTTAATAAAATCCAGTTGTCATTGCTCCAAAAAAAAGTCAGTACCTACTCATTTAAAAAAAAACAGTCAGTACCTACATAATTTCACTTTCAAAAACAAAGTGCATAATAAACACAAGAAATTGCTCTGCCATCTACCGCCAATTTAATCTAAAAGCATGCAATCTCAAGAGTGAAGTTGGAACTTTTCCAAAACAGTGGCTTCTTTGACCTCACTTTTAAAATACATATGGGAGAACATTAATGAAGAACAATCTCTAACATCTGAATCTGTAAACAGACAGCTCCACAATGGCCACACCCCTACCATGAATGTAAAAAAAGGTTGTAAATATCAATATCCACCGGTTCTGTTTGAAAGTTGAATAATGCATCTATTATCAAACTTTAACAGCAAAAAGGGAGTCATGGGATGGAGAATGAACACAACAAAGGAAACTTGTGAGATAGTAAAACATGTTGCTATTTTATGCAGCCTAAGCCTATGAACTTACTTGGGTAGCTGCTGAAAAAAGGAGCGGCAGAATTTCCTGACTAAATTCACTTGTTCGGTGATGGCAAGAACACAGTAAATCATTTTTCGAGGGAGCTGTTAACATGCCAAATTGGTCGGTCATAAACAATTAATGAAAGAATTAATGAACTCACATGGGTGGCAAAAGCAAATAATCATGACTAAAAAATTTGTCATCAGCTACATAAACAATTACTTTCTTGTGTATCCATAACATTCTTACAGAGAATGTGGATCTTTCACACACTGTTTGGCATCTGGTAGTAAATTATGACTAACAGGCTTCAAACCTCTTCTAAACCACCAATTTACGAGGGTCAGTTCTAGTTTCCGAACCTGCAAACATTTAGTCTCTTCCATTACAGTTCAAGCGTTTGAAAGAAATATCAGATATGATACACACTATGAAACCATGCCAAAGCAGAGATGAAAAGGATAACAAACAAGCAAAAACAGAAAATTGTAAATCGTCCTTTCATCAAGACCTTATCTGCACCATATACCATTTCATCTTTCAATGCAATGTACATGTGTTTTCCATTTAAAACACAAGCATACTCGGGGGAAAGAAAAGAAAAACTGAGAATTAATTTTTTTATATGAAAAATACTTTGATACACAAGCTTGTGTAAATTTTAGTTTACACAAGCTTTCAATTTTAGGGTTTAGGGTTTTGGTTAGGGTTGAGTTTAGGGGCTTAGTGTGTAGGGTGTAAAATTTAATGTTTATGGTTAGAATTTAGAGTTTAGGGTTTAAAGTTTAGGTTTTAGGTTTTAGGGCGTTAGGGATAGGGATTTAGGTTTTAAATTTTATAGCTTAAATATGAAGGGTTGTGTAAATTTTTTTTTTCACAACTCATTTGTCTCGCAAGAAAATTTTAGCACATTATTTCACATATAGTATCCAAAATATTTTATATATTAAAATATTAAAACAGCTTGTGTATCAAAATATAACCATTTTTATATATTAAAATATTAAAACAGCACAACTCATTTGTCTCGCAAGAAAATTTTAGCACATTATTTCACATATAGTATCCAAAATATTTTATGTTTGACATTAGAAAGATGGAATGCATTCAAGAATCCAAAACAAACAAATAGCTCAGAGTGCAATTTTCATATCCAGTCTTTCTACAGGGGTTCTTGCAGTTAACTTCCCAAATCCATCCTCCTGTCGTGAAAGCCTTTGTTGAATGTCGAATATGCGTCTCATGATTATACTTAATGAAAACAGGTAAGAGGATGGTTCAAAATAACCACCTTGAAAACAAGTGGGTATATCAGAATGTTCCTTTGACAATCATAACAGGTAAGGGGCAATGCAAGTTGGTGGCAATTGGCAGAGATTAGATAGTTCCATCAAAGAAAAGGGAAAGCAAGATCTAGGTGATCCACAAAACACTATATCAAGGAACAAAGCTAGTTGACACCCTCAGTAACACAAATTCACCAAACAGTTGTCATCATTATTTATATAGACATTCGTATAATTGTCATGAGAGTTGAAGACTTAAAAGTCCATCAACCCTAAAAGACTTAACAAAAAAGAGTCTAGGTTAATAGTGGAAAAAAGGAATGGAAAGAAAGGAAACCAACCTGCCTAACAATGAATGGCTCCTCAACAACACTTAAAGGCTCAGTTAGTATAGTGAAAAATCCATTTCGGTTTCCATAAACAACATCTGTAAAGGGCCGATCACCAACCTGCCATAAACATAATTATATCACCAGCATAATCCAAAATCAAGATAAAATCAAACACTCCCAGTTAGTTTTATCACCCCTTACATACCATGATAAGTTGCGATGATTTATATCCAAAATGTTTCTCAATTTCTTCAGCTGTTCCAGCTGGTTTCTTCATCTCTACAAAGACATCATATGGAGACCCAAATCAACTCTAGATAAACAAAACACTTTTGTCATAAATAAACAGTAACTCAAATTTATATGTGCTAAACCTACAATCTTTAGCAGCAATTGTAGTTCATCCCAAGGTTTTTACATGTTTAACGTTTTAACAAAGGATTGAAATTACAACATAGGGAAAAAGAATCGATTTCTTTCTTCATGAATGCTATAGAAATGAATTTGGTAACAGAATAAAACAAAAGGCTTGAAACGAAAGGGGGAAAAACTTACTGTGCCTTATTACTTTAATCCCAATAGTCCCTTCTAGTTTCTTCGCCTTTGAACCATCATAATCATACTCTAAAAGACCTTAGTTCATCAAAACGAGAGGAAAAAAACAAAACATCAACACATCGAAACAAAAGCACAAAAGCACGATGAGTAAAGAATAAAGAAGAGTCGATTTCAAAGAGCCAAGCCAAAAGAATTACCAGCAGAGTTACTAAGGACGGCGATATCAGGGCCAAAAACATCCTTGCACTCCTCAATAGAAGGACGGAGAGGAGGCCAAAGCGTCAAGGAATAAGGAACAGTGATCGTATTATCCTTATCGAAAACCACGCCTTTAAACCCTCTTCTGTGGAGCTCGGACCAATCAATGCACCTTATATCACGCACTGCAACATGCGGCAACGACAAATGACGGTCTTTAACGAACACTCGGACCGAAAACACAATGCCTTCAACATTGATTCTTTGTCCCACGGCTGCCCTCAAATCTGTCCACCACATGTTCGAGAAAATGACTCTAAGAAACCCCCACAATCCGGTCTTCTCAGGACGTTTTTCCTCTTCTTTTTCTTCGTCTTCTGGATCTGGATCTTGATTATTTAAGTTCTTCTGGCTGAAGGAAGAGTAAAATAGTTCGACAAAAGTGGATTTCTGATCTGGGTACGTGTAGTTGTTGGTTCTATTCCGATTCTCTTGCTGGGGTTGGCTGAAATCGTTGGTTGCTGTAAGGAGAGTTAATGAACAGAGGATTTTGGGGTGGGATTGATTCCTGGGGAAGGGAACATTAATGGGTTTTTCTCCGTAATTAAAATGAAATAAGCGGATGGGAACGGGATAGCAGCAGTTTGGGAATGCAGCGAGTACAACCGGCTGCATCTCCAATTAGGAGTATTTGTTTTCTATTTACTCGATAAAGAAATGTATTTTCCTTTCCTTTTTTTTTTTGGCTGCATTTCAAGTGAAGTTACTATAACTTTTGATAACAGTTAATTTGGTTTGCACTTACGTTCGACGCGTTTGAGGGATTGGATTGTCTCAGCTAGGGCTAGGGTGTTCAAATATCGGTTCGTGACTCGGCCCAAACTTGTGGCCCAGACTTGATTCAAAAATAAAGACAGATAATTAGGTCGGGTATCCATATAATTCAAAATTTGTGGCTTAGACTTCACCTGTGACCCAAAAAAATTTAACGGGCTCAGTACCCGACCCGAGATATTTTTTTAAAAGGAAAAATCACACGTTTATTTTTTCACTAGGTCTACTGGGTCAAGATGTCGGGTAATTTTGAATACCCTTAATTAGGGGTGTTCAAAACTAACTGATTCGAAATATTTGACTTTTAGACCCACCTACCCGAAGTTAAAATTTAGGGTATTTTTATTATGAGTAAAAATTATACGGTCTAGTACTCGACCCGTTAAATTTAATGGGTTCACAGATCAGATCTAGTCATAAAAATCGAACTAATCGAGTACCCAAAATTCATGTTAATTTTTTTAATAATTTTCAATGCTAAGTTTCTATCTTTTGATTTTACCTTTCCCGATTAGTTGAGTTACTATAACTTTGCTGCCATTTTTTAGGTTTCTTGTCATTAATTTCGTTCGCTACAAATTATTAGTGTTTGAACTTTAGATTATTACACTTGCAATGTTTTGTCCTTACGGATGCTTAGTTGCTTATTTTGAAATCAGTGTCTTGTTAAATTATGTGTCATTTTACAGAGGCTTAAATAAAAATAATAAAAACTCAAATTATACCTCTTTTAAATTTTAGGTGTCTAAAATATTTTTTTGTTAAAAATAGATGTCTAAAGTTTACACAGTTATAATTTTAAGTGCTTAGTAGTTAACTATCATCTAAAAAATATGTTAACCAATCAAAATATGACATGTGGCATGTTTATTTTAATTTTTCAAAATTAAAAATATAAAACAATTTTTTAACACAAAAATTTAATTTTTCAGAAAATCCCTAAATTCTACAATGTTTACAAAATAGTCCTAAATCCCTAAAATTTCCTAAACCCAAAGCCCAAGTTGTGGTCGCTTCTGCCACCGATCACCGCCCCTGAGCACACCTTTCTGTCGCTGGACCTAGCCCGTCGTTTCTCCCAACATGGTGTCACAAAAAACGACGAACGGCGTATCAATTGAATGTCGAATGTCGAAGCAAAATCACATTTGGCTGGCACATCGTTCATTATTTCCAGCGACGTCTTGTTGGGGGAATAATCGGTTAAGTTCGACGACCAAAAGGGTGTACTCAGCGGCGACGATCGGCGATGGAAGCGGCGGCAATTTGAGGGTTTTGGTTTGGAAAATTTTAGGGATTTGGGGATTGTTTTGTAAAAATTGGAGAATTTAGGGATTTTTGAAAATTTTAAAAAATTGTTTTTTTTCTTCAAAAAAATTTAAAAAGTTCAAATTATTGTCAGGTGTCAAGCATTGATTGGTTATCGAATTTTTTTAACGGTAGTTAACAACCGGCACCTAAAATTGTAACAATATAAACTTTAGGCATCTATTTTTAACAAAAAAATACTTTAGACACCTAAAGTTTAGACAAAGTATAGTTTGAGCACTTATTTTTATTTAAGCCTTTACCAAAAAAAATGAAAATATATACTCGTTGCATGCAAGCGTTTAAGCATTGTTTTTTATTTATACTAGACTAGTAACACTAACAAACACAACACTAGGTAATGCGGGGGTGTGGTGGGGGGGGGGATAGATGGACCGAGAGTCGCTGAGGGATAGGGTTGAGCATTCGATCGAATCAAATAAAAAAATTGAGTTAGTCGAGTCTACTAGTCATATTTTAGAATTCAAATTTTATTTGAATTTTTTCGAGTCGAATCTCCTAGTTTTTGTATAAATTTAATTGTAATTGTTTATAATTTATAATACAAATTGATTCCAATGTAAACGATTTTTTATATCCATGTAGTATCTCCATTTATATATATCTTCATATTTCACGTGAGATATATATAATATATCGGGCATAATTGAGAGACTCGATTCAAACTTGAAAATTGATCAACTAATTACTAAAAAATTCGAGTTATTCAAATTCTATTTTATAACTCAAATTTTATTAGATTTTTTTTAGTTGAGTTGAGTTTTTTCATTTCGAATCGAGTCGAATAATTTATTTTTTACGAGTAAGTTTTTCCCACCTCTCCCCAAAAAAATTAAAATTCTACTATAGTTTAAATATTTCCTTTGTATTTTCTATTAACAATCTAATTTCTGACTCCCTACATTTCTAATAGTTCACACTCTCGCATAAAATCTTGTGTTTGTCCTTGTTGGGGGACTTGAAGTCTTGAATGATTTAAGATTGTTAAATACTATTATATTGATATTTAAGTTTGGGTAAAACTTTGATACACATGTAAAATTAATTTTACACAAGCTTATGTATTTACACTATAAAAACTCAACTCCTAAATTTCTAACCCTAACCCTAAAAAACTAAACTCTAAACCTTAAACCATATACACTAAATTCTAAACACTAACCTTAAATTCTAAATCATACAACCTAAACCCCTGAACTTTAAACTCTAAACTAAAACCCTAACCCCTAAAACTAAAATGCACGTGTAAATTCTGTATCAAATTTTTTTCCTTTAAATTTTATGTCTTTTCTTGTGTTTTTTAATTATGATTTGAAAAAATATTCGGGTACCTACGACCCGATTAATGGGTATCCGGGGTTGGCGGGTACTCGATTAGCAAGTATCCGAATTTGATGAGCTGTGACATGGGCTGCTTTTCTTACTGTCAAGAGAATCGGGTACCCAAAATCGTGGGTTTGAAAAACATTTTCTTTTTGCTAATACAAAAACATAAACTCATTATATCTCTCGAGTTGCGGGTATCCGAATTTGACGAGTTGTATTGTTGGTCAAATTATGTTTTGATCCATCTACTATAATTAGATTTAAGATTTAGTCTTCACACAGTAATTTGATTTAATTTGATCTTCTATTTTTCGAGTCACCAGTCTATAATCTATATCTCTCTTCTATAATCTATATAAAAGCATGAGTTTGAAAAACATTTTCTTTTTGCTAATATAGAAGCATAAACTCAATCTAACTCTTGAGTTGCACCAAATCTCTCACCCCATGTGAAGGGGTCTCAAACATCATTTCGCCAACAGATTGTCCACGGCTCATTCCTACATGAGCATCAACAACTTTATTATAGTCTCTCCCTATGAGAAGAGGTCGTACCTCCCAAACAAGTGCAAGCAAAGAGCGAATAGCGTCCACAATTATATTCCTTTGGAGTGTCATCTAATCCCCGATAAGGATATTAAATGCCTCTGAATTGCTAGTCTCGATCTCCACCTTCCTAAAACCAAGGCTCCAAGCATGTTTTAACATGTCAAGGATAGCCCAAATTTCAACTACGAGCACCGAACACCGACCCAAACTTCGTGAGAATCCAACACACTAGCTTCCAATAGAGTCTCGTACGACACATCCACCGTCAAGTCAATTGCACCATCGTCATTACCTTTAACCCACCGTTCCGCAAGTTTCGACCCTTGTTTGACACAACTAATGATGTTCATGTAAGGACACAAAATACTAGCACTCGTATGCATCAATCCCACCAAACACACTCGTCCAATATCGATTCATGCTAAAAAAAAATCAACGTCAAACAACTACTTATTTCTCCGAGTCCACATAAGCCAACACAATAATGCAAAGTTGACCTCCCATCCAAGCGTGCATAAACCTATAATGTTGTGATAAATTGAGACGAATCCAATCTTTCACTGGCAAAGAGCTCAATGCGAGCCAATTTTCTGGAGGAATTAGTTGTTTCCAAACATGAGCAGAGAACGTGAAAGACAAATTCAATCCCATTATGGTAAATCGGGCACTCATCAACTACGGTCAAATGTTTCCTTGCTCGCTCCTGTTTTGTGACTCATCTTTCATGCATAACTAACCACATGAACACCCAAACTCATTGCAGAACTTTCAATTTCCAAATGAATGAGCAATCGAAATCTGCATCATCAGCTAAAACATTTTGAATAGCCTCATATGCTGAACGTGTGGAGAAGGATTGGTTTGTTTCCCACCTCCAACAAGGTCGAGCAATACCATAAGAACTCCTTGGCGGTGGGATTGCCGCAATTCGATCAAAAGTATTAATCGGGATTACATGGCGAAGCCTCTGCCAATCCCAATTACCATATATTATCAGCCAATCCACAACATGGGAATCATCAATTGCAGTCGAAATTTCACATGGCAGCCATTTCTAATGTTCCGTCGCACCCCATCACGGACCATCTCCCATATAACATGTAAACCTAATTAGAAGAAAAATGACTTATTTTTTATCAAACCTATAATTGAGTGACTAAATTATTACTTTTAGAAGAAGAAAAAATGACAAGTTTGTTACTAAACCTATAATTAAATGACTTGTGGTGTATTTTACCCATAATTTTATGTATATTTATACATTGACGCTTTATTACTTTGGATGAGTTATTTTGACCAATTTTTAAACAATGTCCATTAAAAAATAAAATCTAATCCATGAAGATCGGATACCCACAATTTTGGTCACAGGATATCCAAGACAAATTTATGATTTTTTTACAAACCATACAATTTAGAGCAGTTCAAATATAACTAAAGGTCCAAATTATATAATCCAAACACACTTAACCAAAATTAAATGAAAGAATTTTCATTTAATCAAAACAAAACTTAATTCATGTTATCTCAAAGTCAATTTTTTTAGTGTGATCGTTAATTCATTAAATCATTAATTTGAGATTTATTTTTAAATTTAATCAAACTTTATTAATTAGGGATTAAAATGCTATGGTAAACTAATTTGGGAATGAAAATAAGGGTGTTCAAAAATAATAACTTAATCTAAAATAAAACAAAAAAACACAGTAGCAAATAAAAAACAAATAAACTAATTAAACTTTTTAACAAGGGGTAAGAGTTCAATATCAATGTTTAGATTTATGTGTTGATAGCACATTAAATATAAATACATATTTTCATTTATTTTATGTAGGCGTATCCATTTATTATATTGTGATGTTAACATTTTCCAAATCTCCTACTAAAGTCATACTCGACCAAACTTATAGTTCAAAAAATA
Organism: Hibiscus mutabilis; assembly: GCA_019671005.1. NCBI lineage: Eukaryota > Viridiplantae > Streptophyta > Magnoliopsida > Malvales > Malvaceae > Hibiscus > Hibiscus mutabilis. The sequence goes on from CM033734.1 coordinate 17,495,982, forward strand.
TATGAATTTTTTATGAAATTCTTATTTTTCTTTTCATAATTATTCTAACACGTACTCAATTTTTTAATTACAAGTAAATAAATTTTAAATTCTAAAATAATAATTTAATCTAAAATAAAAATAAAGTAAAAAATCCCAAGGTCGAGTACTCATTTAAGCCTAACATTGCAGCTCAAGCCTGAGTCGTGAACCCATAAATTGTATGTCTGCGATATTATGTGTAAATGTCTGAATCTGATGAACTTGACTAAATAGTATGTTTGTCTGAAAAATTTATATTACAAAATAGTATGTATTTCTGAATAACTCGTATTTCTAAATTGTTATTGTTCTGAACAAATATGCATCATATGTGAATATGAAAAGGCTCGTAGCATGCTCAAATCGATCTTCCCAAATAACCGTCAAGAGGGTTGATTTTCGCTCTTAGATGAATTGGCTAAAACCAATAAAAATAGTAGACAATTTGCATAAAGATTTTAGAGTGGTTCGACTACCCAACCGAGTCTACATCCACTACCTTAGCACACCACTAAGGATTTTCCAATTCACTAAGAATTCTTCCCCTTTTACAGGCTCAAGAGGAAACCTTTACAACCCTGTCTTTTCAATGGCTAAGATAGAACTAGGGGTGTTCATTACCGGATATCGGATTCGATCCGATCCAAAAATTTTGGATATCCGAAATTTCGGATCGGTAAAATAGCGATCCAAACCCGATCCGGAAAAAATTGGATATCCGAATATTCGGATATTGGATACTCGGATCGGATATTCGGATATCCGGTTATCCAAATATATAATTGATTTAAGTATTTTTTTGAATTTGACGGTCTTATCTATAAAAATTTTAGGTTTTAGAATATAAAAATTAACAAGTTGTCAAATATAACAAGATTAACATCTATGAAAAATTTTATTTTTCGAATTTACGGATATAACAAGAATTAAATTACTAAATATCACAAGACTTATATCTATAAAAATTTAAATTTTATGACATTTTGGATTTTTGGATAATCCAAAACTTGATATATTGTGATCCGTATCTGATCCGAAAAATAAAAAATCAGATCGGATATTCGATCCGAAAATAAAAATCAGATCAAATATTTGCATTTTCGGATAAGATCGATGGATAATCAGATCGGATTCATCGGATCAGATATTTTTAAACACCCCTAGATAGAACCACTCTAGTTTTTCCTTAGGCTAAACTAGAATCTCTCCCTTTTACAAGGTTTGTTTGGCAAACTAAATACCTCACAATGTGGGTGTTTACACAATTGAGCTCACAAGAAAGAGTGAAGGACAGAAACAATAAAATTACTCTATACAAATATTTACAAGAGAAATGAAGAAAATAAAGACTTGAACTCAATTTATCTTGAACATTAAGCTTGGATGTGTTCTCCCTCCATCTTTAAGTGTTCCAGCTTTCCTTTTATTGATTGGAATGAGCTTGTGGTTGTTACTAGCCGTTATGGGTAAATTGGAGTCGTCGGGGGCATTTTCCAACTTAAATTTCTCTTTCTGGACGCCGAGGTTTCGGTACACATGGAACATGTATCAGTACGCCTACATTAGAAAATAGTCGTTGGAGGCTAAAATAAAGCAGGGGTATCGGTACGCGTAAGGGCGTATCAGTATGACCCCTCCGTATCGGTACGACTGAGACTGTACCAATACGGGTTTTCAACACTGGAAAATCATTGTAGCTAAAACCCTCACTCGTATCGGTACAGCTAATACCGTATCAGTACGAGGCTTTAAAAATGGCTAGTTTGGCTATTTAAAAAAATTCAAAGACATGCCAAAAACCTAAGAAAACATTTCAAACCTATTTTCAAGTTGTTTGGACTTTAAATCATTTTGCAATCTTTTTAATTTAGTCCAAAATTATTTTTCAATTATTATATTAAAACAAAAATCCTAACAGGATATGTATCTATGTTTTGCATGTTTGTATCAACTAAACTTTTGACTCTTCTGTATAGGGACAGAGCCAAAATTTGGGGTTGGAAGTAAAACATAAATGTTTGAAAGTGAGAGGCAAATTTATAAATACTCCAAAATTTTTAAAAAATTATAAGAAACCAATAATAAAAATAAAAAATAGGGGACTCGGGGGCAATTGCCCCTCCCACAATCCACACAGCTTTATCACTGCTTCTATATACTATCTCGTAGTAGCGACTATTTTTCCTAAGTGTCGAAGGTCGCTATGAAAAATTATAAAAATCGTATTTAGGAGGTTTTACAGCTTTTATAAAAATTATTTAAAAAGGGAGATCTTTAGAAAAACTCGTATTTTAAAATTGGAGTCGCCACCGGCCACTTCGGTAGACTGGACACCGTAAAAATAAAACCAAACGTTTTAAAAAAATTGGGTTCGGGAGTTAGTTACGGATGGGGAAGGGTTAGCACCCCCACACCGCCCAAAATTTGTACCTAATAGATTCGTATCATATTTATAAAAAAATAAAAATTTGATTTAATTTCATAATTAATTCCTAAATGCATATATGCATGAGCATGTGATTCGAACAATCTAACTCGCAATCCACGATACGAAAGGAGATGATGCCCGAAGACTCAGAACGACACTCCCACTAGAATATCGAGACCTCAAGTACTAAACTAGATCAATGGAATAAATAAACATGACAATTAACAAGGCATGAGCAAATACGAATGCTTACATAGACATAGGCACAAATAAATAAAATGGAAAATATGATAAATAATGGTATAAAACAAGATTACACATATTACCAAATAAAAACACTATACGTAATAATAATATATATTATCAAATATAAATACTACAACTTTATACATTAGGTAAATAAAAGCATTAAAATAATTATAAAACAATGTATATATAATTATATATAAAAAACCACCATGCGCATAAATACCTCGTGAAGTATTCCAAATGTATGTATACATTAAATAAAACATAATTTACATATTTAAATATATCTAAAAGGGGAAATAAAGATATCATAATAAGGTATATGCATATATGGTAAACGCATAGCAGTAGACATTATTAGGACAATAATTAATATAGGCGGCAAGGGGTATATATTACCGATTAATACGTGCTATATAATATATAGAAACAAATTATATACATATATACTATGAAGACCCGATTTATGTACGTATATAAAAGGTAAATATAGGTATCATGATAAAATAATATATATGGTAAGGATAAATAATATAAAGCATATAATAATTACACATACAACTACCATAATATAACATACATATACTTTAATAATAAAAAAACCAACAATATTGAACAAATAAATAGAAGCATGAACAAAAATATATAAAATAAGAACTGAAATTAAATAAAATAAAAAACATGTATTGAAATTAAATATGCATGATTAAGCAGGGATTAAAAGAAGAAATAGCCACTGTAAACGAGAGTAAATTGAATCAACACCGGAATTCAAAAGGACTAGAAGGGAATTAACCCTTTAAAATATAGATTAAATGTGTTATAGAGACGGAATTGAAAATTTCATCAAAGCTTCAAGGACTACTTGTGTGATTCGACCATGCGGAAGGACTGAGGGTACAAATTTAAAATAACGGAGGGATTTAATGAAGCAATTAACTCTTTTCTTTTTAGACCGATACCATATAACTCAATTTTTTTTAAACATCTCATTTTAACCCAAACACCCAAAAAACTGAGCAAGATGCTCTCACCCACTCCCATCAGTTCATTCATGAACCCAGAATCCGACCAGGTGCCACCGCACCGGCCGCCAACAGACACCACTAGCGCCGCTCGTTGGCGCCAGCGAAATCCCAAAACATCCAAAAATGCTCCTCCTTTTACACTAAACCTAGATCCGGCCTCAAATTTTTTTAAAAAAAGCCTATTTTCTTAGATCTAAGAAAACCCAAAGTCAAAAAACCCCTAAAAACCCTCCTTTTATAAAACGAGACCGTCTATCATCGGAGACGGTGGCTTCAACCACCCGAACGGCGACGATTCATTGTCTTCCTAAGGTAAACACTCGAAACCTTCCCTTTTGTTATTATTGTTTTTTATTTGAACTGGAAATAAAGTAGATAGATGTTTTTTTTCAAAGCTTTTTCTCTTTTTTTGTATTATTCATCTGAATCTGATTACAAAATGATTTTTGGGTCTTTGTTATATACCCAATATTACATCTAAAAAACCTAATCCCTACTGTTGATGACAATGGCTCTGACATCCCCTCTTTTCTTTATTATTTTCGCATGCACGATGGTTGTGGAAAAGCCGGTGAGAGGACGGTGGCAGCACGATCTCCAGCGGTGGTGTCACGTGGACGAAGGAGATGAAAGGTCTCGGGCACATGGGAGTGTGGGGCAACCCAACGGTCTCGGGTGAAGATCACGCGCGCGTGGGTGGCTGGAGAGTCATGGCCAGGCTTGATCTAGACCGTCAGATCAAGATCTGATCGAACGGTCCAGGATGGGCTGCGCACAAAAATAACTAGGGTTATCAGATATGAGTCTTAGGGTTTTAGGCTATTGGGTCTGGCCGATTGGGCCTTATGTAATTTTTTGGGGGTTTTATAATATGGATTGGACACTTAATAATAATTTGGGTTTTTTTAATCTTTAGATCCAATAATAGTAATAATAATTAATTAATAATAACTATTAATATTTGTAATAAAACTAATACTAATACATGTACATGTATACATGTATATTACCTTATATACATACATATGACATACAAATAATAATAATGCATACACGTGATAATAATATATGGAATACACATATATAACATTAATATACATACTTGCTCATGTAATACACATATACGTATTATAATACTAATAACAATGACACATACGATATATAGATATAAGTACATGCATATGTATCAACATACATTCATACATATACATAATATATACATGCAATATTTTTCATTATACATAAATATTAATACATTCACGTACAAGTACATGCGTACATACAACATTCGTACATACATACATAATAATATTAATATTAATAACAACCCTAATAATAATATAATATACAATATTATACAACCCGAACAAAAATGAGTGATTACAGCTGCCCCTCTTTACTTGTTTTCGTAAAACGAGAACAAACTAAAGATCGTAAGCACTCATTTTGTCCTACTTCCCTGTTTGTGGTCTCAGAATCACGAGTTATTCTGAAACTCTCTGCTCTTCCATGGCCACTTCTTTAACCTGTAAGCACTTAAATCTTAGTCTCGAGAAGACATTCTTATGAAAGAAATTATTTTTGTTTTAAGAAAATTGTCCTTATGAAAGAAAGGGGCCGAGAAACTCTTTGTTTTAAGAAAAACACCCTTAAGAAATGATAGAATTGAGAAATTCAGGTACTAAGAAAAATGTCTTTATGAAAGGATAAAATTAAGAAATTTGTCCTTATGGAAGGATTTGAATTTAAGAAAAATATCCCTATGTAAGGATTAAATTAAGAAATTTGATTTTAAGAAAAATATCCTTATGAAAGGATTTGAATTTAAGAAAAACATTCTTATGGAATGATTAAATTAAGAAATTTGATTTTAAGAAAAATATCCTTATGGAAGGTTTGAATTAAAAGTTTTTAGTTTTAAGCAAAACATCCTTATGAAAAGATTAAGAAATTTGTTTAAGCAAAACATCTTTATGGAAGGATAAAATTAGGAAATCTGGGTTTTTATAAAAATGGTATCTCACTTTGAGACTACCAAAAGGAGGAAACAACCTTATGAAATGATCAAATTAAGAAATCCAGTTTTAAGCAAAACATCCTTATGAAAGGATTAGATTAAGAAATTTAGTTTTAAGAAAAATATCCTTATGAAATGATTAAATTAAGAAATTTAATTTTAAGAAAAACATCCTTATGAAAGGATAAAATCGGGAAATCTTCAATAAGGTCCACCTTTTCAACATGAAGCTGCAGACCAAATAACTGGATTCACGCCAACATGGCTACCAATCAGAAATCTTCAATAAGACCCACCTCTTCAACATGAAGCTGCAGACCGAAATCTTTGGTAATCTTAAAATATCTATTTAAAACAAACAAAAATGCTTTTAAATTAGCATACCCCTATCTTATGATGCATGCAATGTAACACTTTTCTTCTTTCTTTCTTTTTCTTCTTTCTTCTTATTCTCTTTCTTTTTTTATTTTTTTCTTTATTTTTTTCTTTTTCTTCTTCTTTCTTCTTTTTTTAAATTTGTTTTAAAATCCTATTATCTGAAAGGTCATTCTTCGAATTCCTTCACTTTGTATCTCTATAGTATGCTCTTTAATCTTCATTTCATCAATTGAATACCCACGCTCTTATCTTTCTTGTGCGAGTACCTCTTTTCTTCTTCTTCTTTGGGGTTTCTACCCATTTTGCAAATCCTTCTTCTAGCTCATATTCTTCCTTTAGGCAGGGACTTTCATCATTTTTCTCATTCAATATTGCCCCAATCAATCACTGGGCTCAACTACTTTTCTCGTCTTTGACCCCACACTCAGAGTCTTCATCTTTCTTAACATTAGGGCTGGCAAAATGCCCCCATGCCCTGAACTCATCTCTGAAATCCAATATTCTTGTAGCATTTGAGCGGGAACCAACTCTCGCCCCCTATGCTTTAATTCTCATTTAAAATTTCTTAAAAAGGCAGCCGTTTCAAAAATAAAACTTGGATAAAATGTCAAACATCTTTGAAAAATAATGTTTGAGAGGAAAACTATAGATATCTTAAAAATCAGGGTTTAGCAAAAAAAATGCCAAACATTTTCGAAAACTTATGTTTGGAAGACATGGTAAGTAATAAAATAATTAAAATTCGGGGGGAAAGCCAAATATTTTTAAAAATTATTGTCTGGAGTAAATAATCAATATTAAAAGAATTGAAAATTTGGAGAAAAATGTCAAATATATTTGATCCATTTTATTTTTTTACTGAAAAAACCCGTGCTCAGCAAATGGCAAACATCTTATTTATTTCATTCATTCATTTCCTATTCATATTCATTCACTTCATTTAAAATCATTCTCTTCCCAATACATTCGTTCCCATTTCATGTAGGGTCCATATAATTAACTATATGAATGATTTTGAATCCAATCCCGAGGTAGATTTTGAATGCCTCGAGATCTCGGCAGAAATTGAGGAGGAAGACGAGGCAGATTGCGAGGTCCCTGAAGAATTGGTAAGGATGTTGGCCAACGAAGAAAGGTAAATCATGCCCCACCAAGAAGAAACTGAAATTGTGAACTTGGGAATTGATGAGGAGAGAAAAGAAGTGAAAATCGAGACTACATTTTCCTCAGAAACCAGGCGTGAACTGATAGCCATGCTTCAAGAGTTCAAGGATGTCTTTGCTTGTACTTATCAAGATATGTCGGGGTTGAATATAGACATAGTGATGCACAAGCTGCCAACCAGGCCAGAATGCAAACCAATCCAGCAAAAGCTCAAAAGAATGAGGGCTGACATGCTGTTAAAGATCTGAGAAGAGGTAAAAAAGTAGTTTGATGCTGGTTTTCTAAAGGTTGCTAAATACCCTTAGTGGGTTGCAAACATTGTGTCGATGCCAAAGAAGGATGAGAAGGTCTGCATGTGTGTAAATTACAGGGATCTCAATCGAGCAAGCCCTAAAGACAATTTCCCTTTGCCACACATCGACACATTGGTTGACAATATCGCGGGACACTCATGGTTCTCATTCATGAATGGTTTCTCAGGATACAACCAGATAAAGATGGACCCAGAGGACATGGAGAAGAGTACATTTGTAACTATGTGGGGCACGTTTTGTTACAAGGTAATGCCTTTTGGACTCAAGAACGTAGGAGGACATATCAAAAAGTGATGGTAACTCTTTTTCACAATATGATGCACAAAGAGATAGAAGTCTACGTGGATGATATGATTGCCAAGTCCCGAACTAAGGAATAATACATTCAAAACATGAGAAAGCTATTCCAGAGACTACGAAAATACCAGCTGAAGCTCAACTCGGCCAAATGCACCTTCACAGTCACATCCAGAAAACTCTTGGGGTTTGTAGTAAGCAGAAAAAGGATTGAGATTGATCCAAAAAAAAAGTGAAGGCTATCCAAGACCTCCCACCGTCCAAAACTTAAAAAGAAGTTCGAGGTTTCTTGGGAAGGTTAAACTACATCTCTCGTTTCATCTCTCAATTAACAGATAAGTGCGACCCTATCTTCAGACTACTTAGGAAGAATAATCCAGGGGTCTGGGATGAAGAATGTCAAGAAGCTCTAGAGAAGATTAAGAAGTACTTGACGAATGCTCCGGTTTTAGTCGTGCCATCTCCCAACTTCATTAGAGTCTGTCTTTACCTTAGAAAGCTACCCTGCTCTCCTTTTACAGATTCCACTAGCTAAGTCCCCTCCTATATGCAAACGATTCATTTACTTCGTAACACCTTCCTAATCTCCGCCTAATACATCCTTGTCGTGGCTGTACTGAACAGTCCCGACCTTCCGATGAGCGGTGGCTGTCGCTGCAACTGGTGCAGCGACACCTATTCCGCCGTACTGAGCTTTTGCCTGCAACAAGTTTGTATCATTGGTAAATCTATCGTCAGCCGGCTCTACCTTCTGCACTCTGGTCATGAAAAATGGGTTCGAGTCGATATCGATAGCTATATCCGGTGCAAATTTGGCTGCCATACCACAATGAGGACCTTGTTTTGCTTGGGAAGGCAACTCCCTTCCAGATCTATCTTGATTTCCTGTGCTAAATTTGTGATAAGAATAGGCAGGGTGGACAGCATATGGTGGAAGACCTGTGCTTCTAACGAAAGTTCTTGGATCATAGGGATCTTTCATGATTGTTCCGTTCTCATACAGCACAACAGGACCTACTATCTTTCCTGGTTTAGTTGAATAGTGAAAATATATCAGTCTTTGATCAATATATATATATATATATATATATATCAGTCCAAGCACCAATAACAAATACAAGAAAACTAAAAGGGCAAAAGTAAAAGGAAAGGTGTGCTGGGATAATCTAAAACATACCCAGTGGGATTCTTTGTTGTGCTTGCAAGGTTTTCGATAAATGTGGCGGAATGGTTTTGGTTTCCCTGGAACTTTTGCTGTATGCCTCTTCTGCCTCTTGCCTATCTTTTAAGGACTTGAGGCTTGGTTGCTCTTTGGGGGCAATCGTATTGGAATGTACAATTGTGGACCTGCAAATTCAGAGGATTGCAGTTTCAACCTTCAGATTAATGCGCCAAACGTTAAAACGCTGTGCAAACAACCGGTTTCAATAAAAGGAAGCGTAAAAAATGTTCAGCTGATCAGCTGGGTGTGAGCTTAACACATCAATGGCAGATAATTAGTGCTATGTAAGACTTGAAGCCCCCACCATAGAACACACAAGAGAGCCAGAAAAGGAAAAGGCGATGCCCACCATTAGATATAATAATCCATAGGAGAGTTGTGCAAAAAAATTGCCTAGAGATTTTACAGAAAGAAGGAATATGAGGATTCGTGAGGCATCAACCGGAGGAAAAATGTATTGCATATAATATCATGATCAAACTAGTGAGGCATCAACTGGAAGATTAAAAGTATTGCATATAATATCATGATCAAACTATATGCCCACCCTTATCCCATCACTATCTGGTTGCCAAAAACATATTTACTAGAGAAATTTCCCCTAGTCCAGAAGCTCTTTAGAATAACTTAATCTTTCATTAGTTCATGCACAATTATCAAGTTCCAAAACCTCATTTCAGCCTGATATTTAACTACTTAGTTGCATATGAATTTCTCCCAAACTCATATATGCTCAAAAATCTGAAACTAGAAATGGAATTGAGCCTATATGCAACTTCTCGACATGCTTATTTGCTTTTACCAAGTGAACCACATGCGTAGTTAGCAGTTTTAGCTTCATCTTATTTATTTCTAATTCAAAATCTCAAAATTTCAATCATGAGAATTAGGGACTTACGGAATGCCGCAGAAACCTAAATATTAAAATGATAAGATGGTATTTGTTATTATTAGCATTAAAACTTAGCTTGCTTGAGAGGAAAAATGGATGAAAGGAGGGAGTGGAAGAGTGGAAAGAAAATAAATTTCATGTGTGCTTGGTAGGCAAAACGAATAAGAGATTATCATTTTCCTAAAACAAATCATTCCAAATTGGAATGAAAAGAGGAGAAAATATGAAAGAAATGTATGTTAGCTCAGAATTAGGTATTTTTTAAAAGCTTCATCTTCTTTCCTCTCATTTTTCAACTCTACCAAGCAACTACCCCTTTAATTTTCCATCCTACCAGTATTCTTTCTACTCTACCAAGCAAATCCTGAGAGTTTGATTCTTCATCTTCCCCTCGAAGAGATTTTCCACTACAAAAGTAGAAGCTAGGTATTCGGCTATCAAAATTTTATAATACACTATAAAAATTACATTTAATTTTCCATCCTACCAATGTTCTTTCTACTCTACCAAGCAAAGCCCGAGAGTTCGATTCTTCATCTTCCCCTCGAATAGTTTTTCCACTACAAAAGTAGAAGCTAGGTATTCGACTCTCAAAATTTTATACTACACTATATTAAGTATACCATAGATTATAAGTGCATGAGTAGTATTTTTTTGGAAGCCCACAAGCACAAGTTCAGGCATTGACAATAACATTGAAAGTAAAAAGTGAGAGTATAATATCTGCCTTGGAAGGGAGGCATGCTTTCTTTCGAGTGGAATAACTGGTGCACTTTTACCACCATTTTCCTCAAGATGTGCAAACTGCTTTCTGAATTGATCAACAGCACTGCATAAAAAACTATACATTAGAAAATAAACCACAAGTAGAAGCAGATTGATCACTAATGAACTTAAGGTAAGTTTAAAAACAATGAGAAAAGTATAAATAAAAACACTAAATGAAACCTCGGATAGAGAAAGTTTGTTCTCTCAGTTCCATTCATATAGTCTTTCAGCAGTTGAAGATGGTATTCCAGTATTTCGCGGAAAATTAGCTCTTGTATATCATCTTTTGTGACCCTACGCCTCTCAAATTCAAACTCCATCTTTGTAATTGGCTGACAAGAAGGCTCCCTCTCAACTTTTGCCAGCCCCTTAAAGTAGGGATCGGCAAGAGCCTGAAACATACCAAATCAAAAGATGCTATTATTATAAATTCAAAAAACAATTGGTCATAATATGTTGAAATTAAAAGAAAATTTGCGGCAACAAATTCTTAGAGAAAAACCAATACTCTAACAACAACAAACCTCTTCAGCTGTTGGTCGGTCTTTTGGATCAAAAACAAGCAACCTTTGCAGTAAACGTAGAGCCAAAGGATCTGCATTTGGAATTTTTTGTTCAAATGGGATCGGTTGCTTTTTTCTCATGTTAGTTAAGTACCTTCTTGCCTTTTCATTCCGAACCTATGAACAAGAAGAAAAAGAAGGAAGTTAACAGCTGTCGTGTCATTATGATAAAAAAAACCGCTCAGAAGTCTTGATGTGCATACTCGAGAGATGGTATCTAATGAAGGTGTACCAAGCAAATCAGTCATCAAATCCAGCTGGCGAACAATATTTTTCCCAGGAAAAAGTGGCTTTCCGGTTAATACTTCGGCAAAGATGCACCCTATGCTCCAGATATCAATTGCAGGTGTATACTGCATTAATTTGAGGTAACAAGGACATCAATCAGAAATTGGAAAATGAACAGAAAAACCATGAAGCATCCATTCCAAGTAATATGAACATTAATCAAAAACTTGTAAAATAAAAGAAAACCCACCATGCAGCAATCATTCAAAGTAAAAAGAGCATGAATAAAAAAATTCAAAATGAAGAATACCATTACTTGCATGCTACATTAAATGTTTTTTCCAAAACCAAGTTTGAGTTTGATGAAAATTCACATGGATAAAGTACACAAGGACCATTTCAGAACCTCGCCTTTGTTAAAATTTGAAAAGTATGAAACTGGAAATCACATGAGTACTAGCAAAAATAATTCGAATTCGATAAAGATTTGGCAATTTCATATCAGAACCAAGATAGATTCTTTGAATCGTTCATTTTGGATATGCACGTCTAGCCAGACAAAACGCAACCATTTCATGAAATAAATTGCGACAGTACTGCATGCTTTGAGAATCTTATCAACCTAATAATTCATCCATTTCATTTTAAAGAGAACTTAAATACTAGACGGGCACAACTGTTAAAATGGCCACACTTTTAATTTCAACTCTTGGTCCAAATTAAAGAAACTAGATGTACATAAGAAACTGAATATTTAGAAAGAACATTGCATGCACCATAGAGTGGAGTAAGCTTTATTGCATAAAATGAAGCGTGGATCTAGCTTCAACCAATATAAGCTCATAAAGGGAACAAATGCATCACGTGATTTTAAGTTTGCAGAGTTTCAAACTTTAATAGCCGCGTATGAAGACCCCTTTACCTTGGAGAAAAAGGATCCACAGAGATCTGGAGCTCTATACCATCTGGTAGCAACATAATCCTAAAAATGTTCAACAAAAATGTCCAGAAAATCAGCTCTTTCTATTGTGATAGATGTAGAAAACAATCAGAATATAAAACATCAAAGAATAGTTGTTTTAAAAGGCATACCGTCCAGACTATCACATGCTAGGCACTTTCACCTTCATACCCCAAGACAAGTCTTAAAATGTGATGAAACCACAGCAATAATATTGGCCGATAAGCGTTGTTTAGATTTGTATATAATAAAAATTAAACGTATGATGTAATAGTCATGAAACTTCCCATCTCCCAACTTCATTAGAGCCTGTCTTTACCTTAGAAAGCTACCCTGCTCTCCTTTTACAGATTCCACTAGCTAAGTCCCCTCCTATATGCAAACGATTCATTTACTTCGTAACACCTTCCTAATCTCCGCCTTACATCCTTGTCGTGCTGTACTGAACAGTCCCGACCTTCAGATGAGCAGTGGCTGTCGCTGCAACTGGTGCATACCGTCCAGAATATTGTCATAGGTGTATCATTAAATGCAACTCTAGCTAAACCAAAATCACATATCTTAAGTTTGCAGTTTGCATTTGCCAAAATATTCTTTGGTTTTAAGTCTCTATGGTAGACATTTGCTGCAGCCAAAAAATCAAATATCAGATACATTCTGCAGTCTACAAATAAACTCTACCCTGTACGCTGCACAAGACACCGATGGTGATGTAAAAAAGGGGAAAACAGAGAACAAAATGAAACAGGAAAATAGCACCAAGAAACATCAGAGCATGCTACAAGAAGCAGTTGTTACCAAAGATGAATATAACTTAAAAGGATAAAAGGTTAGCTGAAAATTAAAAACAGTCTTTGGAAACTTAAAAATAAATGGACTAGACAAAAATATTTTCCAGAATAATGTTTACCAAATATCATGGCATAATTGGAGTTTGGTAAAAACTAAAAACAAACTGTTGTTAACATTAAAAAGGTCAGACATCAAAAACCTTATTTCTGACACCTTTACGTGTAATTATCACAATTTGATCAACATAATCAACACATATATAGCTATAAACCAAGTTAAAGTCTCAGCAAAATGCAGTGGACCCGATATAGAGTGACGATTACCAGTGTGAATATATTTCAATGCACGAAGTAGCTGATAAAGAAAAAACTGGTAGTGTTCTCTAGTCAAGTCATCATTAGCTTTAATAACTTGATGAAGATCTGACTCCATGAGCTCAAAAACAACATAAATATCTTTGAAGTCCCTATGGGATGGAGGCAGCATGATGTGTTTAATCTCAACAATATCTGGATGCCGAAGAAGTCGGAGCAGCTTTATCTCGCGCAGAATTCGAGCAGCATCAGAAAGATGCTAAAAAATATCATGTATTTTCTTTATGGCCACTTTTTCACCAGTATGGGTGTCAATTGCAGAGCACACAACACCATAACTGCCTTTTCCTATAACTTCTTGAATCTTAAATCTGTTGGCATCCCCATATTCAGAGAAAAACTCCATCTCGGTTGAACTCTGTGGCAAAAAGTACACATAAGACAAGATTGCCAAACATATAAATTTTTCAACAAATGCATGGCATGTAGCTCAATATGACCTGACCTCATACTACACAAATACAGGCATATCTTCATTCAAATTAAGCATCAAAAGCACTCCATTTAACTCAAAACAAAGATCAACATACAAATGTAGGACAAAAAGAACAAAAAACAAAAACAAGAAGAAAAAACGAATACAACAATGTCATCAATGAAGTAATCTATCTTCAACTCATTAGCGTGTGACTGTATCTTCCTGAAACAAAACAAAATACTAAAACTCCCTAGAGCTAACCTGCAAATTCCTGCTTTTCAATCACTATATGATCATACAGACATTAAACTCGTCACGTAAGCATTAAGCATTTACTTTCAGCAGAAAAAAAATATATGAAAAAAAGACAAATTAAAATTTTAAGCACAAATCTTTATTTATATGATCAAGTTTCAGACAGGCAGCATAGCATAAGGTTGTAAAAGAAGACAATCTTATTGTACTAAATTAACAATTATGGACTCCAGTTCCCTACTTTCTACATATATAGCGCAGCACCCAGTTAATCAAAGCCTGGTAGAAGAGGGAAGATGCAGAGAAACGATATATAGCAATCCTGAAAAAGAATGAAACTCACTTATTCCAAATCAAATATGCATTAAATTTATGCTGTTTTATCTCTCCCTCCCTGTATTCCAAACGCATCACTTAATTCAACCAAAGAGGAAAATATCTAAAAATAAAAATCATTCCTTTCGGTGAAAAAATATCTCCGCCATCCACCACAGCACAAAACATCCCAAAACACAACACTCCCATATTTTCATGTCTCACCTATAACAGCTCAAATTGGGCACAACAATTTGTCAATAATCACAATTATTCTTTACAATAAATAAGATAAATAAACTCACAACACCCAAAACAAGAATTGGAAAGTCACCCTCTTTTGGTGATCTAGCTGCAGTTTGTGAAAAAAGAATCCAAATTGAATCCCAAGGAAGAAGATCACGAAGAAACAAGTAGTAAAACACAACAAATGAAGCAGTTGAATGAAGAAACAGAAGAAATCTAAGAAATCAACCACATTTGCCCCATCTCCCCCGACTCCGAATCACAAGTCCATAATCCCATCGATTTCTCCAACATAACAAAATCCAAACTAAATCTTTCATACACTCTCCTTCTTGTTGTTTTTCTTCTTTCTTTTACAACAACAATTTCGATTCAACTACCATCAAAACGCAGCTCTCAAAACCCACAGTCTTAACAACGGTTCCACCATTTTTCTCTTATTCCTTTCTCTGCACGTCTTCAAAAAACACAACCAATAATCCAAATTTCTCGCCCCTTTTCTCTTCTTGAAACAAGAAATATACGAATAAAAAAATGTGTGAATGAAGAGTGTACAAGTCGCAAGATCTGAACACCGACAGAAAGGAAAGAGGATGATAAAGTGAGAAGAAAAAATTTATTTTATTTTTTGTTTAAACAAATGAATATAATAATAAAGGTTTTGTTGGCATAAATCTAGGGAATGGGGGTGCCGTCGTTGTTGGTTATACAGTACTGTATTTCGAGTGGCAGAGGGTGTAAATACGGTCGGCTTTGACGGGTTGTTTGAGGAGTTGGGGTGAACATTTGATCGAGTCGAGTTAATTTTTTTTAATTAGTCGAGTAAGCGTGTCCTATTTTATAAGTTAAATTTCATTTGAAATATTTTTGAGTCAAGTCTATGAAATTTGAGTCGATTCGAGTTATTCAAATTTTTGTTCAAATTTAATTATAAGCATTTACAATGTTCTTATTTAAACAATTTTTATAACCATGCATATACAATACACATATATATTTTTTTCATATGTGATATATATATATATATATATGAGACTTAGTTTAGGGATTCGACTCTAACTTAACAATAATTTATTAATTTTAAGTGGGCGTTTGGTTCACAGAATGTAAGATTACCTTAAGAATAGGATTCCCGAAATGTAACATTACCTGACATATTACTGGAATGTTACATTGGCTTGTTTGGTTTGTTTGACATAATTATAAAATTACAATATTTGGTTGGGGAATATAAGATTACCTAAATGCATATTTTACTAAATTGTCATTGTGGTATATTTTATGTTTAAAAGTTAAACGTTCATTGTTA
Organism: Hibiscus mutabilis; assembly: GCA_019671005.1. Lineage (NCBI taxonomy): Eukaryota > Viridiplantae > Streptophyta > Magnoliopsida > Malvales > Malvaceae > Hibiscus > Hibiscus mutabilis. Next base: position 17,512,221 of record CM033734.1, read on the forward strand.
AATTAAAAATATTTGCTTAAAATTTTCGTTACACTAAATTTTCCTGAATGTAACTATTTCCATTTTAAAAATATATATTAACATATTATTAATATAATTAGTATATTAAATGATGTTCAAATACAATCATATTTTTATCACAGAAAATGACACCGCAATATATATATATAAGAAAATATTTTGATACACAAACTTGGGTAAGTTTACCCAAGCCTTTCAATTTTTTTTGAGATTTAGGTTATGGTTTAGGGTTTAGGTTGTAGGTGGTAGAATTTAAGGTTTATGGTTAAAAATTAGAGTTTGGAGTTTAGAGTTCAAGGTTTAGGTGTTAGGGTGTTAGGGCTAAGAATTTAGGTTTTAGATTTTATAGCTTAAATATGAAGGGTTATGTAAATTTTTTTACACAAATTGTGTATCAAAATATAATATATATATATATTACTTTAAATGTATGTAAAAAATATAGTGCTTGGTAGCTTGTATAATGTGTTTATATTCTTCTACCCAACATACAAAATTTATAAATTCGAATATGCTTCAATCTCTTGGTTTCTATAAGGTTAAATGAGTAAAAGATCACTGAGAGCAAATTTTAAACGAGTATTCTAAGATCAATCAAGACAAAATACAAGAGTAACCATTATATAATATATTTAAAAATAATATTAGAAATATTAGAAATATAATATTAATAAAAAATTTAAATATTAAAATACTTAAATATATAACACCATTTAAATATTAAATTAATATAAAATAAAATATTTAATAAATTTACACTCCAAATATTTAGCTACTTAGTTAAAAAAATATGATACAAATGATCTAAATAAAAAAATTCATTATTTCAGGGATAACATTGTTCAATTTGGTGGGAATAGATAAATACCTAAAGAAATGGAGAAAATTATATTTCCACCATTTTCACTAAAAAGTGTTGCTATTGGTAATAATCTTTTTTACCTTAATAAGAATCACTTCAAACCAAATATGAAAATATGATTCCGAAAAAAATTATTACCTATAATAATAAATTTTTTCGTGAACCAAGCGTCCCTTAAAAGTTTCAAATTACTTAATTTTTTTAGACACAAGTGGAATATGTTTTTAATCAAGTCAATTTTTATTTCCCACCTGCCCAGAGTTTTATTTTGATGGATTTTTATTTTTATTATTTCAATTTTATTTATTAGGAAAAATACTGAGTCGAATTAAATTTCTTCATAAATTTTATAGCACGTGACACAAATTGTGAGGTGGGGACCACCTGGAGTGGGAGGGGGAATCAGTATCGTAGGTTTCGGTAGACGTAACCGTAGAAAGTCTAGTCGTGGTGTCAATAATTGCAGTTTTTATAAGGGGCACAAAAATGCCAAATTCTCTTTCGTTTCGATAAAATTGGTTGAATATTACATCTAAAAAAATTATTTTTAAATCTATAATAACCCATAGATTATTTTTGAATTTATAATATTTTTATAGTATTTTTTAAAATCAAATTGCTTATAATCTGACTTCATAAAAATTGTTAAAAAATTATAAAAGCATATTACTTTCAATTCGAATTTATAGCCAAAAAATATTAAAAAAATCGTAAAAATATCTTGCTTTCAATCGACTTTATAACTAAAAAATATTAAAAAAATGATGAAGACAATTTGCCTTAAAATTTGATGAAAACCTATACCTTGCAGTCCGACTTCATGGCAGCACGTGATATAGGGTGGCAGACTGATTTCGTGCATGACTGGAAAAGACCGATCATGATAGCACAAATTCAGTGCTGAAAAAAATAGAAGGCTGGATCGGGCAGCACTAATTCAGTGCTTGAAAAAAATAATCTAATTGGAAAAAATCGGTCATGGCAGTACTAATTCAGTGCTGAAAAAAATGGAAGGCTGGACTGGTCATTGCAGAATTCAGTGCTGAAAAAAATAAAGTTTGGTCATGGCAGATGGCAGCACTGATTTGAATAGTGATGAAAAAAATTACAAGACGGGTGAGTAAGTAGAGTAACCCGTGAAAAAATCAAATAGTGCATGGTAACACTATTTTTTTCGGAAATGAGGATGATTTATATTGATTGGATGGTGGGGTGGTGGGTTGAGTAGTTGAGGTTTAAATTTTTAGTTGCTAAATAGGGCTGAAGGTAAAGAATTGTAGAAAAAAGTTTGTAAAGAAATTTGGTGAAAAAGTAGAAGAAAGAAGAAGATTTGAAAAAAATATTGTAAGTTTTTAAATTTATATATTTTGTTTTTAAATTTAGTTCGAATATTTTTAGATGTTTTTCATTATAATATTTTAAAGTAGTGGTTATGATTAAATTTAGTGGTATTTGTTTTTACTAATATTTTCTTACTTGTCATGTATGTAGCTTTGTTTTTTACATTTTGAAGAAATTTTGAAAAAATTTATAGTAAGTTGATTTTTACATTTTGTTTTTAATATGTAGATTGTTTGTTTATTTTTATTTTAGAATGTTGTTTAGGGGAAAAGTCGTAGTAATATAATATAACATTATGATAATTTTGATTTTAGTATTTTGATTCAAAAATATATATGGTTTTGAATGTGCAGAGACAATGAGCAACGTGTTCATGGGCGTTGTCAATTACAATAGACAAATTGTGAAAACTGGTATCGGTGTCGTATTTGAATAAAAAAACACTACAAAGATGAGGTTTTCAAAGAATATTTCCCTTCGAAAGCTGAAGCATGACATAGAAAAAATAGGAGCTGAGATTGTTCGTTTGCAGTACCAGTGGAAGACATGTGATGGTCCAGTCTGATATTCTGCAATAGCTCTTAAAGATGATAGTGATGTTGGAATCATGATTGCAGAGCATGATTCAACATGTATTCGAATTGTTGAGTTACATGTTGAGTTGCGTGAGAGATATGACGTTCCGGGCTCATCCAGAAATGTATTTGGAAGTTTTTCTCAAATGGGTTTCGACAGTATGGTTAAGGACCAGCCATATAGGTTTGGAGGCAATTTTGTTGTGATGTTAGAAAGTGGGACATATGATGCATTTCATCCATATACCGGGCCTTTGACCTTCTCGACTACTAAGCCGACTACTGAGCTGACTGTTGGCGTTGACGTTAAAAAACTTCGAGGTAGATGGGGAGAAACGCTTGTTGATTCTAGTGAAGATGATGAAACCGTAAATCATGATTTGAGTGGTGATGGCCTTGGTACTGAGCCTGTTTTTGGTGGTGGTAAATTTGTTTCGACCGAGATGACACGACATGGTATGAATCTCCTACTCACATGAACTTAATAGATTATGATGCGATGAGGGCACCTGAATTTTGGGCCATGCACAATTAAGTTTAGGTTCCTCTGATGAATTATTGGTTGAGATGCAATTTGAAGACAAGCAAGAAGCTTCATTGGCAATTAAAGAGTATTCCATCAGAAAGCATGTAGACTTTATTGTTAAAGAATCTAGTCCGAGAACTCTATTTGCAAAATGTGTTAAATATGGAAAAGGTTGTAATTGAAAGATCCGAGTATCTGAACTTCAGAGGAGAAATGCTTAGGAGATTACAAAGTACAATGGTCGACACACTTGTTTACGAAATTCCATCAACCAAGACCGTCGTCAGTTGAACTCTGATATAATATGTCGCCACGTGAAGATGTTGGTTGAAGCAAATCCTAGGGTTATTGTTTCAACGATTATGGCATCTGTGAAGCATCATTTTGAATATCAAATAGAATATGGCAAGGGTTGGTATACAAGAGATAAGGTACTAAAAAAGGTGTACGGTAATTACGATAAGTCATACAATGAGCTACCGGTACTATTACAAACAATGCTATATTTCATTCCGGGGACCATAGTCAGGTATAAAACCTTGAATGCATGCAACCGAAAAGGTCATCTTCTTTAAGGAAGATACAAACATGTTATGTTGATTGTCGTTACACAAGATGGTGATCAAAATATATTTTTGATTGCCTTTGCAATTGTTGATACAGAGTCAACGGACTCTTGGAAATTCTTTTTGAGTAAGAGAAGATGGGGTTTGCTTGATTTCAGATAGAGTAACAGGCATCTTAGCAACAATTGATTGAGAAAATAGTAGATGGACACCTTCTTATGCACATCTCGCATACTGTGTACACCATATTAGCAAGAACGCTATTGAAAAGTGGAAAAAACCCCATCTTCACAACTCGATTTTAAGCATGGGTAAGTATTTTTCATTTTCTTAGACTCGATTATTTATGTGTATAATTTTTGTCAATGCTAACAACATATATTATAAAACAGGATATGAACTACTGCGACCAAATTTTGAGAGAAAGTTGGAAAATTTGATGGAGTACGGCAATGATGTTTGGGCGTGGGCAAACAACATCGAGAGAGAAAGATAGACTCAATCGTATGATAAAGGTCGATGATACGGGCAAATGACAACTAATCTTGTGGAGTGCATAAATGGTGTATTAAAAGGAATATATCATCTCCCAATAGCAAGCTTGGTAAGAGAGACGTACTACAGGTTGGCTAAGGTTTGGTCCGATAAAGGGTCACAAATCCAAACTATGATAAATAGGGGAAAAGCTTGGTCTACCGATCTTGTGGGAAAAATGAAAAAATGTTAAATCGGTAAGATCAATGGTTGTTCATGGGTTCGACCTAAATAGATAGATTTTTGATGTTGTTGATTTCGTACGCAACCACGAAGGAGGTCACAACCAAACATTTTAAGTCAATTTTAGGCAAAGATGGTGTGACTATGGTGATTTCCAAGCATGGCAATATCCATGTAGGCATGCAATCGTCGTATGTATGTCTAAAGGGGTTGACCCGTACATATTTGCTGATGAATACTTTAACTTGCATAGGATAATAAACATTTACAGATGTAAGTTCCCACCGACCGCGAATTCATAATATTGGCCGCAATTGGAGTATGAAGAATAGTTACGAATCCAGCACTCCTTAGAAAACCAACAGGCTGACCTCCATCGACTCGCATCTATACCAGTATGGATCTTCATTATAGGGAGGCAGAAGAACCAAATAGATGTACAAAATGTAGGGGTACAAGACATTCTAAAAACAAATATCCAAATCGACTGAATTATATGGCCATACCTCGGTGATTTCATTTCACTCTTTGTGGTAGACCTAATTTTTTTTTTCTGATGTATGCTCGTCTTGTCTTGTCTTTGATGTTGTTGAAGACGACTTCTTTGATTGTTGTTGTTAAAGACGGCTTCTTTGATTGTTGTTATTGAAATTGAATTCTTTTTTATATTTGAATTGTTCATATTTAAGAGATGTGTATTGAATTCTGTTTCTATTTTCTATTGTTATGTCATGTTTATTTTTAAAATTCAGGGGCTTAGGCATCTAACATAAACAGAACATTTAAATATTTTTACATCTAAACATATCGAAAACAAAAATAATAATATTAAAATTCAAATATTTGTATTACATAGAAGAATGAGAATTACATAAAATCATTTTCTATGTAATTTGTGTTCATGCCGAGGTGTGGTCGAATAGTAAGATCGTGGTTTTCGTCAATTTCGTTATGGTCTTTACTGTGGAACGTGTTCCTCATCATCATCATCATCATCATATTCGTCATTGTTTACCTCATCAATCACCATAGGCATAGGAGGCGGTTTTGTAAACACGTAGTCATCGCTATGCCCTTCCATATGTGGTGAAAATGTGGGACTGTAAATTGATGTATTCGACATGAAATATATGATCCCCTGATAGTTCATGTTTTGATCGAAGCTCTCGCCCACTGGTGGATGATAAATGATTGGCCGTGGATGATAAAATCTGGGTATGTATGCTTCAGAAGCATTCTCAACTGAGCTCTTGCCCATTGATGGATGATAAATGGGTGGCTTTGGATGATAAAATTCAAGTATGTATGCTTTAGAAGCATTATCAATCGAGCTCTCGCCCATTGATAGATGATAAATGGGTGGTTGTGGATGATAAATGGGTGGTTGTGAATGATAAATGAGTGGCTGTAGATGATAAAATCTGTCATCCGCTGGATTAGCTACCGAGCTCCCACCCACTACTGGATGTATACATGTGGTTGGAGAAGTATTAGTATACATATCTAGTGTACTAAATTCGCTATCATATTCATTTGCTTGACTCCGAGGTAAACCCCCTATACTCTTAGATGATTGACCACGACCAACATATTTTGCAATAAATTTTCGGTATTCTTCTCGTTCTTCTATAGTAGTCAAGTACGATTTTCTATTACTACAATAGTATAACATGTACTCTAAATTATCCGAGTCCAAATTATCAGCTTGCATTAGAGTGCAACATGGCAATAGTTTACGTTTGTTGTTTCACATATCAACATACCTCACATGTTTGATTTCCCAATGTTGAACACTCTTGCCGCGACAGTCCATACGGTATAGGGTGTCATAATTCAACGGATTTCTCGAAATGGACTGGTGGAAGCCAAACTGCCTCAAGACTTTATCTCCGTACTGGAACTCCACAAAAACAAAGCAGATCATCTGTGTAACTGCACACCAAAGAGGAGAATCCCTCATCAATGCATTCAATATATTTACGTGTACCTCACCGGTGTATGGCCTCCAAATAAGCTGCAAAAATTATATAAACTTAAAAAGTAACTTAATTACTTAAAAATAAAATGTAAATCTAACTTACTTCTAATACCTCATTTTGGCAAGATAAATCAATGTGAGCTCTAAACACTCTTACACTGTTGTGTGCTAACCGCGTGTGAGCTTTCTTCGCATTCTATCTGCATACACATCCAAATAACATTTGTTTGATTCTTTTTTAGATAAAAAAAATTAAATTGAGTAAATTTAATAAACTTCTAAATTAAAGTAAAAAAATTACCTACTAACAAGAGGAAAATTCCTCAAACTTTGAGTAACCGGTGTAAAAATGGAAGTCGTTCCCATGCCCAAGCTTGCAATAACAACAAATATCCACCAACACCCTTTGGCTTTACACCATTATTATCTAATAGAGTGGCCTTGCACAACTCACGGTACAAGAACGCCAATATAGCTGACCCCTAACTATAATTATCAGTTTCTGAAGATGATGAAAGATATGGTAGATACAGTGTATGAACAAGATGTCAGATTTATCTGGTATCAGTGTCCCCCCAATGAGCTATAAAATATATGCTCGACTTGCACAATCAATCTCTTCTGGTGTATTATTACCACTGAGCTTGAATTCTCCCTGTAGCCAGCTCAATTTGATACAAGACCTTTTCATATCGGCTCTAGTTGGAACCTTGCAGAGGTAATCAAATCAAAGCCTTTCAGCTGAATCCTTGGTATGCTTAACCAATGGACTCCCATTTATCGAGACCTCGATTAGCATTACCACGTCTTCGAGCGTAATGGTACATTCTCCACACGACATGTGAAATGTATGAGTTTTCAGTCTCCAACGCTCGATTAGTGCGGTAATTTAATCGAAAACCAGCTTATAGCCACGAATAAATATGACATGGTAAAATCTCACATCTTGTAACTATGGAATCATATAATTGTGTGGGTGAATACTCTCAATGCTTAGGTGATGTTTAAAGGTTTCCTTGGGTGCCTGCATTAATTTTAAAAATTTGTTAATAATAACAAATAATAAAATAAAATCTTAGTAATCTCAATATTAACTTCTTTAAAAAAATTGTACCATATCATCGACCACAACACTAGTGACGTGTCGATTCTGTAATCTCAACATAAGATTTTGATCGGCCATCCTTCTAACAAAGCTATATACATGACAAGTAAGAAAATATTAGTAAAAACAAATACCACTAAATTTAATCGTAACTACTACTTTAAAATATTATAATGAAAAACAACTAAAAATATTCAAACTAAATTTAAAGACAAAATATATAAACTTAAAAACTTACAATATTTTCTCCAAATCTTCTTCTTTCTTCTTGTAGCGATGTCTTTTTTTCTTAATCGCTAAAATAAAAACGAGGATTTTTGAAAGGTGTTTGAAAGGTGTTTGTGACTCTTTTGGATATAAAATATTTATTCCGTGGGGTTTTAAAAGAAATCGCATAAAAAATGGAGTCGCCACTGGCCACTTAGGTAGGCCGGACACCATAAAACCAGAGATTCAAAAAGATTGGGTTCGGGAGTCGGTTACGGATGGGGAAGGATTAGCACCCCCACACCGCCCAAAATTGGTACTTTAATAATTACCGCTTTATTAATATTGGATTTTCCGGATTAAAGTGACGATTATTTTAAAATTCGGTTATAATTGCGAATTAATTTTAAGGGCCCCGTTATCCGAGAGTAAACACTCAACCACTATCACTACGCCTGATACTGGCCCCGTTTACGCTCGGATAAAAGGACACCACATTAACAAGTTATAAATCATATGCAATCTTAGTGGCAAAAATATAAAACATGATGATAATTTAAAGACAAAGAAATATTCACATAATAAAATACTAATCTAATAAATGATATACTAGATTAAAACATGCATATATACATATTATTCTAAATGATAGATAAAAACAACTTTAACAAGTTAGGACAACAATGTAGGAATAATTACGTTATATGTAGACGAACAAATATTTAAAAAGACATACATGCTATTAATAAAACATATTTCAACATATATGAACAATATATTATACAATAAAGAAGACACACTAACACGTAACCTAAAAGCCAAGAAAACATACAATGTGTACAAAAATACAAGAACATGCTGTTTTATGAGTCAGATAGAACATAGCATGCTTTAATACGAATAACCGGATAAAAAACATGACTATCATTTTTAACACATATATACATATAAACATAAAATACGAGTCATATATGAGGGACATAAAATAAAATAATAGAATATCAATATATATACGATTATAACACGAACATGAATATTTACAAAGAATACAGATCAAATGAAAGAAAAACAAAAGTCAATGGCAGAAATTAAAGAACAATAATATGTAATTTAGGGACGAAATTGCGAAATAAACAAAACCTAAAAGGACCAGAATTGTAATTAGACCAAGGGGCAGACACAAAATGAAAAATTCAAAAACGCGGGATGGTTAAGGGCGTAATTTTACCATTCAGAAACTGATTCGGTGTAATTTAGGGACTAGATTGTAAACTTTTGAAATATCAGGGGGACTGGGATTGTGATTATACCATGCGGCAAGACAAAAATGAAAATATTGAAAACGCGGTGGGATTAAGTGTGTAATTTACCCATTTAGCAAAATAATAATAACTATATAAACCCTCTTTTTAGGCCGAAATCAAAATTTTAACCATTTGTTTCATTTTCGATTTTTACATAACCTTGTGTTCTTCTTTTTTTTCTCGTTTGTTCTTATAAAACCCGAGAATCCGGCGGCGGCCGCCAGTATTCTCCAGCGCAAACAGCCGCTAACCGGCACCGCGAGCTTCCAAAACACACCAAAATAACCCCTATTTCATCCTCAACATGAATCCGTGGTTGGATTCAGAGGATACCCCCTTGTTTGCCCTAGATCTAGAAAATACGAAACAAAAAAAATATTTTTTAAACCAAAATAAAACGACCAGGGGTCTTCCTCTCCTTTAGTTCACCATATCAGGCTTGGAGAAGCCGAAAGGCTTATCACTTAGGGAAGAGAAGACCCACACACAGAGATGGTAAGATAACTTTCTTCTATTTGTTTATATTTTTTTCTTTCGTATATGCATAAAAGAAAACAAGTAAGAAAAAGAGACAAGTGTTTACCACTGGACTGTCTTTTGATTATCTTGGATGTTTACAACTTTCAGATTTTTTTTTGTATTACAAGATCTCTGTTATCCCTTTTTTTTTACCTCACGTTCTCTCTTGTTACAAAAGTTCCCGTTTCATATATATTATTGTCTCTGTTTTGTTGCAAGTTGCATCTTGCTTTTTTCAGATCTGAACTGAACTGACAATTTTGCTTGTTGTCTTGGGCATGTTCTGAGCACGGGGACTGAATATCGGCGCGGTGGCGATATGGACATTCTGCCAGCGGCCAGACGTGTTCTCGGCCGTTAGATCAGATCTGATCTAACGGTCGAGATGGCTTGAAGAACGATCGGCCTGGATGAAGCCTCGATTTGATGAGACGGCTTCAAATCTCACCACGTGGAGCTCCGCAGTCGAGGAGTCAGAACGCGTGGATCTTACGCGCGCGTGGGATATTAAAGCGTCCGCGCGTGTACCACACGCGCGCGTGGCACTCGAACGGTCCATACGTGTGGAACACGCGCCTGGCAGATATTTTTGACTTCCCTGGTTGCATCGTGGCCGTTGGATCAGATCTTGATCCAACGGCCCACAGTTACCTGCACATTGTAATTAGATAAGATTTAGATTTGGGCCAACCGGGCCTTGTAATTGAATTTGTAATTGGACTGTAAATTTTATTTGGGTTTAATATATTTAATTCTTTCATTTTGTCAGCCCAATAATAATAATAATATAATTATAACAGCAATACATATACATACAAAAATATATACTTATATTATACAATTATTAATTAATATAATATTCTAGTATACGTACGTATAATCATACATATAATTAACATAACATCTATATATTAATCAAATACGCTCATACTCTAGATACATACGCGACATACATACACCCCTAATACGTATACATAGCTTATACATGCACACACCACCTTATATTAGTAACATTCATATAATAAATATACATGCAATATTAGTATATTTACAAGTGAAAATGGGTGATTACAGTTGCCCCTCTTTGCTTGTTCTCATGGAATGGGAAACAAAGCAAAGATTCATAAGCACTCATTTTATCTTGACTTCCCTGTTTGTAGCTTTGGAAAAACGAATTCTTTTGGACATCTCCGCTTTTTCTTGGCTGAATCTTCAGGCTCGTAAGTTCTTCCTATATAGAGCTTCGTCACCTTCCGATCTTGGAGTTACAGGCTCTTCCTATATAGAACCCTTCGCTTCGAGACTGTAAAGCTTAGAGTCCTTCCTATATAGAACTTTTCGCCTTTAACGCTGGTTTCTCCTATATAAAACCTTTTGCGCCGCTGATGGATTTTTGTGACTGGGAGTTCTTTTTGAGATTTTAGATTTAGGGTTCTCTCTCTATGGAACCTTCCACTGGGGCTTGAAAATGCAAGTTCCCTTTTTTTTTTACGTGGCTGTTGCCATTTTTGGACCTACGCTACTAAGACTGCCGCATCATGCCCGAAGGACTTACTGATGACCCGAAGGATTTAACACCACGCTCGAAAGACTTACTGATGGCCCGAAGGACTTAACATCGTGCCTAAAGGACTTATCGATGACCCGAAGGATTTAATATCTGGATCTGACGCCGACATGGCTGTTGTTTTATGGGGACTCACGCTGATATGCTGCCACATCATGCCCGAAGGACTTACTGATGACCCGAAGGATTTAACACCACGCCGAAAGACTTACCGATGACCCGAAGGATTTAACATAGTGCCCAAAGGACTTACCGATGACCTGAAGGATTTAATATCTCGATCTCGACGCCGACACGGCCGCCGTTTTATGGGGACTCACGCCGATATGCCGCCACATCATGCCCGGCGGACTTACGATGACCCGAAGGATTTAACACCACGCCAAAGACTTACCGATGGCCCGGGACTTAACATCGTGCCCGGCGACTTACCGATGACCCGAAGAATTTAATATCGGATCTCGACGCCGACATGGCTCGTTGTTTTATGGGGACTCACGCTGATATGCTTTGCCATCATGCCCGGCGGACTTACCGATGACCCGAAGGATTTAACACCACGCCGAAAGACTTACCGATGACCAAGGATTTAACATCGTGCCCGGCATACTTACCGATGACCCGAGGGATTTAATGTTTGAATCGACGCCGACATGGTGTTGTTTTATGGGGACTCACGCCGATATGCTTGCCACATCATGCCCGGCGGACTTATCGATGACCCGGCGGATTTAACACCACGCCGAAAGACTTACCGATGACCCGGAAGGATTTAACATCGTGCCCGGGACTTACCGATGACCCAAAGGATTTAATATCTCGGATCTGACGCCGACATGGTTTGTTGTTTTATGGACTTTGGTAAATTCTTGATAATTCTTCAAATACCTGTTTAGGAACAAGCAAAATTGATATGCCCCTATCTATATGATGCATGTAATGTTATGATTTCTTTCTCCTCTTTTTCTTTTTTCTTTGTTAATCTTATGTCCTGAAAAGTCATTCTTCTGATTTCTCTATTTCCTTTCCTTTTGCGGTATGCTCAATTTTGATCTTCATTTCTGTCAAATTTTACTCAATGGGCATCTACTCTTGTTCTTTTACACGAGCACCCGCCTTTCTTCTTCGGGATTTCTGCCTGCTTCACCAACAATCGCTATATCATGCGTGTGCAGAGAATCTTACTATTCTTTCTGTTCTGCATTGCCCCATTCGATCGTGCTCGGCTATCTTCCAGTTCTTTTGACCCAACATTCTGAGTATTTGTTAATTTCGTCATCGGGGTGAGCGAAATGCTTCTTAACCTCAATCTTCTTGTTGTCTCTTGACGGATACCATTCATCGATTTCTGTGCTTTAATTCCTTGGAGACTCAATGTTTACTTTTTACTGATCCCTCACTTTGTAAGCTCATTCTTGTGATGTTTCGTCCTTCATTTTCCTGAACCAAACAAGGCATCGTGGCTGGAATTCGCTTCTTGTTCTTGAGCTGTCTGACACCTATACCTCTGTTATCATCTTCATTCTATGCATTGTGATGTCATTTATGGTTAGGGGCTTCAATAGTATCCTCCTCCTTGTGTTCTGGATCTTACCCCTGAAGTAATACATGGAAATTTTTGTTGCTTTAACTTGTCAATTTGCTTATTGGTGTTCCACTGAAGGGTATCATTTAGATTAACATACAAGATTTTGAAAACACAGCATAGGAGCTCTGGACATCATGTGCAAGAGTGGCTTAGATTCAACCATTTGGTAATTTAAAGATGTGAAATCTTCCCTGGTGACTCGGTTCATCCTCATGATTACCGTGTTGCTGCAGAGTACTACTCTGTCTCAATTCTCATTATCTACTCTGCCCCCCAAAAGGGTAGGCTTGTATAACCACTCGAGCGCAGAAATATTACTCTAGGAATAGAGTTCTAGGTGGTGCGAGTATTAATTTTTCCCATGATATCGCCTATTTTCTTTTTCTTTTTTTGTTTTTTTTTGTTTTCTTTTTTTGTTTTTATCATTATTTGAGGAAATCAATTCGTCACATTCCTTTGTCTTGAGGACAACGATGGAGCAAACAACACTGCCCCAAGTTACTCGGCATAGTCACGATTTGAAAATATTACCATCACTCATGAAGCTAAGGTTTCTTGAATTGGATGATATATCTCCACCCTATCGCTTCAGCGGAGTGCCCCAAAATTTCCATACTCTTATCCGAACAAGCCTACTACCAGGTTTCGAACATAGGAGTACTTTTTATTATTATTTTCTCATTTTCATTTCTTTTTCTTTCTTTTCTTTTTCTCTTCCTTTTTTGTTTTGTGTCTTCTTTACTACCTAGAAGATTATGCCTAGAGTTTCAATTTCAAGCAACTCTACATGGTTGACATTTAGAGCTTTTTCGTCCTTGAATATCATCGAAAGAGTAATAATCTCGTTTTGCTGACCAGAGTCCGGTGAGGAAGATCACACATCATCGTTGTCACGACATCTATCTAATGTCACATCTTATAATTGATATCCAGCGTCCTACAACGGCGAGAAAATATCTATGTGCTTTCAAAAACATTTTATGTTAAGCAAAATGTGTCCTATATTGAAATAAAAACCAACAAACATGCCCCATCACAAAAGATCTTTGCCACATGGGGGCCACATAGAGTTGATCCCTTGTATTACTTCAGGAAGGTATTTTAATGTAGAGACATCTCTGGCTTGTTCAGCACTATGTAGACTTGCTTCTCATCCTTGGTCTTCTATTGCTTGACCAGCTCTTGTGTCAGGGTTCCATCATTGACCAACTTCTTGATTTCCTCCAGTAAAGGTCTACATTTTCTGGTGGGATGCCCCGGTGCCCCCATATGGAATTCGCATGTGCTACTTGAGTCAAAACTATGGGCATACAGATCAGGTGCACTCTTCATCGGCCTAGGAACAAGATAGTGACCCTCTACCAGATGAGGCCAAATATCTGAGATAGATGTTCCAAACACTTCCAAATTTGCGCTCGTCCGAGGAATTTTCCTTGATGCCCCCGATTTGTCAGTCTGTCTCCTTATTTTACGGCCACGCGAACCCCAGAGATGACACTCATTTATGTCTTTATCCTCATCTATCTTATCTTTGATTCGGTCCTTAGACTTAGACCCCAATTTTCCTTCTTTGATTGCATATTCTATCCTCTCTCCAATCGTCATGAAATCTTCGAATCCACTTCTTGATTTCTCCAACATCACATCGAAGAAGGGAGAGGGAAGCGTTGCATGAAATAGGGGGGTCAACTCTTCTTCTGCTACAGGGGGCTGGACTTGGGTCGCCAGACATCGCCACCTTAATGCATATTCTCTGAAGCTTTCATTTGGCCTCATTTTCTCATTCTGAAGAAACTGTCGACAGGGTGCTAAATCTAAAGCATATTTGTATTGATCCAAGAAGGCATTAGCGAGGTCACCCCATGACCTAACTTGGTTTCTGTTCAAACGGTTATACCACATTGCTGCTGGTCCCGTCAGGCTATCATGGAAATGGTGGATCAATAATTCTTCGTTCTTCATGTATCCTTCTATTTTTCTACAAAACATGGTTAGGTGAATCTTCGGGCAGCTGGTTCCGTCATACTGCGCAAATCCGGGAACCTTGAAATCTGGAGGAATGACCAAATCAGGGACTAGGCAGAGTTCCCTCGTATTGAAGACATTTATCTTCTTTTTCTTCTTAAGCTCTTTCTCGATTTTTTCTTCTAACTGGTCAAGCCTCAACTCTTCAATTCGTTCCATTTTCTGATTAATTCTGCCATTGAACCCCATGTATTAAATGATGAAGTGCCATACGATGATAAAACAATGTAAAAAATGTGATGCAAATGCAATGCATGAATGCAATAAAGCATTGATTCCGCAAGTGATTTGTCCTTATAGAACATCTTTCATTCAGACCAAAAGGTTTCATTACATCCGGTATTAGGGTTTTACAGATATCGGTGAGCCCTGGCACCTAATGTCTTGACCTCATTCAATAGTTTCGTCAGTTTTCCTTTGCGGTCCAATACCGGGTCCATATTCTGGCTTATTGGCGCTACTGCATCGGCTAAATCTGCTACCTGTTGAGCTACTTTTCGGGCTTGAGTCGTAACCATCTTCATGTCCTGGTCTTTCTCCCGTATTGTTTGCTCGGTCTTTTGTAACTTAACGGCCATTGCCCCAGCACGGATCTCACTGGTATGTAAAGCAGTCTCAAGTCTCACTATCTGCTCTTTGAGTGCTGCATTTTCCATTTGGAAGGCTTGTGATTTATTCATTTCCTGGTGCAGACTTGATTTCAGGATATCTTCCATGGCCAGGCTGCTTTCCAACCCATTTTGGATAAAGTCGCGTTGGCCTTCAGCTTCTTCCAGCTTCTTTGATAATGATCTGATTTCATTCTTACTATTTTTTGCATTTCTGCTTCCAGCTGAATCATACCATTGACCCACTCTTCCGCGGTGTCACCCAGACCGAAACTCTTGAATTCAAAGTGCAGCTTCTGGTACTCGTCTTGTACATTCTTTGATTTCATGCTAAGATTGTGCCTCTCATGCTCGAGCTGGTCGCGCTTCTGTGCAAGTTCATCTTCTGAGACGCTTTTATTCTTGACTCCTAACTTTATCCCGCTTGAGTGACCTACTTCTGTGTTACCTGAACCTTGGGCTGGGTATTGTTCCTTCTTCGACTTTGCCCCTCGGACAACGGCTGGCTGACTGAAGAATCGGGGTTGTCCGTCTTCGAAACCCAAAATTCCCATTCTGATAAGATCTCGAACTCTGTCCTTCAGGGCCCTACAGTTTTCAGTGTGATGACTAGAATCGCCTATGTGGTAGCTGCACCGGACATGACTGTTGTAATCTTTCGGATAAGGAGGTTTTCTTAGCATAGACTTCACTGGTATGACAAGGTTCCTTTCGACAAGCAACGGAAGTAACTCGGTATATCTCATGGGTATTGGATAATGTCTTCTGATGTCATTAGATTCTCGAACTTCCCCTGGTTTTGCCTCTGTTCCCTGGGTCTTCCCCCGATATGGTACTTGTCTGCTTCTTGAGATTGATCACAAAGGGATTCGATTTGTCATATTTAATGGTGTTGTCTATTTTAACATTCTGACCATTTTGTTCCACATTCTGCTCCCCGACCGAATCTTTTCTGAGTTCGACATACTGCTTACCTTTCATCATAGCATTCATCTGGTCCATCATCTCGGACATCTGCTTCTTTAGTTCTTGTAATTCATCTTGTTTGTCACCAGGATTGACACTGCTTACCAAATCTGTTCTGGTGTCCTTGAATGGTTCTTCTTCGGCTGTCCCCGGTCTAGTCTCGGGATGGAGTTTTGGGATTGGACCCTCTTCCTTCAGGTCAAAGAACCTTTGGTCCATCATGAACAATCTTCTATTAAAAGAGAAATCACTCGGGAATCAATGCCCCTGTGTAATGCGAATGCGATGATATGCAAAAACAAAGCAAAAAGAAACCAAGTCAGTACCGGACAAAAATGATAAGTACATAATAAAAGGGCAAATTAAATGCGATAAGCAAATAAGGCAATCCTATTTACATTCCATCTAAGACACCTAGGTTATCCACATGGCTCTAACATGGTGGGTTTCTATGTGTTCTCTACATGCAGTTTTGGTTCTAGGAGGTACCCGAATTGTCCTCGCTGTCCTCTACTAAGAGTAGCAAGGCCCCCGATCATCACCCATTATAGGCTCCTTTCAACCGGGTTCAATTCATGGGGACCCATTCGCTTATGCCCGTACGAAGGAACGATATCCTTACGAAAGCATAAGGTACTCGAGCCCCGAAGGTACTTGCTAGGCCCATACGGGAGAACGATATCTCCACGAAAGCATTAGCGTTTTCCCCCCACTTAGAAAGACAGGTTTATATGCCATATTTTAAATGCGTTAAAAATAAACGCGCAATTATGACCGAATGTTAATTTAATAGTCATTTTAATCCGGAACTTCCAATATTAGTGAAGCGGTAATTATTTCAAAAGCTTGACTCTCATTTTTTTAAAAAAAAACAAAAAATGTCCCCAGCGGAGTCGCCATCTGTAGCGATGTCTTTTTTTTCTTCATCGCTAAAATAAAAACGAGGATTTTTGAAAGGTGTTTGTGACTCTTTTGGATATAAAATATTTATTCCGTGGGGTTTTAAAAGAAATCGCATAAAAAAATGGAGTCACCACCGGACACCATAAAACCAGAGATTCAAAAAGATTGGGTTCGGGAGTCGGTTACGGATGGGGAAGGATTAGCACCCCCACACCGCCCAAAATTGGTACTTTAATAATTACCGCTTTATTAATATTGGATTTTCCGGATTAAAGTGACGATTATTTTAAAATTCGGTTATAATTGCGAATTAATTTTAAGGGCCCCGTTATCCGAGAGTAAACGCTCAACCACTATCACTACGCCTGATACTGGCCCCGTTTACGCTCGGATAAAAGGACACCGCATTAACAAGTTATAAATCATATGCAATCTTAGTGGCAAAAATATAAAACATGACAGATAATTTAAAGACAGTAAATATTCACATAATAAAATACTAATCTAATAAATGATATACTAGATTAAAACATGCATATATACATATTATTCTAAATGATAGATAAAAACAACTTTAACAAGTTAGGACAACAATGTAGGAATAATTACGTTATATGTAGACGAACAAATATTTAAAAAGACATACATGCTATTAATAAAACATATTTCAACATATATGAACAATATATTATACAATAAAGAAGACACACTAACACGTAACCTAAAAGCCAAGAAAACATACAAAGTGTACAAAAATACAAGAACATGTTGTTTTATGGGTCAGATAGAACATAGCATGCTTTAATACGAATAACCGGATAAAAAACATGACTATCATTTTTAACACATATATACATATAAACATAAAATACGAGTCATATATGAGGGACATAAAATAAAATAATAGAATATCAATATATATACGATTATAACACGAACATGAATATTTACAAAGAATACAGGACTGAAATGAAAGAAAAACAAAAGTCAATGGCAGAAATTAAAGAACAATAATATGTAATTTAGGGACGAAATTGCGAAATAAACAAAACCTAAAAGGACCAGAATTGTAATTAGACCAAGGGGCAGACCCAAAATGAAAAATTCAAAAACGCGGGATGGTTAAGGGCGTAATTTTACCATTCAGAAACTGATTCGGTGTAATTTAGGGACTAGATTGTAAACTTTTGAAATATCAGGGGACTGGGATTGTGATTATACCATGCGGCAAGACAAAAATGAAAATATTGAAAACGCGGTGGGATTAAGTGTGTAATTTACCCATTTAGCATAATAATAATAACTATATAAACCCTCTTTTTAGGCCGAAATCAAAATTTTAACCATTTGTTTCATTTTCTGATTTTCACATAACCTGTGTTCTTCTTTTTTTCTTTCGTTTGTTCTTATAAAACCCAGAATCCGGCGGCCGGCCGCCGTATTCTCCGCCGCCGGCCGCCGCTAACCGGCACCGTCGAGCTTCCAAAACACACCAAAATAACCCCTATTTCATCCTCAACATGAATCCGTGGTTGGATTCAGAGGATACCCCATTGTTTGCCCTAGATCTAGAAAAATACGAAACAAAAAAAAATATTTTTTAAACCAAAATAAAACGACCAGGGGTCTTCCTCTCCTTTAGTTCACCATATCAGGCTTGGAGAAGCCGAAAGGCTTATCACTTAGGGAAGAGAAGACCCACACACAGAGATGGTAAGATAACTTTCTTCTATTTGTTTATATTTTTTTCTTTCGTATATGCATAAAAGAAAACAAGTAAGAAAAAGAGACAAGTGTTTACCACTGGACTGTCTTTTGATTATCTTGGATGTTTACAACTTTTAGATTTTTTTTGTATTACAAGATCTCTGTTCTCCCTTTTTTTTTACCTCCCGTTCTCTCTTGTTACAAAAGTTCCCGTTTCATATATATTATTGTCTCTGTTTTGTTGCAAGTTGCATCTTGCTTTTTTTCAGATCTGAACTGAACTGACAATTTTGCTTGTTGTCTTGGGCATGTTCTGAGCACGGGGACTGAATATCGGCGCGGTGGCGATATGGACATTCTGCCAGCGGCCAGACGTGTTCTCGGCCGTTAGATCAGATCCGATCTAACGGTCGAGATGGCTTGAAGAACGATCGGCCTGGATGAAGCCTCGATTTGATGAGACGGCTTCAGATCTCGCCACGTGGAGCTCCGCAGTCGAGGAGTCAGAACGCGTGGATCTTACGCGCGCGTGGGATATTAAAGCGTCCGCGCGTGTACCACACGCGCGCGTGGCACTCGAACGGTCCATACGTGTGGAACACGCGCCTGGCAGATATTTTTGACTTCCTGGTTGCATCGTGGCCGTTGGATCAGATCTTGATCCAACGGCCCACAGTTACCTGCACATTGTAATTAGATAAGATTTAGATTTGGGCTAACCGGGCCTTGTAATTGAATTTGTAATTGGACTGTAAATTTTATTTGGGGTTTAATATATTTAATTCTTTCATTTTGTCAGCCCAATAATAATAATAATATAATTATAACAGCAATACATATACATACGAAAATATGTACTTATATTATACAATCATTAATTAATATAATATTCTAGTATACGTACGTATAATCATACATATAATTAACATAACATCTATATATTAATCAAATACGCTCATAATCTAGATACATACGCGACATACATACACCCCTAATACGTATACATAGCTTATACATGCACACACCACCTTATATTAGTAACATTCATATAATAAATATACATGCAATATTAGTATATTTACAAGTGAAAATGAGTGATTACACTTCTACTTCTTCACCCAATTTCTTCACAAACTTTCTTCTACAATTCTTTACCTTCAACCCCTATTTAACAACTAAAAAATTCAAACCTCAACTACTCAACTCAATTCCCCACCATCCAATCAATACAAATCAATCCCATTATCGAAAACAATTAAAGCTTGTATGCATGAAATTATCAGTGTTGCCACATTGAAAACAATGCAATCACCTTTATTTTTTTCACTGCCATGCTTTCCCATTTTTCACGGGTACTACAGAAGCCTGCATGCATGCATAAAATTATCAGTGTTGCCACCCTGAAAACAATGCAATCACCTTTATTTTTTCACTACCATGATTTTCTATTTTTTTTTCACAGGTATTGCACTGAATTAAAGCCTTGCTGACCGGCTGGCCTTGCCACTGACACCCTATATCACATGTTGCCATGAAGTCGGACTGCAAGGTATAGGTTTTCATCAAGTTTTTAATTTTTTTTTTGTTGAAGACGGATTGAAGGCAAATTGTCTTTATTATTTTTTAAATATTTTTTGGCTATGAAGTCGGATTGAAAGCAATATGCTTTCATGATTTTTTTAATAATTTTCATGAAGTCGGATTATAAGCAATCCGATTTTAAAAAATACTGTAGAAGATGCTATAGATTCAAAAATAATCTATGGGTTGCTATAGATTTAAAAAATATTTTTTCTGGATGCAATATCCAACCAATTTTGCCCTTTCGTTTCTGTTATATTTCAAAATTAAATCTAAGTCATTGTAAAAAATATTAAATAATAATAATAAATGTAAACCATGTCATCATATTTTCTTAGGAAAAAGGAAAATGTTTACACGTTTTAGAAGGCATTTGGGGGAATATTGAGGTGCTATAAGCACTTGTTGGAGCTGTGGATTGAGGGTTCATCTAAGGAGGGATTGTCCACAGTTAGCCTGAGAAGGTCAGGCTCATGTACAGGTTGCTAAGGCACAGATGGAACGTGGGCATAGCCCTGGACATTTCCAGTGCAGGGATGATAGACAGAGAGTGGTAGCACATACTATAGCAGTTCAGCCTGAGGAGGATGGACTGGTGAGGGTCTTTGCTCACTGTGTTGGGAGGAATGATACTGATGTGATCACAAGTACCTTTACCTTTGCTATGTTTGATTGATTCTGGTTCTACGTATTCTTACATTTTGCACGAGCATGCATGTTTGTTGGATTTACCTGTAGAGTTGTTAGATGTTGGTATACGGGTAACATGTTCCTTTGGTGAAACGGTTGTAGTTAGGAAGTTGCATAAGAGTTGTCCCTTGACGGTTCAAGGGCATATGTTTGAGGCTGACCTGATATAGTTACCATTTCACGGTTTTGATGTGATTTTGGGTATGTATTGGTTGTCTCAACACAAGGCTGTAGTGGATTTTGAGGCCAAGCGGGTTTCTTTGAAACTTGCCGAGGATTATGAATTTGTGGTTGTGGGCGATAATGTAAAGTTCATGTCAAATGTAGTTTCCGCATTAGAGGTGCGAAAGTTGTTAGAGTTTGGGGGTCAAGCATACCTAGCCTATGTTATGAACCTGAATATGAAGGAAGCGCATGCCCAAGATATTCGTACAGTTTGTGATTTTGTAGAAGTTTTTTCAGAAGAGTTGTCTGGTTTACCGCCGGATAGGGAGGTAGAGTTTTGCATTGAGATATTTGTAGATACAGCTTCAGTGCCGATTGCTCCGTATCGTATAGTACCGAAAGAGTTGAAGACGCAGTTGTAAGAGTTGCTGGATCGTAGGCTCATTCGGCCATGTGTGTCACCGTGTGGAGCACCAGTTTTGTTTGTGAAAGAAAGGATGACACGATAAGAATGTGCATTGATTATAGGCAACTGAACAAGTTAACGATTAAGAACAAGTATTATTTGCCGATGATTGATGATTTGTTTAATCAGTTCAGGGGTGCTACAATATTTTATAAGATTGATTTGCGGTTGAGGTATTATCAGTTAAAGGTAAAGGATAAGGATATGCTGAAGACAGCTTTTCGCACACGTTATGGGCATTACGAGTTCTTAGTGATGTCGTTTGGTTTAACAAATGCACCGACAGCGTTCATGGATATGATGAATAGGGTATTTCATGAGTTTTTAGACTAATACTTAGTAGTGTTCATCGATGGCATTCTTTTGTACTCGCGTAATGAGGAAGATCACGACCGACATATCCGAATTATGTTGCAAGTTCTATTGGACAACAAGCGTTATGCCAAGCTAAGTAAATGTGAGTTTTGGATCAAGCAGGTGGTTTTCCTTGGTCATGTTGTTTCGGCCGAGGGTATTCGTGTGGATCTGCAGAAAGTTGAGGCTATTGTGAACTGGAAGCAATCGAACTTTGTTTCGTAGGTCTGTAGTTTCTTGGGGCTGGCAGGATATTACCGACGCTTCATGGATGGCTTTTTGAAGATTGCTGCTCCTTTGATAAAATTGTTGAAAAAGGATGTGAGTTTTGAGTGGATGAAAGTTAGGTAACAAGCTTTCGACAAGTTGAAAGAAGCTTGGACGCAAGCTCCAGTCTTGATTCAACCTAAGTCAAGGAAGAAATTTGTTATGTATATTGATGCATCCTACGTGGGTTTATGGTGTGTGTTGATGCAGGAAGAAAAAGGTTGTAGCTTATGCGTCTAGACAGTTGAAGGTGCACAGTGCAACTACCCTACGTACGATATTGAGTTGGCTACAGTGGTGTTTGCCTTGAAGATTTGGTGACGTTATCTGTACGGTGAAAAGTGTACCGTATACACGAATCACAAAAGTTTGAAGCATTTGATGTCACAGAAAAAATTAAACCTTAGGATACGAAGATGGTTAGAGTTGCTTAAGGATTATGATCTAACAATTGAGTATCATATGGGAAAAGCGAACGTGGTAGCGGATGCTTTGAGTAGAAAGGTTGCAGTGTAGTTAAGGGCAATGTTTGCGCGGTTAAGTTTAACGCGTAATGGTGGGTTGTTGGCGAAGTTGCAAGTGAAGCCTTCGATGTTGCAGATGATAAAAGAGAAGCAACCATATGATGAGACATTGGTGCCACATGTTAAGGATATCTTGGATGGGAATCAGACATATTTTGGTTTTAATGAGGATGGAGTTTTGTGCTTTAAGAGTCGGGTGGTGGTGCTGATGGATGAAGAGTTGAGGCAAACTATCTTGACTGATGCGCATTTGAGTCCTTTTGCTATACATCCGGGGAGTACAAAGATGTATCAGGATCTAAAGAAAGAGTATTTTTGGGTTGGCTTGAAAAAGGATGTCGCAGATTTTGTAGCTCGTTGCATGGTTTGTCAACGTGTTAAGGCGGAGCATCAGGTTTTTTGGGGTTGTTGCAACCATTAAATGTTCCCGAGTGGAAATGAGAGAGAATCACCATAGATTTTGTATTCAGTTTGCCTTTGACGTCATCGAAGAAGAATTCTGTTTGGATGATTGTGGATAGGTTTACGAAGTGTGCGCATTTTCTGGCTGTGCATACGGCGTACACTCTGGATAAGTTGACAGAGTTGTATATTGTCGAGATTATGAGGCTGCATAGAGTACCAAAGTCTATCGTGTAGGATAGAGATCCGCGTTTCACCGTGAACTTTTGGAAGTGTTTGCAAAAGGCCTTGGGTACACGGTTAAGTTTTAGTACTTCGTATCATCCTTAAACGGATGGTCAGTCTGAGAGTGTTATCTAAGTGTTGGAGGATATGTTGCGGTGCTGCATTATAGATTTTCAAGGTTTGTGGGAAAAGCAGTTGTCGTTGGTGGAGTTCGCTTATAATAATAGTTACCAAGCTAGTATCCAGATGGCACCATACGAGGCTTTGTATGGTAAAAGGTATCGTAAGCCACTCTATTGGGTGGAGGCAGGAGAGAAGTATATATCGTTGCCGAATATGTTGAAGGATACCAATGAGAAAGTAAAGCTTAATAATGATCATTTGAAAACAGCTTTGGATCGGCAAAAGTCTTATACTGACTTGAAGCGAAGGGAGATTGAGTATGTAGTCGGTTATCGTGTGTTTTTTAAGGTTTCACCTTGGAAAAGGTGATGACGTTTGGGCGGAAGGGCAAGTTGAGCCCTAGATTTATGGGCCGTATGAGGTGTTGGAACGTGTTGGTCTAGTTGCATATAGATTGAGGTTACCGGCTGAGCTAGAAAAGATACATGATGTTTTCCATGTGTCGATGCTTCAGAGGTATAGATCGGATCCTTTGCATGTAATGCATGTTGAGGAGATTGAGTTGAATCTGAATTTGACCTATAATGAGGAACCGGTGAGAATTCTGGATTCGAGTAGCAAAGTTCTCCGCGGTAAGACCATAGAGTTGGTAAAGGTATTGTGGCGGCACCGCGGTGTAGAGGAAGCTACCTAGGAGAACAAAAAACACATGTTGAAACAGTTCCCTCATCTTTTTTTGCTAGGCAAATTTCGAGGATGAAATTTCTTAAGAGGGGGAGAGTTGTAACACCCTAAAATTGGGCCTAGATGTGGGCCAGATCGGGTAGGTGGTTTGTGAGGACTGGTTTAGACAATTCGAATAGTTTCGGGAATTTTGTTTTATAAAATTAGTTTCAGGTAAAATAAAAATATGGAGAAATACTAAAAATTATTTAATTAATATTTTAATTAATTTGTTGAATTCAATTTGAGGTAATTAAATATGATTTTAAGATAATTTGGTCTAGTGACTAAATTGGAAGTTTTCAAAACTGTTTTGGTGACTAAATCGTAAAAGGATCAAAACTTAGAATCTTTAAGGAGCTATTTGACCAATCTTTTTCAACAAATTTCTCTCTTATTTTAGACTATTTTAAGGTATTTTTAAATGGTTTACAATTAAATAAAAAATGAATTTATTAAAAGGATTTAATTTGCCAAATTCACTTTCTTACGTAACTACTTTTCATCAAACCTTTTCTCCCAACTTTCTCAGCAACCAAACTAGGATTTCTACTCTAAAAATTCCAGGAATCAATTCATAAAGATTTCCTTTTTGATTTCTAATTGATTTCTCTAAATTCTATTGCAAAATCTCTTTGGATTTCATCAAAGCTTGGCTAATTAAGGGAGAAATCAGCAATTAGAGGTGATTTTTGTTTCTCTCCTCTAATTAAAGGTTCTTTATTAAAATTACCAAGTTCTTGATCATTTGTTATTGATTTATGTCAAGGAATTATGATTTTAACATGGATTTGATGTTTAAATTAAGTTTTCTGGGAAAATTGTTGGAAATTGATTTGGATTTGTTTTGGTGATGAATTTAATGGATTTAGATCTCTATTTGGATGTGTTCTAATGTTGAAAGAATTGATTAATCAATGTAATCCCGAAACTATGTGAATTGTTAGTTTTCTAGGTTGGTTATAGTTGGTTTTTGGGTTGATCTTGTTGCTGTAGTGTTTCTGGAGGTATAATGACGTGTTTAAGGTGTTTTTGGATGTTAATTATTGTTGTTAATGTGCTTGAATCATTAGATGTTGGCTGGGCTTTGTTTAGGTAAGGTTTGGTGGTGTTCTTGATAGTTTTAGAGGGGCATTTGAAGGAATCTTGTGAGGAGATGTTGTGTTTGTTGGTTGCTGGAGGTTTGTGTTATAGAGATGTGTTTTAATCCTTGTTTTTGATTGGTTAAAGTAGGGGAGTTGAATCCTTTGGCTTTTGAAGAAGGCGTGGAAGCTTGATTCGCGCATCGGCAAGCAAGCATTGGATTGTTAGTGAGTGGAAAAGTGTTTTAGTGCTGTTAAAAGGTTTGAGAAGGAGTTGTGGGAGTTTAGATAAAGTTTGATACACTTATCTAAGCTCGGAAGTAAGTATCAGTTGAGCTTTCTCTCGATTTCAGTTTTGCAAAATGAAATCTCATGCACATGCTGATGGTTTTATTTACTCACTGTATTATGCATATTTTGAAAGTGAAAGATGTTGCAATTGATTATAGATGATGACTTTTGAGAATGTCATATGATTGTGAAAGTATTTTTGAGATTATTGAAATACATGGTTTAATGTATTTGTGTTAGATTGATTTGATGCATATGTAAAACAATAAGGTAATGTTGTTTATTGAATATATTGGCAAGTTGCTGTATTTAAAATGATATCGGATATAGTTGGCTAGCCATAGGGTTTAGGGTACACTATAAAAAGTCACCTTATGTATGTCGAGGGGTGTTAAGTGTCCGTAATCTCCATCATGAGAACCGCAGCGGTTGAGGTAGGTAAATGTTCTGTTTACTCTCGCTGGTGGATTTATACATCCAAACCGTAGAGGTGGGTAAATTTTTCGTTACTCTGGTTTGAACCGTTGAGGTGGGCAAGTGTGCCGATGCTCTGGTTGAGGTATGCATGTGAAGTGGTTGTGGGAACCACTTGAGAAATCCGTGTATCCGATGTATTTTATGAAATGAAAGGTTGCTGGTTTTGAGTCACTTAAAAGCCAATATATAAAATAATGTATCATGAGAAATGGATTTTGTTTGTATAATATGGTTTATACATGTGGTACTCTTTAAGTTTGTTATAAAGGGTGTTGTGGTGTGAAACTTAAATTTGAGGTAGAGATTGAATCCATGATACATGTGTTGAAAATTATTTAAATGTGCATATTTGAGATGACATGAAAAGCATGAGATGTTTTGCCATGAGATAAGTACACGTGATTTGAATTAAATGGTTTTAAATGCATTGATGAGTGTTTTTGCGATTCCCTCACTAAGCTTATAGCTTACGCTCTCTTTTTCTCATCAATGCAGAGAAATAGCTTTCTCGGGCAGCACATGAGCAATGTAGGATCCAAGGAACTTTCATTACAAAGTATGGTTTTATATTTGATAAGTAGTAATAAGAAGACAATGTGACCAAGTCGTTTTGGGAGATGTGTTTTGAGTTACTCCCTGTTGTGTAAGTTTGGATTAATGTTTTGGATTTGTTTGATGCTTTATATTTGGTATGAGGGGTTGAAGTCAATAAGCATGCTTGGGTAGAAATCATGTGTAACACCCCAAATTTTCGTTAAACAATATTAAGGTCATTTGTTACTAGGTTAGTAGCTTAAAAGCTAACTTAGTGACCAAAATGACAAAATAATGCAAAAGTTAGGATTTCTTCGATTATGAGTTACGGAAAAGGAATTTCTGAGATTTAAAAGCATCAGATGATAGAGGGCAAGCTAATTAGGGTACTTACAAAGTTTGGTTGAAATACGAGGATAATTGGAATGGGAATTGAAGTTTAAAATTTAGTGACCAAAATGACAGATTTTCAAAAGTTGGTGTCTAGAGTACAAAGATGGGAAAAGTATGAGCCCCTAGTGAAGAATTTTACCATTAAGAATTTTTATTCCATAGACGGATAGACCGGGTTAGAATGTGTATTTTGGCACTACCCAGATTCCGGTATGAGAATTATGTAAAAAGTTATCCTCATTTGAATAATTAGGTGATGCCCAAATATATGGCTCGAATAAAGAAAATTATTCGATCATTATTTTTATTTTGTATATGGATGACCATCTGAGAAGGTCCCATATCTGTATGGATGAGTTGAAATACATGAAATTTTATTAGATGATGGAATAATATATTAATATCGAATCCTAAAATTTATAAATATGAAGTCACGAATTCAATTCGATAATTCGATTATCGAGAAATAGTAGTAAAAGTCCTAAGTAATTATCGACAAATCGGATCAAGCTAAAATTTCAGAGATAGTCCCATGAACCTTAGAAGAGTCATAAAATATCATTTTATGGATATTTGGATGTTAAAAGAGATCGGAAAAATTTTAAATCGATTGAAATGACATGGAATGGTAATTTTGTGAATAAGTTGATTGGTAAAGGGCATTTTGGTCATTTCGCCCAAAAGGGACATGGAAGAAATTTTGAGATTTCTTTTATGGATGAATAATGGCTGATTAGAATCCAACTAAGTCTAGTTGGAATGTTACAAAATAGAAAATTATAAATATAAATCTAGTTGGAGGGTATTTTTGGAAAGTGGAATTTAATAAATTAAAATTTTATTTTTGGCATAAAAAGTGGCAAAATTAGACTAATTAAAGGAATAATTAGTCAAAAGATGAACAAATTTTGCTCATCTTTTCTTGCTTATGCCGTGGGAGAGAAGAAGAAGAGGAAAGAAGAGAATTTTTTCCAAGCTCTATTTAAGCCCTGAATCTCGGTTTTTAGGCAATCTTTCGAAATACAAAGTTGTTCTACTCTTTGAGCTCATCTTTTGATGTAAATAATTCATAGAATACTTGCTTGGTTGATGAGATTTGATATGAGGAATAAATTAGGGTTTATGAACAAATTGAGGCTTTTATGATTTTATGAATCCATGGTTGATTTTAAGTTAGAATCATGCTTGTATGATGTTAGAATCATGTTATTGAGTTGGGATTTAAACCCTACATATTTTGGTTTGTATAGAGAAGATTATGGTTTATGGATTCAAGTCTAACTTAGGGTTTGTGATGTTGGATTAATGATCTAGTAAGCTTGATTTGTTGTTTGAAGCAAAACCCTAAGTTAAATACATATAGACCATTTCGGCAAGCTTCAAATTAAGGAACCAGATCTAATTTTTATGAATTTGATGTGTATTTATGTTATTAATGATGTTAGAGACATGAAAATGAAGTTAGAATGCTAAACCGATGATTAATCGCATTAGTGACCATTTTGACAATTTGTCAAACTTGAATGGTCTATTTGGCAAAGAGGATATGTAGAAGGATTAAATCTGATTTTTTTAGTTAAAATGATGGAATTAAGGTAGTAATGTTGATTTCAGGACTAATTTGAAAAATTAAGAAGCTTGAATCCTTATACTTGAAATTTGGTGACCATCTCGACAAATCAAGAAAAAATTAGAGAAGTAAAGGTTTAAGCCTATTTTGATGAAGGATGAAAAGAGAACATATAAATACAAGCTTTATTCTGGTCATTAGAACTAAAGTGATGGGACTAAATTGACAAGTAAAGAAATAGGGATAAGTTAGTGTAAATTAGAAGTTATTTATGAAAAGTTATGTTGGAATTTGAATTATGACAGTAAGTTTAAAAATTTGCCATAAATTCTAAAAAAATGGTTAGATGATGAATTTTATATCGTTGTAAAGATTTATTAGTCTAGTTTCGTTTTCAACAAACGAAAACTGATTTCGAGTTCCGAGTTAAAAGATATGAATTTTTAATCGAATGAAAGTCAGAAAAATTACAGAGCAGTTTCTGTCTGGACAACTCTGTGACGTGAATGTAAGGAATTTTTATATTTTTTGCAGATTTTATTAATTTATGTGGCTTATACCGTTAGAACTGTTATCGAATCTAGTTTCTATGGTATAAAGGAAATTAAGATCCAGTATGTATTATGCTATGTATAAGTAAATCTTTGGAGGTAGTGCAAGCTGTCAGAAAATGGAATTTGAAACATTTTGTATTTAAATGTTAGTTAGCAAGCTCAGAAGAATTATTGGAAGTTCAAATTGGTCACTAAGGACCATAATAAGTTTTTGAACAGTACAAGGAAGAAAGGAAAATAATTGGAAATTTTACATTCGAATGATTACATTAAACATCATGTTTAAGGTATTGTTAGATTTGAATCTAACAAATATTTTATTGCATTCATGTGATTAATGAAGTCAAGTCCGAATTAAAGAAGGTTCGAGGTACTATGAAAGAAAGGATCAAACTAGGACTTAGTGAGGCATTGTGTTAAGTGGCCAAGGTGAGTGCAATGTTTATATGTATGTGATGTTTCTAAAAAAAGACTTGCCATAAATTGACCTTAAAAATTAGTAACAATATTATATTGTTTTAAAATTTTATATTATAATTTATAAAAATGGCATGACAAGTGATATGTGTACTATTATGTCCTTAAGACGGTATGTTTACCTGATATATTATATTTGATTTATTTAGGGTATGAACTGCCCATTCTAATTATCTGATAACATTCGATCATATTATCTTTGTTGCCCAAGTATTACATCATGAGAGTCGGGTATAGTTGGCATGCCATAGAGTCCTTAGCAGCAGCATCACTCAAGTTATGATATGATTACATGTTTTTGTGACTACGATGGTGTCACATACACCTTGGGGACCCAAGCCCTTGGTGTGCACCCTGGGGATCCACACCCATAGTGTTAATGACACTAACAAGGTGCTTTTATGAGGAGCAAAGAGCATCATTGAGTACATATTCATTTACATGTTCACGTTAGACACTCTGGTGTCTTATTCAGATGACTCACGTACCTAAGGTCTCATAAAGTATAATTTGGTAAAATTTAAAAGATTAATAAAAGTGCAGGTAATCGAGCTAATGATCTTGGCAAATTACGTTATGTACTAAGTTTTCTGCAAAGTTTTGGTACTAAGTACGAGAAATAACAGGTTCTCTGTATTCTCTGTATTTTTTGTAAGATCAATATTTTCCCGATTATGTTAAGCTCAGTAATATCTGTATTTCTTTGTTTGATATGTTAGGCAAAGAATTAGAATTATGATAAAGTTTGCTATGAAATGCCATAGAAACTAGTTATATTATGCTATGAGAAGCATGATAAAGTATGTCAAGTAAACATGATGAACTTAATACAAGTAATTTATCTATTATACTTAGATAAGCTAGATATAAAAATAAGCCTTGAATTATGTTCGTGCTACTCATTTGATAACCTTATATGCTTTGCCTCACTAAGTGAATGCTTAGCGTATGTTGTTTCACACGTAGGTTATTTGAAACTTACCGGAAGAAGAGTCAAGCATTTTAATCAAGCTGCAATTTGCCAAACATCAGTAAGACATGATAATTTATCTGTTATGCTTAGCGTATGTTGTTTCACACGTAGGTTATTTGAAACTTAGCGTATGTATCTATTTATTCGTTAGTTGCTTTAAAGCCATGAGTTTGATTAAGAGTCGGATAAATAGTCAGTTTCAAAAATAAATCGTAAATAAATAAGAACATGATAAAGTACTATTAATGTGATAAATTAGTTTAAGATAGTATAGAGGATTAACCATGGAAATATGAATTATTCGTATGGTTAAAGAATTATCGGTAAAGATATTTAATCGAGTAAAATTTTATTTATCGTTTATAGTGTAACAATTATAAAATCAAGAAAGAGCCTAGGCAGTGTACCTAGGTTTCACCCCGAGTTATATACTTATTTTAATAACTAACTAATATGATTTATAAACTAATTCAAGGTCAAAACTAGCAATCTGCAAATAGGCTATGAATATTTTGAAAGTCGAGAAAGGGTTATTTTATAAACAAGCTTTATGTCAGATGTTTAAAAAAAATTACAAGTCTAAAACTCTGTTAAATAATATTGTGATATCCTTAATGTGTATTCATACTACGAGTATACGTTAAGGGTGTTACATCATGCTCATAGAAGATTGTTTGATTGTGCCATGCTTAGTATAGTCTCTTGCTATGTTGCTATGTTTGGGAATTGGATGATGTGATGCTTAGAGGATGTGTGGTGGGTGTTAGATTGAGCAAAGTGTCATATGTTGGACTTAGAGGTCATTATAGGCCTCTGCGTACCGGTACGGGTACCTCAAGATCGGTACACGGGGGCTGTTTAAGGGTCAAAATGCTCAATTAAAGCTACGGGTACTGTAATGCCCTGATTTTGGGCCTAGCGGTTTTGAGGTTTATTAGACGATCCGGTGGACCAGGTTAGGGATTTGAGTCAGATTCGGGAGTAAATATTTTTCGATGAGATAAAAATATGGAAAATGGTTAAAAATCATATTTTAATATATGAAAAATATTTGTAAAATCAATTTTGGAAAATGAGGTTTGGAAGCGTGACATTTTGGTTAGTGACCAAAATGCAATTTTTGAAAAATGGTTTTAAAGGTGACTAAAATGAAAAGGATCAAATTCTTAGAATCCTTAAGAAGCTATCTTACCAAGTTTTGCTAGTGATTTCTCCTATCAATTAAATCTTTTTAACATGTTTTTTTAAAAGTTAATTAAAAGGGAATTTGGTTATTAAAAGTTAGTTATCACTTTAAAGAAATTTGATGTAACTTTTCTCTCCACTTCTTTTCTTCCAAAACACTCAAGTTTTCATCAAAAACCAGAGGTGAGAGATCATTTTACTCAGATTATTGATTTGTAATTGATCCTTTAACTTTGGTTTACAAAACCTCATTGAAATCTTGTGTTTTCTTAGCTTTAAACAAACCAATTGAGGGAGAAATCACAAAATAGGGGTAAGGTCCGTGATCTCCTCTATTGAATGGTTCTTTATTGATATTCCCAAGTGTTTGATCCTTGATTTATGGTTTATAATCTGATTTTTTGTTTTTATATTGAATTAATTGGATTAAATTGGGTGAAATTGATGGAATAGTGAAAGATCCGTATTGGATCTATTTTTCCAGTGTTGAGGTTAATTTTAATCATATTTTGGATGTATTATATGTTGATAAGTTGATTTTAGCAATGGAATCCCCAAACTCTTGAATCCCTAGTTGTTTAGGTTGTTAGATTTTTGTTTTTGTGGAGTTGTGATGGCTGTGTAGTTGCTGGAAGTATTTGGATAAGATAATCTTGTTTTTAAGTGTTAGTTGATGTTGATTGAAGTGCTGAATTGATAGATTGTGACTGGGTTGTGTTTGGAAAGAGTTAGATGATGTTTTCAGTTGTTGTGGTTGGGTTATTGTGAGAAGATTGTGGAAGTCTGTGTGGATTTGTGGTTGCAGTGTTTTGAATGCATTGAGATGCATTAATCCTCTACTATAATATGGTTAAAATAGGGGAAATGGATCCGGAAGTGATCGGTGAAGCTTTGGAGGCTTCACATGCTTATTTTCGCGTCGACGAATCGAGGTTTCTCGTATCAATGAGTGAGAACGCGAATTCCATCTTTGGAATTTTTTAAAAGTGGTTTATGGAAGTTTAAACTGAGCTTGAAATGCTGGTTTAAACTCGGAAGTAAGTATAAAGTGGTTTTCTCTTTCGATCGTGTTTTTATGAAATGGTTTTATGCACTTGTTTTGATTTACATTGTACCTACTGTTTAAGCATGATTTAAAGTATTCGAGATACTATTTTTGAGCATGTAATGCTGAATGGTGCACAGGGTAAGTAATCCTTGTAAGTATATGGTTTATACTTGTGGTTTAAAGCATGGTTGTTGCTTTGGAAAATGGTTTGGTTTAATGCTTGTTAAAAACAGTGAGGTAAATGGTAAATGGTTAATTATATTGGCAAGTGATGTGGTTTTAAAATTGTTATCGGATATAGTTGGCCGGCCATAGGATTTGCACTATAATAAGTCGCCTTGGATGTTGAGGGGTTTAGATCCGTGTAATGAAAACTCCATCCAAGTACCCTTATGGTAAAGAGGTTATACAGTACCGTAAACTCCTGTTAGTGGATTAAGCATCTAACCGATGTAAGGGGTTAGTGTCCCCGTGGGTTAAAAGTGTACCCGGTTGTTTAGGTACCGCGATTGTGATTGTATCGCTATTCTGGTTGAGATGGATTGAAGTGTTGGAAATCCTACGCGGATTCTGGTTAAAATGGTTTAAAAAATCATATTTTAGTATATGAAAAATATTGGTGAAATCAATTTTGGAAAATGAGGTTTGGAAGGGTGACATTTTGGTTAGTGACCAAAATGTGATTTTTGAAAACTGGTTTTAAAGGTGACTAAAACTGGTTTTAAAGGTGACCAAAATGAAATGAGGTTTGGAAGGGCGACATTTTGGTTGTGTTTGGAAAGAGTTAGATGTTGTTTTCGGTTGTTGTGGTTGGGTAATTGTGAGAAGATTGTGGAAGTCCATGTGTATTTGTGGTTACAGTGTTTTGAATGCATTGAGATGCATTAATCCTCTGTTGTAATGTAGTTAAAACAGGGGAGATGGATCCAGAACTGACCGGTGAAGCTTTTGAGGCTTCGGACGCATATTTTTGCATCATTGTACCTACTATTTAAGCATGATTTAAAGTATTCGAGATACCGTTTTTGAGCATGTAATGCTGAAGGATGCACATGGTAAGTGATCCTTGTAAGTATATGGTTTATACTTGTGGTTTAAAGCATGGTTGTTGCTTTGAAAAATGGTTTGGTTTAAGGCTTGTTAAAAACAATGAGGCAAATGGTAAATGGTTAATTATATTGGCAAGTGATATGGTTTTAAAATTGTTATCGGATATAGTTGGCCGTCCATAGGATTGATAGTGCACTATAATAAGTCGCCTTGGATGTTGAAGGGTTTAGATCCGTGTACTGAAAACTTCATCCAAGTACCCTAATGGTAGAAGGGTTATACAGTACCGTAAACTCCCTTTAGTAGATTAAGCATCTAACCGATGTAAGGGGGTTGGTGTCCCCGTGGGTTGAAAGTGTACCCGGTTATTTAAGTACCATGGTTGTGATTGTATCGCTATTCCGGTTGATATGGCTTGAAGTATTGGAAGAACACTTGTTGAATCCGTGTATCCGATGAACTCTTTTGGAAATGGAACTTGGTTAACTATCACTTGGGAGCCAATATAATTGTTAATGTATCATTGAAAGGTTTATGTTGTATAACGCGACTTGTACATGTTTACACTTTAAGCTTTGCATATGGTTGTTATGCATGGGAAGGCTCAAATTGAGGTTGAGCAATGGGACTTGCTGTTGGTTAATGATACATGTAGCATATGGGTGAGTATGCTAGTTTTGAAAATGCTAAAGTGCATGATTTTTAAGGCGAGATGTTTTATATGATGTGTAAACATGTATTGAAATGGGATTTCAATGTGTAGATGGAAAATGGTTTTGAATGCATTGATTGTGTTTTGTTTTTGAGCGCTCCTCACTAAGCCTCGTGTGCTTACGCTCTCTTTGTCCATCGATGCAGAGAATTAAGGCTCATAAGGCAGCGAGAAGCAAGGGATCTCAACAAGACTTGTTAACATACGTATGTTTTTGGACTAGAATATATGTAATAAGGGCAATGGCTGAGAGCATGTTTTAACCAGCTAAAAGTGACATTACAGGCTAGGCATACCAATACACAAGGGACCGTATTGGTACGGCTAGGCAGGTTTAGGCCCGGGATTCGGTATGGGCAAGTCGTAACAGTACAGTTCTTCGCCACTGGCAATTTGCTTTTTGAGATAAAATGCGAGAACCGAAACACCTTGTTGCGTGTGATAAGGGCTACGCAAATGTGCAAGTATACACGTCGCAAGTAATAAAGTGATATGAGTATCGAGTATCGTCTCCACAGGGATTGGTTTGGGCCACTTTGCTTAAGTTATCAGACCGAAAATAAAAACACAATTAATAATAGAGGTTTTAATTAACGAGAAAAGTAAAAGCAATAAACTAAAAGAATAGATTAAAGAAAAAGAGAGAGATAGGCCAGGTTATCGTGAGTTGAGGTGTGATAGCCGATTGGATCATCTTGGTAAAAGAGTGCACGGGCAACTCAGTTGCCGTGGCAACTTGCTGCGGGGTTGCCTTGGCAACTAATCGATGGTTGCCCGGCAACTAGTTGGGCAACTACTTGGGCGTCCCGGGCAGCAACTTCAAGGTTCGGCAGAACGTTCTTCAATGGTTTCTTCTTATCCCTA
The DNA here is from genome assembly GCA_019671005.1 of Hibiscus mutabilis. Classification (NCBI taxonomy): domain Eukaryota; kingdom Viridiplantae; phylum Streptophyta; class Magnoliopsida; order Malvales; family Malvaceae; genus Hibiscus; species Hibiscus mutabilis. The sequence goes on from CM033734.1 coordinate 17,548,036, forward strand.
AGTCGAAACTCTAGCTACTTGTGCATGCCTTGATTATACATCCCTGCGTGAATCAAGGGTGAACAACAACCAATCTTGCGCTCCTCTTAGCCGTTGAAATCCTTAACTTATTCCTAAGCCGGATTAATCTTCACCATCAATAGATTGAATAAAGACCATACTCATTCGTTTCTTGAATCTAACTCTCCCGATATTAGATAAATAGATGAAGTTACGAGATCCTCTCCCAATTCACTCAAAAACAAGATAAAAAAGCAAGAATGAGTAAACCTTGAATAGAAAAGTGCAAACTCTTATTACCTAAACAAAATCCAATTGTTTCTCACAACAACAAAACACAATAACCCCAACCAATCAAGTTAGTTCATGGTTGGGTTCAAAAGATATACAAAGAATAATCCCCAAACCATGAATCTAATAGAAGCAAAGAAGAAGAAGAAGTCGAAATTTCCCCTCCTTGCTATCTTGTCGAAATTTCCCTCTTGCTCTCCCTATGGATTGTCGAAATCTCCTTGCTATTTATAGGGCTAGGCCAAAGTCCTTCTTTGAGGAGGAGTTTGAGTTGGAATTAAATTATCTTTAAAGAATATAATTCTTTATTATAATTTTATTCCTATTAGAACTTCTCCTATCCTCTTGGAATTTAACTCTTCTTTAATCTCTGCATGGCAATCAAATTCCTTTGGGCTTGGGCCTTGCTCCATGTCATCTTGGGCTTGTAAAGTCATGAATTTCGACATCCATATTGCTTTTGGTCTTTGTCGATAAATGCCATGGCAACTGCTCTCAGCGTCTCCTTCATGCACTGCCCTGGCAACTAGCTCGGCATATCCTTCATGCATTGCCCTGGTAACTAGCTCGGCATTGCTTTGGCAAGTGATCCTGCACATACACACACAAAAACATACCAAAGCAGCATCTATTTCCACAAAAATCACCAAGTTATGTAATCAAGCTCAACGATTGAAGGAAACATGGATTAATGCATGAATGGCTAACTATGCAACTAATATGAGCCTAAGTCTAACAATAATATGAGTAAAAAGGTAAGAAAAAAATAGTACTTTTGAACACTTATCACACCCCCAAACTCGAACTATTGCTTGTCCTCAAGCAATGCAAACTCATAATTACCGCCAAGACTTCAAATTTTCACAAACTTAGCTTTGAACTTGATTTCAATTCTCTCAACCGGGGCACAAAGTATGATTGGCTTTTTATTTTTCGGAAAACTGAGGAGTTACTCGGAATCAAACTATAATGCTTGTGAGTGTGTGGGGTTGTGTGCAAGTTGATTTTTCGATTCTATGCAAACAATATGTTTTCAAATTACTTCATTGGGTTCTTTTTAACATGTTTTAACTAGAGCCAGTTTTGGGCACCTCTAGTGTTTTGTTTTTAGTTTAATTAGGTTAATTTATTCGACTAGAGCCGGTTTCGGGCACCTCTAGTTAAAATTTTTTAACACATCCTAGAGCCATTTGGGCACCTCTAGTGAATTTTTTTTTAGCACATGCTAGAGCCAATTTCGGGCACCTCTAGCATTCATCCAATTTTTATTCTAATCCCCCAATTTGTTAATTATCAACCTAAGTTTACTAGAACTCCTTAAATCAATCAAACCACAACAGTGTTTCATCAAATTTAGCATCATAGTAAAATTCTAAGTTTTTCCATGGTTATCCTAGAATAAAAATTCTATCAATTAAGTGCATTGGTAAAGTCATCATTGAATATTCATCAAATCTAAGCAATTCTTGTTCCAATTAAAGGCATGGCAAGCAATTTATCTATCCTAAATGTAATGCTTAAGATTAATGTAACTAAACATGGTAATTACTAATAACAATCCCCCCCAAACTCGAGTGAGGCATTGTCCTCAATACATGCATAAAAATAATGAAAAATAAAAATAAAAATGCATACGAGGACTTACTCTGAGAGTTCGTCATCGTAGATGATTAGTTTCCTTCTAGTCGGTGTCTTAATGCTTGAGCGCGATGGTTGTTTTCTTGTTGCCGGGATGTCTTTAGCTTTGGTTACTGTGGCATCTTCAGGGTTGGTTGCCGTGGCATCAGCTTGTGCAGGCACGATGTAGGTTGCCGCGGCATCTTCTTCATTGATTGTCGGGGCAAGGATCTTGGCAGTAAATTTCCTTAGCATAGTAGTTGTGAGTCTTGTTGTGAAAAAGAAAACAAAGAAAACCTGAAAACTAAAGATAGTGAAGAAAAAATAAAATATCTCCTAAAAACAAAAATGAAAATAAAAAGAAAAAGAAAAAGGAAATACTGAGAGGAGAGCATGCTCATGCATCTCCTAAAGTGACCACTTCTAATGTTACTGCATATCTGAGAAAACTTGAGGAGAGTCGTTTCCGATATTTCTTATAGTCCATCCGTACCCTCCATCGGGTGACAATATTGCCCAAAAAGAGTTGGGCCAATGTGCTCCCAGCTACTCCCTTTTGCATTACCATGGTGGATGTGTCTTTCTTCTTTGTTCGCTTGTAGTCCATGTATACTCTCCACCTTGCTACTATTCCTGAAGGCACAAATATATTAATAGAAAAAATTATATCCATTCTCAACCATTCAATTACCTCATTCTTGTCGACTTCTATCATGGTTGGATGTAGCCTTTGTTGTCGTGGCAATTGCTGCTCAAGCCAATTGCCGTGGCAATCAGTTGTCAAATTTTGCTTTAAGTCAAGGGAAGAATCAATTTTCTGAAGAGCTTTATGAATCCAAACACCTTTTTCTTTTGGCCTCTCAAACATCTCTATCAGTAGAGATTTCGATGGCTTCAAATCTACCAACCTCGGTTCCTCAAGACATACCTGCAATGGACGAGGTGAGTTTTTAAAGAATTCAAAAGGTTCAACTATTACCTGATCATATTCCATTGGCAAAGTATGTTGATCTTGCATGTGGTCGTGTAATTGCCGTGGCAATCGTAGATGAGAGCAATCTCTGATTCCGCTTCAAGATCAACTTTGTAACCTTCTGGGCATCAAGTTCCTCAGAATTTGCTGTAGTATTGTTGTTCTCAGCTTCACCGAGTGTTGTCGCGGCATTGCTCTGTTCAGGCTCCTCAATCATTGCCGAGGCAATTTGTTGTTCAAGCTCATCATGTGTTGGGCAGCCTCTCTCATTGGCATCCTCTTGACTTTGAGGTTCTAGTTGTTCCTCACACATCGGAGAGATTTCTTTGTATTGCTCCTTATCCTCTTGCCTTGGGACGTCAGTATCCCTAGGAATGAATTGTTGGTGCATGTTATCCATGACATATGTGGATCTCCCCAATTGATCTTCTGAATCCCCTAAGGTTGCATCCCACTGAGCTATCCTCGTATCCATAGATTTTGATAGCTCTCGAATCTCTTCAATTGATCCGTCAAGTCTAGCCAATGAAGCTAGTAACATTTCCTCCAAGGAATTGGAATGCTCTTGAAAAGGACTACATTGCCATGGCATATCTGTTGCTGCGACAAAATTGTTATGGTAAAAAAAAATTTGAGCTTTTTGACCATACCATGAAGAATTTTGCTGCTGGTTCCCTCTATGGTCCTCCATGTAGTTATATGCACCGAAAATGTGAGGGCAATTTTCAAACACATGATGTTCTCCACACATAGCACAAGATTTTTCCACGGTATAAGTTCTTTGGGCTTTTCTCGGTTGGTATAGGTAATCATCAAAGGGTGCAAGAAACTCTTGATTGGATTGATTCATATCTTCCAACATCATCTCTCGAATAGATTGGCTTTTATTTCCCGACATGTTGGCGTCCCTTAACTTGTAGCGCACCTATTTTTTTTTTTTTTTTGATAAAACAAACAAAAAGAAAAGTTAGTAAAACTAATAGAAAAAATGCAATAACAAAACAACTAACACCAATTGCCAATCCCGACAACGGCGCCAAAAAACTTGTTGCGTGTGATAAGTGCTACGCAAATGTGCAAGTATACACGTCGCAAGTAATAAAGTGATATGAGTATCGAGTATCGTCTCCACAGGGGATTGGTTTGGGCCACTTTGCTTAAGTTATCGTGCACCAAAATAAAAACACAATTAATAATAGAGGTTTTAATTAACGAGAAAAGTAAAAGCAATAAACTAAAAGAATAGATTAAAGAAAAAGAGAGAGATAGGCCAGGTTATCGTAAGTTGAGGTGTGATAGCCGATTGGATCGTCTTGGCAAAAGAGTGCACGGGCAACTCAGTTGCCGTGGCAACTTGCACAACGGGGTTGCCTTGGCAACTAATCGATGGTTGCCTGGGCAACTAGTTGGGCAACTACTTGGGCGTCTGGGCAGCAACTTCAAGGTTCGGCAGAACGTTCTTCAATGGTTTCTTCTTATCCCTAAGTCGAAACTCTAGCTACTTGTGCATGCCTTGATAATACATCCCTGCGTGAATCAAGGGTGAACAACAACCAATCTTGCGCTCCTCTTAGCCGTTGAAATCCTTAACTTATTCCTAAGCCGGATTAATCTTCACCATCAATAGATTGAATAAAGACCATACTCATTCGTTTCTTGAATCTAACTCTCCCGATATTAGATAAATAGATGAAGTTACGAGATCCTCTCCCAATTCACTCAAAACAAGAATAAAAGCCAAGAATGAGTAAACCTTGAATAGAAAAGTGCAAACTCTTATTACCTAAACAAAATCCAATTGTTTCTCACAACAACAAAACACAATAACCCCAACCAATCAAGTTAGTTCATGGTTGGGTTCAAAAGATATACAAAGAATAATCCCCAAACCATGAATCTAATAGAAGCAAAGAAGAAGAAGAAGTCGAAATTTCCCCTCCTTGCTATCTTGTCGAAATTTCCCTCTTGCTCTCTCCTATGGATTGTCGAAATCTCCTTGCTATTTATAGGGCTAGGCCAAAGTCCTTCTTTGAGGAGGAGTTTGAGTTGGAATTAAATTATCTTTAAAGAATATAATTCTTTATTATAATTTTATTCCTATTAGAACTTCTCCTATCCTCTTGGAATTTAACTCTTCTTTAATCTCTGCATGGCAATCAAATTCCTTTGGGCTTGGGCCTTGCTCCATGTCATCTTGGGCTTGTAAAGTCATGAATTTCGACATCCATATTGCTTTTGGTCTTTGTCGACAAATGCCATGGCAACTGGCTCGGCGTCTCCTTCATGCACTGCCCTGGCAACTAGCTCGGCATATCCTTCATGCATTGCCCTGGCAACTAGCTCGGCATTGCTTTGGCAAGTGATCCTGCACATACACACACAAAAACATACCAAAGCAGCATCTATTTCCACAAAAATCACCAAGTTATGTAATCAAGCTCAACGATTGAAGGAAACATGGATTAATGCATGAATGGCTAACTATGCAACTAATATGAGCCTAAGTCTAACAATAATATGAGTAAAAAGGGTAAGAAAAAATAGTACTTTTGAACACTTATCACACCTTTAAGACGTATCGGTACGGTTGGCAGCAATCGATATGGGTGTTGGTTATTTCAGTTGATGTCATGGAATTATAGTTCTGGTTTCTTTCATCTTAGTCCCTGAATGTTGCATATGGAATTAAATGAGGTTGGATGATGCTTTTGAGTTGGTTTTTGACATGTAAGCATGAAACTTGCTTAATTAAAGGTTGGTAACTTAAAAATGGGTTAAGTCCTTATAATTTATAGAAATTGCAATTTGGTCCTTAAATTACATTTGTGTCCAATTGGATGTCGATTTGACGTCCGATTGAGTTGAGGTTTCACATGCTGCTAGTATTAACATGTAAGACAATAACTATGCATTTAGACAAGATAAAAGAAAAAACTGGACGTGTTTCGAGTTTCTTCATTATAGTTTATTTCGGTAAACCTAATGTAGCTCACTCGGTTTAGTCTTGCGACTAGGCTGGGTCAAGGGGGTTATATTTGGTGGTATCAGAGCCAAGTTTGTGACAATTTGGAGTTGGTATGATTGATGTGATGTTATTGTGAGTTGTAATCTGTTGTGTGCTATGCACGGTGATTGTAAAATACACGTTGATTGCTGTACGTTGTGTTGGGGGGAAATTTGGAAAACCACTGCCTTATTATTACAGTCTGAAATGCTATGATTTTGAAATGGAAGTCTTGGATCCTTGCTCGAGGCTGGCCTGACTATTTTTGTTTTGAAATGATTATCATGCCTTAGAAAATGTGTTATGTTACGACCGAGAGGAGAAGTAAGAACTAGTGTAATGATGTTGCGTTTGGGCAGCGAGTTGAGGAGAGTGTTGTGCTTCTTGGGGGTTTGTCACCCTGAAGTATGTACCACCTATGCCGGTTGGGCCAGTGTTGGGTGATATGATGCCTTGATATAGGCGGTGTTCAGAGCTTTTAAGCTGTTAATACTAGAGTGCGTGTGTTTGCACCAGCTGTTGGGAGAACGAGGTTGCCGTTGGAATATCCCTATAGTTTGGGAGGAATTGAGTACCGTGGGTTGCCACCCGAGGCTTCTGAGACATGGATGGCCAGTGTTATTCAGGTTTGGACCAAATAGGGTGTATTGGCACCCGTAAGTTAGGATATGTTGTATCCCTGTTGCAAGATAATGTTTTTAGTTGGTGGACAACTGTATCTATGGGCGTGGAACCCAATGATGTGGAATGGGAGTTTTTCCATGTTGTCTTTAAGAAGAAATACATGTGGTTTAGACACTTGGGTGAAAAGGAACTAGAGTTCATGGCTTGGGTTCAGGGTCGTGTGTATGTGGCCGAGTTTAGGGTACAATTTGTTCAGTTGAGCTGGTATGCTCCTGAACTGGTACCGGTAGAGAAGTATCGTTGTGACCGATTCTCTTTGAATTGGTACAGAATTTTAAGGTGTATATGTTGGCTTCCGACTACACCATTTTTGATGTGTTGGTACACGGGCAGAGTACATTGAGCATAACCTAGGTTTATCAGTTTCGTATGGGAGGTTCTGGCAAGAGAATTACGGATTCTGATTCGGTAGTGTTCAATTTAAAAGGAATTGTGATAAAAGATATCCCTAAGTTGAGGCGAGGTGGTGATAGTGCTAGATGATGACCGCGGGGTCAGAATATTTAGACTAGAACAATATGTAGTACATGTTGGGTATGTAGATCGTGTGATTACTTGAGGCGGGATTATCCGCATTCGATATATGAAGTGTAAACTCATGTGCTTGTTATCGTTAACTTTTATGGGAATTTTGGTTTGAACGATTGTCTCGTAAGTGATAGTTATGGGAATACAAGTGGCTAGTTCTTCCGGTGAGATGGTTGCTACGAAAAGGATGTTTGAAAATATCATTTGATGGTATAAGGTCCTGAAGTTGCGGTTGTTTTGTTGGAGTTTCCGCTCCACAGTTTTTGATGTAATTCTAAGTATGGATTAGTGGGTGGAACATAGAGCTATGGTGGATTTTGAATCCTAGCAGGTTGCCTCGAAACTTGCTGATGATTACAAGGTGGTAATCACGGGCGTGAATGGTAAATTCTTGTTTAATGCTGTTTCGGCGTTGGAAGCGAGTCGTTAGATGGATTTTGGTTGCAAGGCATTCCTAGCCTATGTTATGAATCTAGGGTCAAAGGAAGTACTTGCCCATGATATTCGTGCGGTATGTGAGTTTCTGGAAGTTTTCGAGGGAATAGCCAGTTTTGCCACTGGATTAAGAGGTTGAGGTTGGTATTGAGCTGTATGAAAAACACAGCTCTGGTTTCAATTGCTCTATGTGAATGGATCGAGGGAGTTGAGGAGGTTACAGAAGCAATTTTTGGAGTTGCTAGATCAAGGGTTTATTAGGCATAGTATTTCGCCGGGGATTGCACCGGTGTCGTTATGGAAAAGAAAAATGGTACGATGCAGATATGTATTGGCTTTTGGTAGCTGATCAAGTTGATGTGTAGTTGATCAGTTTATGGGTGCTTTATTGGTTTTAAGATTGGTTTGAGGGCCAGGTGTTATCAGTTGAAGGTAAAGGATGTAATTGTATTTAGTTTTGCCATTCATGAGGAGTACGACATTGTGAGATCTTGGTTACGCTGTTTGTTTTGATCCATGCATCTGTTACGTTCATAGCTTTGATGAATTGGGTAATTCCTAAGTTTTTAAGTCAGTTGGTTGTGTATCTAAAGATGGTCTCTCTGTGAACAAAATTACCGAGAATGGTTTTGATCGATAAGTATGAAGAGTTTAGTGGATTTTTGGGGAGAAGTGAATGTTGCTCTTCAATTGGAAAGTGCGAGTTTTAGGCATGTTGCAAAGAATTCTAGTTCTAAGAATGTTATTAGCAAGTGTGAACAGTTAAACATGCATAGTGCAAAAACACTTATATGTATATGTAAATATGTTAGTACATACATACATTTGGGCATGAAATTAGAGGTTTTGCATACATACACATAGACATCTATGAGGGCATATAAGTAATCATGCATACATATGTTCACATTTACGGATGACTGATTGGAAGTTAGTAGAGTGATGGTGCAAGTAAGGTAGCGTATGTAGGTGGTTTTTGGTAATATGGTTCTTAGAGTCCTCAAGGTTCTAAGAGGATGTTAAGGTTTGGTTCTTGGAAGTTTGGCTTGTGCTAGTTTTTGAACAATCAAGGTTAGAGATAGCAGTTCATAGGTTTGCTAGATCTAGTTATTTAACATCGAGGTTGGTAGAGATTGTAGCATTACAAGGGGAGTTGCGGCTTATGCATCTTAATAGTAAAGGATGCGCGAGCGCATTTTTCATACGCATAATGTGAAGCTTGCCGCGATGGTGGTTGTTGAAAGGTTTAGAGACACAATTTCTTTGAGGAGGGCGTGTTGTGTACGCGGATCATGAGTGGTTAAAAAATGAAATGAATTATGATTTGAATCTTTGACATCTTGGACGGTTGGAGTTGTTTAAGATTATAGTTTGGTGATTGAATATCGCCCGAGCGGGGATTGTAGCTGATGCTTTGTTAATGAGGGTTATAGCGGAGTTGAGGATGCTATTTTCGCGGTTGAGTGTGATGCGTGATAGAGGCTTAATGGCCGAGAGGAAATTTTGTGTTGATGCATTTTTATTGCGTGTTCAGGTTATCAGGGAAGGAATCTGATGGATTTACACGTTAATGATGATAGAGTGTCTTGATTTTAAGATCGGAAAATGGTATCTCATGATGTCGATTTGAGGCGTATTGTTTTGACTGAGGCGCATGCCAGTTCTTGTGTTATGTATCTCGGTAGTACCAAGGTATATCAATGTTTGAAGGGGTTTTTCTGTTGGGTAGGTTAAAGTAAGATGTGGCTAATTGTGTTGTTCAATGCACGGTATGCCAGTGAGTGAAAGCTGAGCATAAGTTCATTTTGGGTTGTTGTAACCGTTGAGGATACCAAAATGGAAGTGAGAAGGAATCACCATGGATTTTTTGTCTGGGTTGCCTTTGACACCGATCAAAAAGGACTTCATTTGGGGTGGTTGTTGATTAAGTTGTGGAGTGTGCACACCTTTGTGGCTATGTTGGTGATGTGGGCTTTGGATAGTTGGCAGATTTGTGTATTGCCAGGTTGGTGTGTTTGCACAGTGTGCCTGAGTCTATAGTTTGGATGGAAATCTGTGGTTTACAGTGAGGTTATGGGGGTGTTGCTTTGAGCTTTGAGTATGTGGTTGAGTTACAGTACCTTGTATTATTCACAAACGGATGGTCAGTTGGAGCGTGTAATTCAGGTTTTAAAGGGTATGTTGAGCTGTTGTATCTTTGAGTTACAGGGAGTGTGGGTAAAGCAACTGCCTTTGGTGGATTTTGCTTATAATAACAGTTATCAGGCTAGTATACAGTTGGCACCGTACGAGGCGTTATGTGGTAGGAAGTGTCGTACGCTCGTGTATGGGGCTGAGGTTGAGGAAAAGTACGTTCTCATGTCTAACGTGCTGTAAGGAACCAGCGAGAAAGTAAAGTTGACATGTGAGCTATTGAGAGCGACATCAGATTGTTGGAAATCCTACACGAATTTGAAGCGTAGTGTTATAGAGTGGGTTGTTGATGTTTGGGTGATCGTGAAAGTGTCACTTTGCGAGAGGGTGGTGCGTTTTGGGCCGAAAGGGAAGCTTAGTCGAGGTTTTGGTAGACCATACGAAATTGTTGAGCGAGTGGGTCTTGTTGCTTATTGTTTGAGTTTCCTCCCGTGTTGGAGGGGCTCCATGATATGTTTTATGTGACGATCTTTCGAATGTATCAGTTAGATTCTTTGCATATTATACAGGTGGAATGCATTAAGTTGGGTTTGGTTTTATCTTATGATAAGGATCTGGTGGAGATCCTTGATACCAGCAGTAAGGTTTTGCGTGAAAAAATGGTTGAGCTTGTTAGGTGTTGTAGAGACACCGCGATGTTAAGGAAGCCACGTAAAAACGCTAGTCAGGGTTGTTGGAGCAGTTTCTGCTTTTGTTTCCTCCGAGTAAATTTCGGGGACGAAATTTTTAAGTAGGGGAGAGTTTTATCGCCCTGATTTTGGGCCTAGCGGTTTTGAGGTTTATTAGACGGTCTGGTGGACCAGGTTAGGGATTTGAGTCGGATTCAGGAGTAAATATTTTTTGTGAGATAAAAAATAGAAAATTGGTAAAAAAAATCATATTTTAACATATGAAAAATATTGGTGAAATCAATTTTGGAAAATGAGGTTTGGAAGGGTGACATTTTGGATAGTGACCAAAATGCAATTTTTGAAAACTAGTTTTAAAGGTGACTAAAATGGAAAGGATCAAATTCTTAGAATCTTTAAGGAGCTGTTTTACCAAGTTTTGCTGCTGATTTCTCCTATCAATTAAATCTTTTTAACATGTTTTTTAAAAGTTAATTAAAAAGGAATTTGGTTATTAAAAGTTAGTTAACACTTTAAAGAAATTTGACGTTACTTTTCTCTCCACTTCTTTTTTTCCAAACACTCAAGTTTTCATCAAAAACCAGAGGTGAGAGATCATTTTACTCAGATTATTGATTTGTAATTGATCCTTTAACTTTGGTTTACAAAACCTCATTGAAATCTTGTGTTTTCTTAGCTTTAAACAAGCCAATTGAGGGAAAATCACACAATAGGGATAAGGTCTGTGATCTCCTCTATTGAATGGATTTTTATTGATATTCCCAAGTGTTTGATCCTTGATTTATGGTTTATAATCTGATTTTGTGTTTTATATTGAATTAATTGGATTAAATTGGGTGAAATTGATGAAATAGTAAAAGATTCATATTGGATCTATTTTCCAGGATTGAGGTTGATTTTAATCATATTTTGGATGTATTATAATGTTGATGAGTTGATTTTAACAATGGAATTCCCAAACTCTTGAATCCCTAGTTGTTTAGGTTGTGATGGCTGTGTAGTTGCTGGAAGTATTTGGATAAGATAATCATGTTTTTAAGTGTTAGTTGATGTTGATTAAAGTGTTGAATTGATAGATTGTGACTGGGTTGTTTTTAGAAAGAGTTAGATGGTGTTTTCGGTTGTTGTGGTTGGGTAATTGTTAGAAGATTGTGGAAGTCCATGTGGATTTGTGGTTGCAGTGTTTTGAATGCATTGAGATGTATTAATCCTCTGTTGTAATGTAGTTAAAACATGGGAGATGGATCCAAAAGTGATCGGTGAAGCTTTGGAGGCTTCAGACACTTATTTTCGCGTCGGCGAATCGATGTTTATCGGTGAGTGAGAACGCGGATTCCAGCTTTGGAATGTTTTAAAAGTGGTTTATGGGAGTTTAAACTGAGCTTGAAACGATGGTTTAAACAATGAAGTAAGTATAAAGTGGTTTTCTCTATCAGTCTTGCTTTTATGAAATGGTTTTATGCACTTGTTTTGATTTACATTGTACCTACTATTTAAGCATGATTTAAAGTATTCGATATACTATTTTTGAGCATGTAATGCTGAATGATGCACATGGTAAGTGATCCTTGTAAGTATATGGTTTATACTTGTGGTTTAAAGTATGGTTGTTGCTTTGGAAAATGGTTTGGTTTAATGTTTGTTAAAAACAGTGAGGTAAATGGTAAATGGTTAATTATATTGGCAAGTGATGTGGTTTTAAAATTGCTATCGTATATAGTTGGCTGTCTATAGGATTTATAGTGCACTATAATAAGTAGCCTTGGATGTTGAGGGGTTTAGATCCGTGTACCAAAAACTTTATCCAAGTACCCTAACGGTAGAAGGGTTATACAGTACCGTAAACTCCCTTTAGTAGATTAAGCATCTAACCGATGTAAGGGGGTTGTGTCCCTATGGGTTGAAAGTGTACCGGTTGTTTAGGTACCACGGTTGTGATTGTATCGCTATTCCGGTTGATATGGCTTAAAGTATTGGAAGAACACTTGTTGAATCCATGTATCCGATGAACTCTTTTGGAAATGGAACTTAGTTAACTATCACTCTGGAGCCAATATAATTGTTAATGTATCATTGAAAGGTTTATGTTGTATAATGTGACTTGTACATTTTACACTTTAAGCTTTGCATATGGTTGTTATGCATGGGAAGCCTCAAATTGAGGTTGAGCAATGGGACTTGCTGTTGGTTTATAATACATGTAGCATATGGGTGAGTATGCTGGTTTTGAAAATGCTAAAGTGCATGTTTTTTAAGTCGAGATGTTTTATATGATGTGTAAACATGTATTGAAATGGGATTTCAATGTGTAGTTGGAAAATGGTTTTGAATGCATTGATGGTGTTTTGTTTTTGAGCGCTCCTCACTAAGCCTAGTGTGCTTACGCTCTCTTTGTCCATCAATGCAGAGAATTAAGGCTCGTAAGGCAGCGAGAAGCAAGGGATCTCAACAAGACTTGTTAACAAACGTATGCTTTTGGACTAGACTATATGTAATAAGGGCAATGGGGTTTTCGTGTTGTTTTGGAAGATGCTTTGCTAAACTCCCTGGTTGAGCAAGTTTGTTTTGATGCTCCTGGCTTGTAAATGGCCATTATGGTTTGTTTTTGGTGTTGGTTTGGAGTTACATGCTATACTTGATTGGTTTTCTAGGAAGCATGTCTATAGAGTTAACTTTGATGCAATATGTCATGAGATGTTGAATTTGTGATGTTTTGTTGTGTTTTGATCCTTGAATATTTTGGATGTATGTTAGAGGCGTGTTAGAGTAGTTTGAGATGCTTGAGAGCATGTTTTAACCAGCTAAAAGTGACATCACATACCAGGCATACCGGTACACAGGGGACCATATCGGTACGGCTAGGCAGGTTTAGGCCTGGGTTTCGGTACGGGCAAGTCGTACCGGTACAGTTCTTTGCCTCTGGAAATTTGCTTTTTGAGCTAAAACCCGCGTGCCAAAACACCTTTAAGACGTATCGGTATGGTTGGCAGTATATCGATACGGGTATTGGTTATTTCAGTTGATGTCATGGAATTGTAGTTCTAGTTTCTTTCATCTTAGTCCCTAAATGTTGCATATGCAATTAAATGATGTTGGATGATGCTTTTGAGTTGGTTTTTGACATGTAACCATGAAACCTGCTTAATTAAAGGTTGGTAACTTAAAAAGGGTTATGTCTTTATAATATATAGAAATTGCAATTTGGTCCTTAAATTACATTTGTGTTCAAATGGATGTCGATTCGACTCCCGATTGAGTTGAGGTTTCACCTGCTGCTAGTATGAATATGTAGGACAATAACTATGCATTTAGACAAGATAAAAGAAAAAATGGACGTGTTTCGAGTTTCTTCATTACAGTTTATTTCGGTAAACCTAATGTAGCTCGCTCGGTTCAATATTTCGACTAGGCCAGGTAAGGTGGTTACACTTGGTGGTTTTAGAGCCAGGTTTGTGACAGTTGGGAGTTGGTATGATTGATGTGATGTTATTGTGAGTTGTACTCTGTTGTGTGCTATGCATGGTGATTGTAGAATGCACGTTGATTGCTTTACGCTGTGTTGGGGGGGAAATTCTGGAAACCATTACTTTTTTATTACAGTCTGAAATGCAATGATTTTGAAATGGAAGTCTTAGATCTTTGCTCGAGGCTAGCCTGACTATTTTTGTTTTGAAATGATTATCATGCCTTAGAAAATGTGTTATGTTATGACCGAGAAGAGAAGTGAGAACTAGCGTGATGCTGTTGCCTTTGGGCAGTGAGTTGAGGAGAGTGTTGTGTCTCTTGGGGGTTTGTCACCCTGAAGTATGTACCACCTATGCCGGTTGGGCTACTGTTGGGTGATATGATTCCTTGATATAGGCGGTGTTTAGAGCTTTTAAGCTGTTAATACTAGAGTGCGTGTGTTTGCACCAGTTGTTGGGAGAACGAGGTTTCCGTTGGAATATCCTAATAGTTTGGGAGGAATTGAGTACCGTGGGTTGCCACCCGAGGTATCTGAGACATGGATGACCAGTGTTATTCAAGTTTGTACCAAATGGGGTGTATTGGCACCCGTAAGTTGAGATGTATTGTATCCCTGTTGCAAGATAATATTTTTAGTTGGTGGACAACTGTATCTGTGGGCGTGGAACCCAATGATATGGAATTAGAATTTTTCCATGATGTATTTAAGAAGAAGTGCCTGTGGTTTAGACACTTGGGTGAAAAGGAATGAGAGTTCATGGCTTGGGTTCAGGGTCGTGTGTACGTGGCTGAGTTTAGGGTACAGTTTATTCAGTTAAGTCGGTATACTCCTGAACTGGTACCGATAGAGAAGTAAGGTTTATTAGTTTCGTGTGGGAGATTCTGGCTCTGGAAAGAGAATTACAGAATCTGGTTTGGTAGTGTTCGATTTAAAAGGAATTATGATAAAAGATGTCGCCCTAAGTTAAGGCGAGGTGGTGATAGTGCTGGATGAGGATCGCAGGGTCAGGATATTTAGACTAGAACAGTATGTAGTACATGTTGGGTCTATGGATCATGTAATTACTTGAAGCAGGATTATCCGCATTTGATATATGGAGTGTAAACTAATGTGCTTGTTGTCGTTAATGTTTAAGGGAATTATGGTTTGAACGATCGTCTCGTAAGTGATAGTTGTAGGAATACATGTGGCTAGTTCTTCCAGTGAGATGGTTGCTGCAAAAAGGGTGTTTGAAAATATCCTTTGATGGTATAAGGTCCTGACGTAACGATTGTTTTGTTGGAGTTGCCGCTCTACAGTTTTTGATGTAATTCTGAGTATGGATTAGTGGCTGGAACATAGAGCTATGGTGGATTTTGAATCCTAACAGGTTGCCTCGAAACTTGCTCATGGTTACAAGGTGGTATTCACGGGAGTGAATGGTAAATTCTTGTTTAATGTTGTTTCGGCGCTGGAAGCGAGTCGTTAGATGTATTTTGGTTGCAAGGCATTCCTAGCCTATGTTTGATGTGTTGTTGATCAGTTTAGGGGTGCTTCGTTGGTTTGTAAGATTGGTTTGAGGGACACGTGTTATCAGTTGAAGGTAAAGGATATGATTGTGTTTAGTTTTGCCTTTCAAGAGGAGTACGGCAGTGTGAGAGCATGGTTATGCTGTTTGTTTTGATCTATGCATCTGTTGCATTCACAGCTTTGATTAATTGGGTAGTTCCTAAGTTTTTAAGTTAGTTGGTTGTGTATCTAAAGATGGTCTCTCCATGAACAGAAGTACCGAGAAGGGTTTTGATCGATAAGTATGAAGGGTTTAGTGGAGTTTTGGGGAGAAGTGAATGTTGCTCTTCAGTTGGAAAGTACGAGTTTTGGGTATCTTGCAAAGAATTCTAGTTCTGAGAATGTTATTAGCAAGTGTGAACAGTTAAACATGCATAGTGCAAAAACACTTATATGTATATGTAAATATGTCAGTACATGCATACATTTGGGCATGACATTAGAGGTTCTGCATACATACACATAGACATCTATGAGGGCATAAAAGTAATCATGCATACATATGTTCACACTTACGGATGACTGATTGGAAGTCAGTGGAGTGATGATGCAAGTAAGGTAGCGTATGTAGGTGGCTTTTGGTAATATGGTTCTTAGAGTCCTCAAGGTTTTAAAAGGATGTTAAGGTTTGGTTCTTGGGAGTTTGGCTTATGCTAGTTTTTGAACAATCAAGGTTAGAGATAGCAGTTCGTGGGTTCGCTAGATCTAGTTATTTAACATCGAGGTTGGTAGAGATTCTAGCATTACAAGGGAAGTTGCGGCTTATACATCTTGATAGTAAAGGGTGCACGAGCGCATTTGTCATAGCATGATGTGAAGCTTTTCGCGATGGTGGTTGTTGAAAGGTTTAGAGACACCATTTCTTTGAGGAGGGCGTGTTGTGTACGCAAATCATGAGTAGTTAAAAAATGAAATGAATTATGATTTGAATCTTTGACATCTTGGATGGTTGGAGCTACTTAGGATTATAGTTTGGTGATTGAATATCGCCTGAGCGGGGATTGTAGCTGATGCTTTCTTTATGAGGGTTGCAGTGGAGTTGAGGATGCTATTTTCGCGGTTGAGTGTGATGCGGGATAGAGTCTTGATGGCCGAAAGGCAACTTTGTGTTGATGCATTTGTATTGCGTGTTCAGGTTATCAGGGAAGGAATCTGATGGATTTACACGTTAATGATGATAGAGTGTCTTAATTTTAAGATCGGAAAGTGGTGTCTCATGATGTTGAGTTGAGGCGTATTATTTTGAATGAGGCGTATGTCAGTTCTTGTGTTATGCATCCCAGTAGTACCAAGATATATCAAGGTTTGAAAGGGTTTTGTTGTTGGGTAGGTTAAAGTATGATGTGGCTGGTTGTGTTATTCAATGCACGGTATGCCAGCGAGTAAAAGCTGAGCATAAGTTCCTCTCGGGTTGTTGTAACCATTAAGGATACCGGAATGGAAGTGGGAAAGAATCACCATGGATTTTGTGTCTGGGTTGCCTTTGACACTGATAAAAAATGACTCTATTTGGGGTGGTTGTTGATTAAGTTGTGGAGTGTGCACACCTTTGTGGCTATGTTGGTGATGTGGGCTTTGGATAGTTGGCAGATTTGTGCATTGCCGGGTTGGTGTGTTTGCACAGTGTGCCTGAGTCCATAGTTTGGATGGAAAT
This sequence comes from Hibiscus mutabilis, assembly GCA_019671005.1. Taxonomy (NCBI): domain Eukaryota; kingdom Viridiplantae; phylum Streptophyta; class Magnoliopsida; order Malvales; family Malvaceae; genus Hibiscus; species Hibiscus mutabilis. Next base: position 17,565,058 of record CM033734.1, read on the forward strand.
CTGTGGTTTACAGTGAGGTTATGGGGGTGTTGCTTTGAGCTTTGAGTATGTGGTTGAGTTACAGTACCTTGTATTATTCACAGACGGGTGGTCAGTTGAAGCGTGTAATTCAGGTTTTGAAGGGTATGTTGAGTTGTTGTATCTTTGAGTTCCAGGAAGTGTGGGTAAAGCAACTGTCTTTGGTAGATTTTTCTTATAATAACAGTTATCAGGATAGTATACAGTTGGCACCGTACGAGGCGTTGTGTGGTAGGAAGTGTCGTACGCTCGTGTATGGGGCTAAGGTTGAGAAAAAGTACATTCTCATGTCTGACGTGTTGTAAGGGACCAGCGAGAAAGTAAAGTTGACATGTGAGCGCTTGAGAGCGGCATTGGATTGTTGGAAATTCTACGCAGATTTGAAGCGTAGTGTTATAGAGTGTGTTGTTGATGATTGGGTGATCGTGAAAGTGACACCTTGCGATAGAGTGGTGCGTTTTTGGCTGAAAGGGAAGCTTAGCCGAGGTTTTGGTAGACCATACGACATTGTTGAGCATGTGGGTCCTGTTGCTTATTTTTTGATTTTACCTCATGTGTTGGAGGGGCTCCATGATATGTTTTATGTGACGATGTTGCAGAGGTATCGGTTGGATTCCTCGCATGTTATGCCGGTGGAATGCATTGAGATGGGTTTGGGTTTATCTTATGATAAAGATTTGGTGGAGATCCTTGATACCAACAGTAAGGTTTTGCGTGACAAAATGGTTGAGCTTGTTAGGTGTTGTGGAGACACCGCGATGTTAAGGAAGCCACGTGAGAACGCAAGTCAGGGTTGTTGGAGCAGTTTCTGCTTTTGTTTCCTTCGGGTAAATTCCGGGGATGAAATTTCTTAAGTAGGGGAGAGTTGTAACGCCCTGATTTTGGGCCTAGCGGTTTTGATGTTTATTAGCGGTCTGGTGCACCGGGTTAGAGATTTTAGTCAGATTCAGGAGTAAATATTTTTCAATGAGATAAAAATATGGAAAATGGTTAAAAATCATATTTTAATATATGAAAAATATTGGTGAAATCAATTTTGGAAAATGAGGTTTGGAAGGGTGACATTTTGTTTAGTGACTAAAATGCGATTTTTGAAAACTGGTTTTAAATGTGACTAAAATGAAAATGATCAAATTCTTAGAATCCTTAAGGAGCTGTTTTACCAAGTTTTGCTGGTGATTTCTCCTATCAATTAAATCTTTTTAACAAGTGTTTTAAAAGTTAATTAAAAGGGAATTTGGTTATTAAAAGTTAGTTATCACTTTAAAGAAATTTGACGTAACTTTTCTCTCAACTTCTTTTCTGCCAAACTCTAAAGTTTTCATCAAAAACCAGAGGTGATCGATCATTTTACTCAGATTATTGATTTGTAATTGATCCTTTAACTTTGGTTTACAAAACCTCATTGAAATCTTGTGTTTTCTTAGCTTTAAACAAGCCAATTGAGGGAGAATCACACAATAGGGGTAAGGTCCATGATCTTCTCTATTGAATGGCTCTTTATTGATATTCCCAAGTATTTGATCCTTGATTTATGGTTTATAATCTGATTTTTTGTTTTTATATTAGATTAAATTGGGTGAAATTGATGAAATATTAAAAGATCCGTATTGGATTTGTTTTTCCAGTGTTGAGGTTGATTTTAATCATATTTTGGATGCATTATAACGCTGATAAGTTGATTTTAACAATGGAATCCTGGAACTCTTGAATCCCTAGTTTTCTAGGTTGTTGATTTATGTTTTTGTAGAGTTGTGATGGCTGTGTAGTTGCTGGAAGTATTTGGATAAGATAATCATGTTTTTAAGTGTTAGTTGCTGTTGATTGAATTGTTGAATTGATAGATTGTGACTGGGCTGTGTTTGGAAAGAGTTAGATGATGTTTTCGCTTGTTATGGTTGGGTAATTGTCAGAAGATTGTGGAAGTCCATGTGGATTTGTGGTTGCGGTGTTTTGAATGCATTGAGATGCATTAATACTCTGTTGTAATGTAGTTAAAACAGGGGAGATGGATCCAAAAGTGATCAGTGAAGCTTTTGAGGCTTCAGACGCTTATTTTCGTGTCAGCGAATCGAGGTTTATCGGTGAGTAAGAACGCGGATTCCAGCTTTGGAATGTTTTAAAAATGGTTTATGGGAGTTTAAACTGAGCTTGAAACGCTGGTTTAAACTAGGAAGTAAGTATATAGTGTTTTTCTCTCTGGGTCTTGCTTTTATGAAATGGTTTTATGCACTTGTTTTGATTTACATTGTACCTACTATTTAAGCATGATTTAAAGTATTCAAGGTACTGTTTTTGAGAATGTAATGCTGAAGGATGCACATGGTAAGTGATCCTTGTAAGTATACAGTTTATACTTGTGGTTTAAAGCATAGTTGTTGCTTTGGAAATTGGTTTGGTTTAATGCTTGTTAAAAATAGTGAGGTAAATGGTAAATGGTTAATTATATTGGCAAGTGATGTGGTTTTAAAATTGTTATCGGATATAGTTAGCCATCCATAGGATTGATAGTGCTCTATAATAAGTCACCTTGGATGTTAAGAGGTTTAGATCCGTGTACTGAAAACTTCATCCAAGTACCCTAATGGTAAAAGGGTTATACATTACCGTAAACTCTCGTTAGTAGATTAAGCATCTATCCGATGTAAAGGGTTGGTGTCCCTTTGGGTTGAAAGTGTACCCGGTTGTTTAGGTACCACGGTTGTGATTGTATCACTATTCCAGTTGATATGGCTTGATGTATTAGAAGAACACTTGTTGAATCTGTGTATCCGATGAAGTCTTTTGGAAATGAAACTTGGTTAACTCTCACTTGGGAGCCAATATAATTGTTAATGTATCATTGAAAGGTTTATGTTGTATAATGTGACTTGTACATGTTTACTCTTTAAGCTTTGCATATGGTTGTTATGCATGAGAAGGCTTAAATTGAGGTTGCGCAATTGGACTTGCTGTTGGTTAATGATACATGTATCATATGGTTGAGTATGTTGGTTTTGAAAATGCTAAAGTGCATGATTTTTAAGGCGTGATGTTTTATATGATGTGTAAACATGTATTGAAATGGGATTTCAATGTGTAGTTGGAAAATGGTTTTGAATGCATTGAAGGTGTTTTGTTTTTGAGTGCTCCTCACTAAGCCTAGTGTGCTTACGCTCTCTTTGTCCATCAATACAGAGAATTAAGGCTCGTAAGGCAGCGAGAAGCAAGGGATCTCAACAAGGCTTGTTAACAAACGTATGTTTTTGGACTAAACTATATGTAATAATTGCAATGGAGTTTTCTTGTTGTTTTGGGAGATGTTTTGCTAAACTCCCTGGTTGAGCAAGTTTGTTTTGATGCTCCTGGTTTGTAAATGGCCATTATGGTTTGTTTTTGGTGTTGGTTTGGAGTTACATGCTATACTTGATTGGTTTTCTAGGAAGCATGCCTATAGAGTTACCTTTGATGCAAGATGTCATGAGATATTGTTGAATCTGTGATGCTTTGTTGTGTTTTGATCCTTGAATATGTTGGATGTATGTTAGAGGCGTGTTAGAGTGGTTTGAGATGGCTGAGAGCATGTTTCAATCAGCTAAAAGTGACATTACAGGCCAGGCGTACTGATACACAGGGGACCGTATCGGTACGGCTAGGCAGGTTTAGGCCTGGGTTTTGGTACGGGCAAGTCGTACCGATATAGTTCTTCACCACTGGAAATTTGCTTTTTGAGCTAAAACCCGCGTACCGAAACACCTTTAAGACGTATCGGTACGGTTGGCAGCATATTGATACATGTGTTGGTTATTTTAGTTGATGTCATGGAATTGTAGTTCTGGTTTCTTTCATCTTAGTCCCTGAATGTTGCATATGCAATTAAATGAGGTTGGATGATGCTTTTGTGTTGGTTTTTGACATGTAAGCATGAAACCTGCTTAATTAAAGGTTGGTAACTTAAAATGTGTTAACTCCTTATAATTTATAGAAATTGCAATTTGGTCCTTAAATTACATTTGTGTCCAATTGGATGTCGATTCAACGCTCGATTGAGTTGAGGTTTCACCTGCTGCTAGTATGAACATGTAGAAAAATAACTATGCATTTAGACAAGATAAAATAAAAAATGGGCGCGTTTCGAGTTTCTTTATTACAGTTTATTTCAATAAACCTAATGTAGCTCGCTCGGTTAAGTTTTTCGACTAGGCCGGGTAAGGTGGTTACATTTGGTAGCATCAGGGACAGGTTTGCGACAATTGGGATTTGGTATGATTGATGTGATGTTATTGTGAGTTGTACTCTGTTGTGTGCTATGCACGGTGATTGCTTTACACTGTGTTGGGGGGAAATTTGGAAAACCATTGCCTTATTATTAGAGTCTGAAATGCTATGATTTTGAAATGGAAGTCTTGGATCCTTGCTCGAGGCTGGCCTGAAGTATGTACCACCTATGCCGGTTGGGCCAGTGTTGGGTGATATGATGCCTTGATATAGGCGGTGTTCAGAGCTTTTAAGCTGTTAATACTGGAGTATCCCTGTTGCAAGATGATGTTTTTAGTTGGTGGACAACTGTATCTGTGGGCGTAGAACCCAATGATGTGGAATGGGAGTTTTTCCATGCTGTTTTTAAGAAGAAGTGCCTGGGGTTTAGACACTTGGGTAAAAATGAACAAGAGTTCATGGCTTGGGTTCAGGGTCGTGTGTATGTAGCCGAGTTTAGGGTACATTTTATTCGGTTGAGCTGGTATGCTCCTAAACTGGTACTGATAGAAAAGTATCGTTGTGACTGATTCTATATGAATTGGTACAGGGGCAGAGTACATTGAACATAAACTGGGTTTTTCAGTTTCGTGTGGGAGGTTCTGGCTCTGGCAAGAGAATTACGGATTCTGGTTCGATAGTGTTCGATTTAAAAGGAATTGTGATAAAAGATGTCACCTTGAGTTGAGGCGAGGTGATGATAGTGCTGGACAAGGACCGTAGGGTCAGAATATTCTGACTAGAACAATATGTAGTACATGTTGGGTATGTGGATCGTGTGATTACTTGAGGCGGGATTATCCACTTTCGATATATGGAGTGTAAACTCATGTGCTTGTTGTCGTTAACATTTTTGGGAATTGTGATTTGAACGATCGTCTCGTAAGTGATAGTTGTGGGAATACATGTGGCTAGTTCTTCCGGTGAGACGGTTGTTGCGAAAATGATGTTTAAAAATTTACTTTAATGGTATAAAGTTCTTTTGGTGAGATGGTTACGGTTAGGAATTGGATTAGGAGATATCCTTTGGTAGTGCAAGGTCATGAGTTTTCTGCAGATTTGATGGAGTTGTCGTTCCATGGTTTTGACGGTGTTTTGGGTATGGATTGGTTAAATGAGCACAAGGCAGTTGTAGATTGTGAATCCAAAAGGATTTTCTTGAGGTTAGTCGATGATTGCGAAGTTGTGGTGGTTGTCGAGAATGTGGAATTCTTGTCCAATATTGTTCGGCTACTCAAGTGAAAAAGGTAATGTAAGGAGGGTATCAAGCTTATTTGGCTATCGTGATGAATTCAGAAGTTAAGGGTGTTCGGTGCAGGACTTTCAGACTGTTCGTGATTTTTTAAAAGTGTTTCTTGAAGAGTTATTAGGTTTACCGCCAGACAAAAAGGTGGAATTCGGTATTGAGACGTACACAGGTACGGCTTTGGTGTCTATTGCTCCTTATATGATGGCACTGAAAGAATTGAAAGGGTTGAAGACACAGCTTCAAGATTTGTTAGATCATGGTTTATTTGACCGAGTATTTCGTTGTGGCCTGCTCCTATCTTTTTTGTGAAAAAGAATGATAGATCGATGCGTATGCGCATTGATTACTGGCAGTTGAATAAGTTAACGGTGAAGAATAAGTATATTCTACAGAGGATTGATGATTTGTTTGATCAGTTCCGTAGAGCGACAGTGTTTTTGAAGATTGATTTAAGATCAGGGTATTATTAGTTGAAGGTTAAAGATGTGATGTGTATAAGACTACTTTTCGTACAAGGTACGGGCATTATAAGTTCTTGGTGATGCCGTTTGGTTTGACGAATACCCTGACTGCGTTCATGGATATGATGAATAGGGTGTTCTATAAATATCTTGATCAGTTCGTCGTGGTGTTTATAGATGATATTCTCGTGTACTCTCGTACTGAGGAAGAACATGATCGGCATCTGCGGATGGTATTGCAAGTGTTTAAGGATAATCAGTTGTATGCCAAACTGAGTAAGTGTGAGTTTTGGCTGAAGGAAGTGATGTTCCTTGTTCATGTGGTTTTCGCGAAGGGTATTCATGTTGATCTACAGAAAATTGAGGTTATTCTCAATTTGAAGCAACCTAAGTCTGTATCGGAGGTTCGTAGTTTCCTTGGGTTGGCTAGCTATTATTATTGCTTTGTATATGGTTTTCTAGTATTGATGCACCGTTGACGAAGTTGTTGCAAAAGAATGTTTCTTTTGTGTGGATGGAGAAGCAATAACATAGTTTTGAGAAGTTAAAAGAGGTTTTGACTCATGCTCCTGTGTTGATTCAACCTGAGTCTAGAAAGGAGTTTGTGGTTTATAGTGAAGTGTTTTACGTTGATTTGGGTTTGTGCTGATGCAAGATGGCAAGGTAGTGGCCTATTCATCGAGACAGCTGAAAGCTCATGAGAGAAACTACCCGACTCATGATTTGGAACTTGCGGCTGTGGTGTTTGCCTTGACGATTTGGAGACACTATCTTTATGGATAAAAGTGTGTTATTTTTACAGATCACAAGAGTTTGAAATATTTGATGTCTCAAAAGGATTTAAATCTTAGGCAACGTAGATGGTTGGAGTTGCTTAAGGATTATGACTTGACGATCGAGTATCATCCTAGAAAGGCTAAAGTGGTTGATGCTTTGAGTCGTAAGGTTGGGGTTGAGCTTAGGGTAATGTTTGAGAGGTTGAGTGTGACACGGGAAGGTGGGTTGTTGGTTGTGTTGCAAGTTAAGCCGACGATGTAACAAATGATTAAAGCTAAGCAACCGTTTGATGATTCTCTGGTTTCGCATGCTAAGGACATATCGGATGGTAATCCGACGAATTTTCATTATGATGATGATGGGGTTTTGTGTTTTAAGGGTCAAATAGTGGTGCATGATGATTCAGAGTTGAGGCACATTATTTTGATTGAGACATATTCTAGTCATTTTGTTATGCATCCTGGTAGTACCAAAATGTATCATGGGTTCAAAGAAGTATACTATTGGGTTGGCTTGAAAAAGGATATGGCGGAATTTGTTTTTAAGTGCATGGTGTGTTAGTGGGTTAAGGCTGAACATCAATTTTCATCCGGGTTGTTGCAACCATTGAGAATTCTAGAATGAAAATGAGAGAAAATCACCATTGATTTTGTGTCAGGGTTGCCGTTGACATCGGCTAGAAAGGATTCCATTTGGGTGATTGTTGATAGTTTACGAAGTGTGTGCATTTTCTGCCAGCGCATACGATGTATACCTTAGATAAGTTGGAAGGCTTATATATCGCTGAGATCGTGCGTTTGCACGGGGTACCTAAGCCCATTATTTCAGATAGAGATCCAAGGTTTACACCAAGGTTTTGGGAGTGTTTGCATCAGGATTTGGGTACAAGGTTAAGTTTCAGCACTGCATATCATCCTCAGATGGATGAACAGTCAGAGCATGCTATCCAGGTTTTTGAGGATATGTTGAGATGTTGTATTATTGAGTTCCAAGGAACCAGGGAGAAACATTTACCTTTGGTTGAGTTTTCTCATAACAATAGCTATCAAGCGAGTATACAAATGGCACAGTATAAGACTTTATATGGCCGGAGGTGTAGTACGCCTTTGTGTTGGGCTGAGGTAGGGGAAAAGCATATTTCCTTTCCAGATGTGTTGAAAGACACGGATGAGAAAGTAAAGCTTATGTGTGAGTGATTGAAAGTGGCTGCAGATCGGCAGAAATCTTACACAGATTTGAAGCGTAAGGAGATTGAATATGTGGTATGTGATCGTGTGTTCTTGAAAGTGTCACCGTGGAAAAATGTGATGTGGTTCGGACATAAGAGTAAGCTTAGTCCAAGGTTTATTGGACCATATGAGGTTATGGAGTGTGTTGGTCCTGTGGCTTATCGGTTGAGGCTGCCTCCCGAGCTAGAGAAAATACATAATATGTTTCATGTATCTATGTTGCGGAGGTATCGGTCGGATCCCTCGCATGTTATGCCAGTGGATTATATTGAGTTGAGGCCATATTTTTTCTTTGATGAGGAGCCGGTGGAAATTCTTGATTCCAGTAGTAAAGTTCTTCGTGGCAAGACGGTTGAGCTTGTTAAGGTTTTGTGGTGACATCGTGGTGTCGAGGAATCCACTTGGAAAGCAAGACGGACATGCTAGAGCAATTTCCGCATTTATTTCCTCAAGGTAAACTTTGAGGACAAATTTCTTAAGTGGGGGAGAGTTGTAACGCCCTGGTTTTGGGTCTAGATGTTTTGGGGTTCGTTTTAAGGTTTCGATGGACCGGTATTAGAGATTTGCGTCAATTTCGGGATTAAATCAGATTAAATATTTTTTGAAGGTGATAAAAATGTTGAAAAATGTTCTAAAATCATTATTTAATATGTTAATGATTTTGGTGGAATCAATTTTGGAAAATGATTTTTGGAAATCGGACATTTTGGACTAGTGACCAAAATGTAAACTTTGAAAATTGTTTTTAGTGACTGCTTTGTAAAAGGGCCAAAACTTTGAATCTTTAAGGAGCTAATTGCCCAAAAGTCTAATCTCATACTTTATACCTTAATTGTCTATTTTTAAAAGTGTTTTGGAAAATATAAATAGGTTGGGGAGAATTAATTTGATAATTAATTCTTTAAAACAAAAGTTACGTAACTAACTTTCTCTCAAAATCTCTCCAGCCAAACACCATTCTCTTCTTCTAAATCTTCATGTAAATCTTTATTTTCTTAAATCTTTTGATTTCAAATGGATTCTCAATTGTTTCCAAACAAAACCTTATTGTTTTAACTTTGTTTTCTCATGTAAATTCAATCAATTAAGGGAGAAAACATCCATTAGAGGTAATGTTCGTTCTTCTCCTCTAATGAAAGGTTATTTACTAAAATTCCCAAGTTATTGATCTTTACAATTGTTTTCTAATGTGTTTTGATAGTTTAATTAAATAAAATTGGTTTAATTGTGTTTTCATTGATGAAATTAATATATCTTCGTTTTGGATCTGTTTTGCTGGGTTCTTGATCAGATTAGATCATGTTTTTGATGGTTAATAATATTAATAGCTTGGTTTTAACATTGTAATCCCGAAACTCTCTAATGTTAAAGGTTGTTAGTTAAGGGTTTTGTGATGTTAATGGAGTTTAAGGGTTTTGTGATGTTAATGGAGTTTAAGGGTTTTGTGATGTTAATGAAGTTTAATCATTGCTGGAAGACAAAAGATGTTGTTAAAGCGTTATTAGATGTTAATTGTTGAGGTTTGATGTATCGAATCGTTATATTGTGGCTAGGTTAAGATTGAAGGGTGTTTGATGTTGATTTCGATAAGTTTCGGATGGTTTTTGAGTGGGCAACTTATGAGTTGCGGGTAATTGCTTTGAGGCAGTGGTTTGGATGCATTTGATGCATATTTCCTCTGATTTTGTTTGGTCAAAACAGGGGATAATCAAGGCGAAATAGCTTTGAGGTGGATTGTTGCTTGTTGGGAGCTTGATTTGCATTGGCGAGCAAGGCGAGGTGTAATCGGTGAGTGGAAACGGTTTTAAAAGTCTTTCAAAGGTTTGAAAGTGTTCTTGGGAGTTTAGGTTAAGCTTGAAACACTTACCTAAGCTCGGAAGTAAGTTTCCCTTTTTTGCTCTTTAATATCGGTTCGAATATGAGCATGTGTAATTCATGTTTTGGTCGTAAACATGGTTTGTTTTACTTACTGTGAATGCATGATTTTGAGTACATATGCAGTGGTTTAAAAGTATATGAAATGCTAGTGAGCATTGGTTTTCATTCTGGTCGGGAATGTGGTATTGATTTGGCAATGTGGCTTGCATATGTGATGTTTTTGTATAATACATTATAAAACAGTGAGTAAATGGTTTTGTAAATGATAGATTGGCTATGTGACATGATGAGAAAACATTCGGATATAGTTGGCATGTCATAGGATAAAGTGCACTATAATATGTTTAAAATTGATCGTGGTTAGAGGTCCTTGAGGTATAGCAGTCGGTTACTCGGGCTATGATGTTATCACTTGGGTTGAGTGGTCGGTTCCCCTTGTTGATGTTAATCTTGTGGTCGACAAGGGTGTCATATCATGCGGTTGGCATGGTATAGGTTTGATGGCAGTCGGTCATCATGAGAGATTCGTGTATCCGATATGTAAGGTTAACAGTCGGTTAACCAATGATTAGCGGTCGGCTAATCAAGGATAGTGGTCGACTATCCGAGGTCACTATAATTGCCAATGTATGAAATTTCATGTGTTGAACCTATTTTATAATGCTTTGGGATTTAAGCATGGTAATATGATCTAATGCTTTTGGATTTAAGCATGGTAATATGATTTAATGCTTTGGGATTTAAGCATGGTAATATGATCTAATGCTTTGGTATTTAAGCATGGTGATATGATTTAATGCTTTAGGATTTAAGCATGGTAATATGAATTAATGCTTTGGGATTAAGCATATGATTTGTAAATGATTTTGCATATGGTTGATATGCATGTTTGGATTTGGAACCAATGAAAATGCTTTGGTCGTTAAGCATGTTTTTAAAACAAGTGGTTTTGGTTTTCAAATGGCTTTAAATGCATCATTGTTTTTATGAGCATCCTCGCTAAGCATTTGTGTTTACGCTCTCTTTTCTAATTGATGCAGAGCACTAGAGTTTAGGGCAGCATTGGCAAAGCAAAAAGGCGATCCAAGATCTATATTATCTTCGAGTATGAAACTCGGTTTTACTTTTGGTTAATAAGGCAATGTGTTTACCATATTTTGGGGGATTTGTAATTCTGTTTTTTCCTATTTTTTAGCATGACTATTGCGGTGTTTTGGAGCTTGATTGATGTTGATAAACATGTTGATGATCTTTGCTTATGTTTCAGGCTAAGTAATTGCTTAGGTATGCATCTAGTTAGCCTTGATTGATTGTCATGTTTTGATGACTCTAGTATGTTGGATTTGATGTTAAAGATATGTTGGTATGTTGCATATGCTGGAAAATGCTCAAATGAGTGCTTTGGTATAATTTGGAATGTGGTTTTAGGGAGTATGCCTCTAGACTTGAGATTCGAGTAGATTGCCATGATATGTTGATGAAACTGTGATATTATGATAAGGACCGATCCTTGGTAATGTTGTATGACTGTTAGAAGCATGTTTAAGTGTTTTGGAATCCATAAATGTAAGTTAAACCAGCAAATTTGAACTTTACAGGCTAGGGCGTATTGATACGCGTGAGACCTTATCAATACGGGTCAGTGTTTTCAGGCATAGTGTATTGATACGCGTAAGACCATATCAATACGGGTTAGTGTTTTCAGGCATAACATATCGATACACGTGAGACCATATCGATACGGGTTGGTGTTTCCAAGCATAGCGTATTGATACTCGAAAAAGTGTATCGAAACAGGTTTGAACTACTAGAATCTGGAATTTTGAAAATACACAGGTGTACCGATACACTTGCCCGTGTATCGATACGGGTAGGTGTTAATTCAGTTAAAGTGTGTTTTAAAGGTTCTATTTTCTTACGTTTTAGTCCCTGAATTTTGTACATGCAAATAAATGGGTTTGAATGGTCGGTTTGAACTGAGAATTGATATGCAAGCATGTAATCTGACTAATTGAGGATTGGTAACCCTAACTTTAGTAATGGTCCTTTAATCTACCAGTTTTATGTTTTGGTCCCTAAAATGTATTGTATGCAATTGGTTGCCTTTCCGAGGTCCGTTTCCTTTGTAACTTCACCCACTACAAGCATGGTCACTTAGGATTAATAATATGCATCTAGACAAGATAAAAGGAAATAATGGACTGTTTTTGTAATCTTTCTTTGGTTTGCTTCGACAAACCTAATGTAGCTCGTTCGGGCGTCTAGGCCGGGTCGAGGGGGTTACACCCCATATGAAAATCGTACGTACTATTTGGGTCAAAACTATGAGCAGAGGGGCCAGGTATGATTTTCATCGGTCTGGGAGTAAGATAGCAACCTTCAACTAAATGAGGAAATATGCATACAATAGATACCCTAAATATCTCCAAGTCTGCGCTCATTTGGGGAATTTTCCATGATGACTCAGAAGAATCAACATTTCTTCTTCTCTTGCGAGTGTCCTAGAGACGACACTCGTTTATCTTTTTATCTTATTTTTCTATTTCCACATTTGTTTGATTCTTAGACTTAGACCTAATTTTCCTTCTTGGATTGCATAATCTATTATTTCCCCTATCGCTATAAAGTCTTCAGATCTGATCCTTGATTTCTCCAGCATTCCAAAACATGTAGTGAAGCTCATGACACTCATCTTGTAAACTCTTTAGTTTTCTATTTAATTCTTGTCTTTCTTGACTAAGCTGGTTGTACTAGAACGAATACCCCTCTTTCAAGATGCCCCTATCATCGGTCTCTAAATTTGACTCGTCTTCATTCAATCCTTGTCCCGGGTCTTAGCTCTTCTTCAACTTTTCCCCTCGAGTGATAGCTGGCTCATTGAAGAATCAGGGTTGTCCATCCTCGAAACTCAACACTCCCATATTGACAAGATTTTTAACTCGATTTTTTAACTCCCCACAATTCTCTGTAGTGTGCCCCGAACTTCCTAAGTGGTAACCGCACCTGGCTCAACTATTGTAACCTTTTGGGTAATATGGTTCCTTCAGAACAGACTGAACTGGGGCGATAAGGTTCCTCTCAATAAGCATCAGGAGCAGCTCGGTGTACCTCACAGGCCTCGAGATGTGCTTCTTCACATTACTGGTTTATTTTGGACCTACCTCTATTTCCTGGGAGCTTGACTCAGATGTACCTCCCGCTGGTTTGTTGATGCGAATCACGAAAGGGTTCAACTTGTCGTATTTACCGATGTTATTTTGCTTGGGAGCAGGATTTTGACCATTAAACGCTTTATTCTGATGTTTGATTGACTCTTCTACTGGCCCTATAGACCCTTTGCTTTTAGCCATAGCGTTCATCATATTCATCATCTCGGCCATTTGTTTCTTCAATTCTTGTACTTCATCTCACTCGTTACTAGCGCTGATATCATCTACCATGTTTGACCAAGAGTCTTCAGATGATTCATCTTTTATCATCACGAATTTAACTATATGACCAAACCCCATATTTGTATCATTTGCTATCTGATTAGACAACCCTTTGTCCATTGTGAACGATTTCTAATTTTTGGGGAACAACTTGGGAATCAATACCCTATGACTATATGAAGATGCAAAAATGCAAAAGAAAACAAAAAACGAGACATAAAAAGAAACAAGTTAGTGCCGAATAAAAATATATAAATAAAGAAATAAGACAGAAAATTAAATAAAGCATCGAATAAAACAACCCTATTTAAAATCTAAAACACCTATGTGTCCACATGACTCTAATGGGGTGGGCTTTCTATATTCACTACATGCAGTTTTGGTGTTAAAAGGTACCCGAGTTGTCTTTATTGTCCCCTACTCAGGGCAGCAAGGCCCCCGGTCATCACCCATTATAGGCTCCTTTCAACTGGGTTCAATTCAGGGAGACCCATTCCTCTATGTCCATACGAGGAAACGATATTCTCACGAAAGCATAGAGTAGTAGAGCCTCGAAGGTACCTACTAAACCCATACGGTGGAACAATATCCCCTCGAATGCAATAGCATTTTCCCCTCGGCTAGACAAACATGTTTATATGTCAATTTTAAATGTGTTAAAATAGACTCGCATTTATAAACAAATATTAGTTTAATCGTCACTTTAACCAGCAACTTCTGATATTAGTAAAGAGGTAAAATATTTTAGCTTAACTCATTTTTGTTTTAAAAATCAAAAAATAGGTCCTCAGCGGAGTCGCCATGCTATAGCGACTAATTTTCTGGGTGCCGCTACGAAAATAATAAATTATTAAAGGGGGTCCCGCTTTATTTGAAAATTTTATTTAAAAGGGAAATTTGGGGAAAACTCGTATTTTTGCAAAATATGGAGTCGCCACCGATCATTCAAAAAGGGTAGACCGGACACCGAAAATAAAACCAGAGATTCCTTTTTTAAAAAATTTGAGTTCGGGAGTTGATTACGGATGGGGAAGGATTAGCACCCCCACACCGCCCAAAATTGGTACCAAATAATTATTGTTTTATTAATATCAAATTTTACGGGTTAAGGTGACAAATTAAATTAAAATTTGGTTATATATGTGAGTAAATTTTAAGTGCTCTGGTGTTTGAGGAATAAACGGAAACTACCATCTACGTCTTAGACTGGTAGTCAAGTTTACCGTCGAAAAAAGGAGCACCGCATTGAACAGTTAATATTTCTGATATGCAAACTTAATAATGATATGGTAAAAAACTATGTTATACACATATATTTATTATTATTATTATTATTATTATTATTATATTTTTTACATGATAAAAATGCAATTATTTTCCATACACATACAATATTGCTATATGTATGATAAAATAATATATATAAGAAAATGACTTGCGTAAAATATAAGTTAATATATATAAACTTATAACTACAATACTATATACATTTAAAAAACATATATGAATATAAAAATTATGAAATATTGTTCGAAAAAAGAGTAGATAAAACACATAATGCATACCTTAATATATACATATATAAATTACATATAATATACATATAATATATAATATTAAAGAAAACCAAATAAAATATAATGTATTACGTACATATTATATAGAAATATACGTAAAAGTATAGACTATATACATGACATAATAAGAACAAAATAACTAATAACAACACTTGTAGCAATCAAAATACGCATGGCATATGTCACGTAGGCTAACATTAATAGATTAAAAAAACAAAAAAAGAATTATCAATGTACATAAAAACAAAGGAACGAATATATAATCGTCACTACTTAAACAAATATCAAACGAATATATAAAACATGCAAACACCATAGGATAAGGATTAAACTTAAATCGAAATAAAACTGAAATAAAAAACATGCAATGCATAGTGTCTAAATTGGTAATTATACACTAATTTTAGGACTAAATTGAAAGGAAAATGACTCAATTGAAAACTGAAAAAAAGGATGGGAGACCGAAACTGTAATTTTCCCTTTAAAAATAATAAAAACAGATTTTAGGGGGTGAAATTGGAAACCGGTTTGAACTTAGGGGGACTAAACGAGTAATATACTCATGCGGCAAGTCAATTTTAAAAACAAAAATAGGGCGGAAGGATCGATGGAGTGATTTTCTCACTTAAAACCTGGTTTAGTTAAATTTAGCGACGCAATTGCAAATTTGACAAAAAAAACATTTAGGGACCACGCAGCTAAATTATCCCATGCGGAGGGACTGCGAGTGAAGTTTTTAAAAGGGCGGAGGAGTTTATTATGTAATAAAGTATTTTTTAAAGGCTTGTATAAATATCAACAATCAAAAACATATTTCATTTTCCACCTTTACCACAAAACCGATCTAAACCCTCTTTTCCAAATCCTCTCGGCTGTTCATACGAGTTCATAAGAAACTTATGAACACTACCCGAAATTCCAGATTCTGGCGGTGGTTGGCCACTTCGGCCACCGCCTACCACCACTGGTCGTCGCTCACCGACGCCGGTAAAACCCCAAAACCAAATCCTTTTTGATTTAAAAGCTAAAAACCCTTTTGTTTTCTGGAAATCTAAACTACAAATCATTTTTTATAAAATCGAAACTATTTGTTTTAGCAACCGGGCTCCCTTTTCTTTTAAAAAAACTGAAACCCTAATTTTTTTAAAACTTAGTCTCTTTGAGAGGGATGAGAAAGAAAACAGGCCAGTGCCGTTCATCGGCGCACTACTCTCGGCTGTCATACAAGGCGGCCGGCCGA
The DNA here is from genome assembly GCA_019671005.1 of Hibiscus mutabilis. NCBI lineage: Eukaryota > Viridiplantae > Streptophyta > Magnoliopsida > Malvales > Malvaceae > Hibiscus > Hibiscus mutabilis. The sequence goes on from CM033734.1 coordinate 17,581,154, forward strand.
AGCCGAAAGGGTAAACTCTTTCGCCTTTTTTATTACTCTTGTTAATTATTTTTTATGCATGCAAAAGAAGAAGATAATATACATGTTGAAACCTTTTTTTTCTTTTTTTATTGATTCGAATCTGAGTTACATAATGGTTGATTACACTCCATATATATGCTATTCGATTTTTTTTTTGTTTTTGCTTACAAGAATCAAAAACATAAATGCGTTCCTTGTTGATTATCCTTGATCTGACTTTTTTTCCTTTTTATTGTTTTTGGCCATGCTGATGGTTGAGGCTGGTGAGGGAATCGAACGACGACAACATATTTTCTAGCGGAGGTGCCACGTGGCAGTGAAGACAAAGAGATCATCCGGCCAGATTTAATCTCGGATGTTGGATCAGATCTAATCCAACGACTGAGATCGTTTGAAGATCGGACAGCTAATATGATGACACGTGGCGCATGGGGATCTGCAGAGTCAGCGCGTGCATCACTAGTGCACGTGAAAGTCGAACGGCCTGGGGTTTTTGGATAATAAAGGGGATTGGGCTGGCCGGTTGGGCCTGGTATGTTAGATATTGGCTTGTATTGGACTGGACACTTAATAAAATGGGTCTTTATTATATTTATTGGATCTGTTTTAAATACCTACAACCCATTAGTAACAATATTAACTAATAATAATAATAATTTTAAGACAATAATAATACATGAGTATAATATTAATATATATATATATACACAAACAATATACATGTAATATACACATATATTCACACATACATTAACACACATGCACATACGTACATACATAATACACATATACATTAACACACTAATGGTATATTAATAATAACACGTAATAAACATATATATTTATACCTATTACACCACATGCACATATTGACCCACACATACATACAAACATTGGTCATATTTAAGAGTGATAATAGTGCAATAATAATATAAATACAATAAGATATATATTTAATAATATTAAACATTTATATACATATCTAGACAAAAATGAGTGACTACAATGTCCTTAACCGTTTTGCCTTTAAAGAATCTAGGGGAACTAGATTGTTTTGGGTAAAAATTTGTTTTAACAAAATTTAATTTGGAGCAACCTCCAACTTCACATGTTTGAAAATTTTGGCTAAAAAAAATCCTTTTTAAGATCATCAATTTCCCTTTGATAACCCTCTTGAACTTTTAGAAGCAAGTTTTGTAAATTCAAATTCTTTTTCTCAAAAGCTTCAAACTTTGCTTCAAGTTCGATATTGGTTTTAGAGAGCAATTCATTTTTTATTTTCAATTTTGAAAGCATTTTTTTTCAAAAATAAAGCCTTGAATTCCAAAACCAAATCATCATAGGCTTCTTGTAACTCATCAAAAGTATAGGAATTTAAATTAGATGAGTTAGAACTTACCCTTGAATCTTCTTCAATGGCCATGAGACAAAAGTTGGCTACCTCATCATCGGTGGAGTCCTCTTCATTACTCCATATAGCCACAAATGCCTTCTTCTTATGACTTGATCCCTTCTTGTTGAAAAGAGGGCAATCATACTTGGTGTACCCCCGGCTTCTTGCACTCGAAGCATGTGATGGGATCCATCCTCTTCATTTTCGATTCATGTCATGATTCTTCCTTTTGTTTCTTCATGAATCGGGTGAACTTCTTGAAGAGTTTGGACACCTCTTCTTCTTCATCTTAACTCTCCTATTCACTTAATTCTTCTTGAATTTTTGAAGAGGATTTAAGAGCAGCATTCAATTCAATGCCTTGCTCTTCTTGCTTCTTCCCCTTGGACATTATCATTTTATGGGTGAGCAAAGATCCCATAAGCTTGTCAAGCTTGAGCTCCTTCAAATTCTTTACTTCTATGATGGTGGTCTTTTTGGAGTCTCGTGAATCGAAAAGTGAGTAAATTAACCTCCTCACAAGCTTGTCCTCCGAAATCACTTCTCTATAGCCTTTGAGTCCATTCACAATGGTGGAGAATCAATCGGACATAGCTTTGATGTCTTTTTCCAGGTCTATCTTGAAGTTCTCGTACTCAAGGTTGAGAAGACCAATCTTGGTCTCCTTTACTTCATTGGTTCTTTCATGAGTAACTTCAAGCTTTTCCCAAATCTCTTTGGCACTCGAGCAAAAAGATGTCTTTGCATACTCATCTGAACCAAGTGCACAAAATAAGATGTGCATGGCTTTATCATTGAGTTGTATTTTCTTCCTATCTTTCGTATTCCATTCGCCTTACTTGTTTGTAGAACGAATAAGCCATCAAGGATTACATCTCAAAGACGGTAGTCGTTTGCTTTGATGAAGAACATCATCATATTCTTCCAATAGAAGTAGTTGGCACCGTTAAAGTATGAGGCTTATCGATGGATTGCGCCATGATCTCTGGTTGATGTAGAATGAATGAGCACCTCAAGGATCAACTCTAGGATGTTAATTCGGCGTAGAGACGAAGCTTTGATAACAATTGTTGGAAGGCTCGAACGATCAACCGAGATAGCCAAGAGATAGGTGAATTAGATTTTGAGTGATTGTGGTGGAAGCAATGGAATTTAAAAATTACACAAAGATTTATAATGGTTCGACTTTCTAACCAAAGTCTACATCCACTACCTTAGCTTTCCACTAAGGATTTTCCCAAATTCACTCTTGAATTTCTTTTTTTTCGGGCTCAATAAGATAACCCTTACAACCTCAAAGCTTGTACCGCAAAGCTTTGAGAAACTCTCTTGCAAAGAGAAAACAAATGAGCAAACTAGGAAAAACCTCACAAGGCTGATATGTTTGCAATTCTAAGCCCTTACCTAAATCCTAACACTTGAGCATATATAACAATTAAGCTCACAAGGGTATTCTACAAAGAAAATTGACAATTAAAGCACAAAAACATTTTCTCTATGTATGAATGTTGGTAATGTTGTTTCTTATTGTTGCATGGCTGATTGATTGGGTCTTTTAAACCCTCTAAGGAGTTTGTGACCGTTTCTAGCTGTTGGGGTTGATTTGGAGTCGTTGGGGTCTTTAGTTCCAGCCATAAATGCACTTCTGGAGCAGGGCGTATCGATACATGAGCTTAGGTATCAGTACTTGCCTCAAAGAAGAAAGAGTCGTTGGGCATTTAATGCACAGGGTACTAGTACATGATACAATTGTATCGGTATGCACCCAAGGGTATCGGTACGATTGAAGCCGTACCGGTACTCAATTTAGCTACTGAAATTTGCCAAAACTTAGGGACAAAGAGGCGTATCGATACTCGAAAATTCATACCGGTACGGGCACTCTGGGTATCGATATAGGTTCAACTGTACTGGTACTCAGAGCCTGTTTTTGACACTTTGACTATTTAAAATCATTTAAAACATGTCAAAAACCTTTTGAAAAACTTTCAAACATATTTTTCAAGTTTATGGACTTTTGAAATATTTTTGCAAATTAGTTTAAGTCCAAAAACATTTTTCTTTAAGTTATACCAAAATCAAATATCTCAAGAATACTTGATCTGGTTGACTCGGCCCACCGACCCAAACCTTAAAAATCGGGTTATTCTTTAAAAAAGTACCCGACCCAAGATTTTTTCGGGGTAGTTGGAACGGGCCTGGGCCAAATTTTTTTGTAACCGGGTACCCGACCGATACTTTTAATATATTTATTTTTTTAGTTTTAAATTATATTTTTATTTTAGATTCCTTAATATTTTTACCCTAAAACTAAATTTAAATATCTAAATTATTTCTATATTTGTATTATGTACTTTTAAGTTCTAAAATTTTAAAAAAAAATTATATTAATTTGTTAATAGAAAACTAAAAAAAATGAAATTAATATTTTTAATATCTTTTTGATGATAAACTTTAATATATATATATATATATTTCTATTTTTTTTTTAAAAAGGAATCACGAAGTCCTCTCTTTATTTCGTACAGGGATTTTAGAGATTTATCTATCGCAAAAAGGACATCTACGGTGCTTCAAACATATATAAACAGAAAAGAATAACAAGAATACATTTGCTGCTACTTTTATCTTTTCATGTATTTACAAAATACACCACAAACCGTACATGCATAGCACAATCGTATGGTATAAAATAAACCAAATATTTCTATTTTAAAACTAACTTCAAATCACTAATTTTTGTCTTTGGATTATATGTTATGGATTTTAAAATTTTGTGTTTACTATGTGATTTTTAAAACTTTTAAATTTAAAAATAAATAAATAAATAAATAAAGTGAGCCGGGTACTTGGTACCTGATTTTGCGGGTACCCGGTAATTACGGGCCGGTACTGGGCCGAAAAATCTAATACCCAAAAAAACAGGTACCTGGAAATGAACACCACTGTCGCCCTCATCTTTGTGGCTAAATCACTATTGGTTCGATTGTTCCCACTTGTCGCCGTCCATAAACTTAAATCCCTAAATTCTCAAAATTCCTAAATCCTTATTACCAAATCTCTAAATCTCTAATCCCACTATTTGGCTGTCGTTAATCATCCCCACCCATCCTTTCCATCACTAAACTTTCACTTGTCGATCGCTCTCTTGTCGTTGCCCTAACTTTCCATCTAAAATTTTAAGGCATGAATATGATGTCAAAATTGCCCATAATATTTGACTGGATAGTCATTGTGATCTTTATTTTTTGAAGCACTTTAACCTTCAGCGTTTTATTTTGGGTCAAAACGGTTCATCTATGTATGAAAATTGTTAGTTAACTAACGATAAATGTCTTGAAATGATGTGACAAACCTACATGACAATGCACACTAACAGAACAATGTCATATAGACAAAGGTGCTGACTTGACAGAACGACGCATCAGTCAAAAAATAATTTTATAAAATTATATAAAATATAAAAAAAATATGTTGATGTGTCATTCTGTCAAGTCATTTCAAATTATTTATCTTTAGTTTACTAGCAATTTTTATCCACGTAAGAGTCATTTTAACTCAAAATAAAATATTTTGAGGGTTATAGTGCTTAAAAAAAGAATAGAGGCTAAAATGACTATCTAATAAAATATTAGTGACATTTTTTGACATTATGTCAATCTCTAAATTTCTAAAAATCTAAAAAATTCCCAATATCAAATCCATAAAAACCAAAGCCATTGTCATCATCAATCATCACCGCTACCCCTTCCTCTAGAGGTCCGACGATAGAAGAGGTAATCTATGGTAACTGAATTGACGGTCGAATGAGAGAGATTTCGGTAATCAAGGTTAGAGATTAGATTTTTTTTAGATTTTACATATTTTTTGAAAAATAAAGATTTTATGGTTTTTTAAAATAAAAAAATTAAGAAATAGACCACGTGTCACATTTTAATTGAGTGACAAATTTTTTAGCGACAATTGATGAACTAACCTTAAAATATAATTTAAAGAATTAAAAGTATAAAAAAATATATCGTTTTTTAACGGAATGAAACATTAGACACATACTTTAACAAATAAAAACCTGAAACACTTATCATAAAAAATATAATTTAAATAATTAAAAGTATAAACAAAGGCTTAATGCCAAAATAAGTGCCCAAACTATCTCGTTTTTCTATTTTATGTGTCTAAACTTTTTTTGCCCCTTTTAAGTGCTCAAATTATCATTATTTTTGCCAAATAGATACCTCAATTGACCTTAAAAAGGGCAAATAAAAGCATAAATCCCACATAAAAAAAAGCTTATATCACAAATAAGTACCTAAAGTATACTAACTTTTTTACTTAGGTGCATAAAGTATTTTTTGGTAAAAATAAGTACTTAACGTATACTTTTTGGTCAAAATAGGCGCACAAAGTATTTTTCGTCAAAGTAAGTACATAAAATATTTTTTTATCAAAGTAGGTACCTAAAGTATTTTTTTGTCAAAATAGGTACATAATGTATTTTTTTAATTAATGTCACATGGTAATTCTTAGGAATCTATATGAAAAATATATACTCTAGGTACTTATTTTTACCAAAAATATACTTTAGGTACTTATTTTTTCAAAAATACTTAAAATATTTATTTTGACTAAAAAATATACTTTAAATACTTATTATGACAAAAAAATACTATAAAATTTGGAAAATAATGATTTTAAAATTTAATTTTAGAGAAAAGAAGATGTTTGCCAAAATTTTAGCAAACTATGAAAATTGCTGCAGTGCAAATTAAATTCGTCAGCTGCAGCAGACGATACTTAATATTTTAATTTTTTGCAAAAAGCGACATGCATTGTTTCAATATATATATAATATTTTATGTCGCTAGGCGACTTCGATTTATACTATAACAAATGCTGTAGTTATGCTAATCTAAAAGGATTATTCTTCAAAATTTCTCAAAAAAATATTTTAAATACTTAAATAAAAAATAGATATATATTTTAAATATTTATTTGTAACGTAAGAAAAAAAAACTCACAGCTTTGATACTTGTGAAGTCTAGCAAGACCTCAATGATCCGAAATCTCGTCCCTAAAATATCCCACCATGGAGCAGCTGAATCCATTCACTCTTGCCGACACGTCACTGGTCCCCACCAACTCAGATAATCACCTGCGCTCATTCCCACCTAACACCCCCAATTCAACACGTGTACTCCATCACCAGCCGCTGGACGTTCGGGGCGCACTCCGATTAGAATCCGTGATAATTATTTCGCACCACTCTTACACCAACAATCCTCCCTCCAATAACCGGAAGACACGTCATCGAAGACAAAATGCAGGGCAAATTCGTAATAAATCAGGAACATTAACATAATGAAAGGGCGAAGCAAATGAACCAAAATTTACCCATTATGTTTTGTTTAGTGTCTTGTGCGGGCTATATGTGTCAACGGACGCCAAACAAAATTCCAATTCAGCACAATCTGTTTTTTCTTCTTCCCTTTTTGTAAAAAAAAAAATAATTATGAACAGCAGGCTGCCTGAGAGAAAATTTTGTTTTTTTGTTTCCTTCCCTTTTCTCTCCATCCAATCATGTTTTTTCTCTCTCTTTTATAAAGTTTCTCTCACTTTCTCTTTTAACACACTGCTCTTAATTTGTAAAAACAAAAACATTTCTGTTTATTTTATGTATATATATATTTCTAGTTTCCCGGCGAGAGAAGAGGAAGTAGAAGTGTATAAGGAAGAAATATCTCCGCTTCCACGAAACTCTCTCTGTTTCTTTCTTTCGGTTTCCTTTTTCTCTTTGTTTTACCGTTTTTGTATATATAATTCTGGGTCATAAAAGACAGAAACTCTATTTGGAATCATGCCAGTCAAGTTTGCTTCTTCAATGCACTCTCTTTAACTACTTTCTTATATATTCCATTTTCTTGTAAAAAGGTGATTTTTTTCTTCTTTATTTTTAGGTGGTTGTTTGTTTGTTTGATTATTTATTTCTAGTGTTTGATTAAATACATGGGAAACAAAGTAGGGACTAGGGAGTGATGTTGAGACAAATGTTTCTGGGAAGTGCTCAAAAGGGTTAATTTTGTTTCTCAGCTTATGATTCGTTTGACTTTGTTAATAAGTTAAGTTCTTGTTGGCTTCTGGGGTTTGATGATTTTTTTTATATCTTTTGGTTAAGTTATGTTTTTTTTTTCATTTTGATCGTCATAATTTCATGTTTCAGGTGTTGACTTATTTGCTGCAATTGTGTAGTGTTGTTATTTGATCATGATTATCAGCTCTTTAGAGCTTATACTGTAGATAACTTTTGAATTTTCTGTTTTGATCTTGACAAGTTTGCTTGTTTTATTAGGACTTGTGTTTATCTGTAGAGAATCATTGCAACTCGAAAGTGAATTCCTGTAACCAGTATTTACTGATAAAGCTGTGTGATCTGGAACTAATTGGAAATATTTTAGTTTATGGGTAGCGAGATGATTATGAAACATGAATCAAAAGTTTCATTTGATTTGACTGCTGTATGTTTTGAAATTCAATATGAACTTGAAAATTTAGTGAATGCTTTGCAATATGCTATGCTGCTCTAAGGTTTCCATTAATATGTGTTATATATGCTGAATTAGTCTGCAAATCATATTTTGATAGTTAATTTTTCGAATTCTTTGCATGCAGAAACTGTTAAATGGAGCAAAGGTCAAACGGTTCGATATCAAGTCAACATGAAGGTATAACTTCTTTAATCATCTGATTAAAGATAGGATACATATGCATGTGATCTTATTCATCTTGCTTATCTATTCTTACCTGATATTGATTTTTGAATTCTTGTATTATAGGTCCATCCAATACCCCTTCAGTCAACGTTTCTAGAAAGTGGGAAACTGGTGCATGGGGAATCCCACGTAAAACTGAGACATGTCACTCATCAAATGATGCAAGCTTATTTTCTAGTTCATTACCTGTCCTTCCCCATGAAAAATGTATGTGTTATCTACCGATAGAAAAATGTTGTATATACTATATTGTGATGTACATAGAATAGGACTGAGGTATTCTTTTGCTAAAATGCAGTGAACTTTGCTGATGCGGAGCATTCTGGTCATTCTGTTGATGATAACTCGCCTGAGTTGCGTAAGCTAGAACTTAAGAATGATGGAAAGGACCCACTCGAAGATGTTGAAACAAATGCAATTGGAAGTTTACTTCCTGGTGATGAAGATGACCTCCTTGCTGGCATAATAGATGACTTCGACTTAAGTGAGTTGCCTAGTCAGTTGGAAGACTTGGAAGAGTATGATGTCTTTGGTACTGGAGGGGGAATGGAATTGGATTTTGAACCTCATGAGAGCCTTAGTATTGGGATGTCGAAGATGAACCTATCTGAAGGGGTTCTTGCAAATGGGATAGGTCATTACCCTCCTCCAAATGGTGTGGGAACGGTGGCTGGGGAACATCCCTATGGTGAGCACCCTTCAAGAACATTGTTTGTACGAAATATCAATAGTAATGTTGAAGACACTGAATTGAGATCTCTCTTTGAGGTATTCTAAATTAGTCTGTTATTCTTATTTACTTTAATTAGTATTCTGCCTAATAGATCTCTTTGCCGATGAAGGTTTTATTTCTTGGTCTCTTGAACCTTCTCTTTTCCCCTTTATTTATGTGCAAATAAGAGTTTTCATACTAGGCTACTAATTATCATCTTGAAATTTCTGCGCACCTCGCAGCAATATGGAGATATCAGAACTTTGTACACTGCGTGCAAGCATAGGGGTTTTGTAATGATTTCATATTATGATATTCGAGCTGCACGCACTGCAATGCGTGCATTACAAAATAAGCCGCTAAGGCGAAGAAAACTGGACATTCACTTCTCAATCCCCAAGGTTTGGACCCGGCGTATTTTTTTTATATGTTTGAGTTTGACATTGTTGATGGGATCAACAGATTTCGAAGCATTTTTCTCTTGTAATGTTCCAGGATAATCCATCAGAGAAAGATATAAACCAGGGAACGCTTGTGGTATTCAACTTGGATCCATCAGTATCAAATGATGACCTTCGCCAAATATTTGGGGCTTATGGAGAGGTCAAAGAGGTATATTTTTTGCCTAATTTGTTCCTCTACTACTTCCATTCACCATTCTGACATGTCTTCGGGACTTGCTGATGACTTTTCCTGATGTGAGAATGCAGATCAGGGAAACTCCACATAAGCGACACCATAAATTTATAGAATTTTATGATGTTAGAGCTGCAGAGGCAGCTCTTAGAGCATTGAATCGGAGTGACATAGCTGGGAAACGCATAAAGCTTGAACCTAGTCGTCCTGGTGGAGCTCGTCGAAAGTAAGTGTTATTTTAACTTCTTTATATCATCTGATATCCAGTAGATGTTTCTGTAAGATAATCTTTAGCAGGATATGATTTCTGAAACACTTAATATGAGCTGTTAATGTGCTTATGATGTGGAGAGAAATTTGGAATGAATGTGAAGGTGTAGGAGTTAAGAGTGAAGATACTGTCTTTCTGTGTAGTTAACAACCAAAAAAGAGAATGGGGAAGATGGTCGAAGCATTTTCTTTTTTCATAGATTAGTCCCATGAGCAGGAATTGCCTGTACTTGAAATATTATGGATAAAGCGGGAGCAGTAGATTTGGCATCCTAGATACTTTCTCAAATTCTCTTCCTTAGAGTGCTTAATGCTTCTGGCAACTAGGAACTTGGCAACATGCTAAACTAAAATTAAAATTAATTGCACTTTCCTCATGGTTGCTAGGTGTATTTTTACGCTGGTATAAAGAAATTAAAATTAATGCCCCTTCTTTGTTAGCTTGATGCAGCAGCTAACTCAGGAGCTGGAACACGACGAAGCCCGAAGTTTTAGACATCACATAGGTTCTCCGGTTGCTAACTCTCCTCCAGGTAATCTTAGGTGCTCTGCATTTCTGTACTCAACAACTTTATGTTTCATTCAACCTGTTTTCCTATAATTATTCTGAGTAATGCATTGCTGTGACAGGTAACTGGGCACGCTTTGGCAGCCCTGTTGAAAAAAATCCTTTGCATTCTTTTAGTAAGTCTCCTGGTTTGGGATCTTTCAGCCCTGTAAGTAACAATAATTTGCCTGGACTAGCTTCAATTCTCCCTCATCATGTGCCTAACTCTCCAAAGATTGCACCTATTGGTAAGGATCACGGAAAGACCAATAATACAAACCCAATTTTTACTAATATCATAGCAGTGCAAGGTGCATCCTACCAGCATTCTAGATCCTTCTCTGAGCAAAAGGTAAGTGCAAGCCCTGGAACTATCTCTGCCTTCAGTGAATCTAATTCAAGTTCATCTGGTATTGGAACATTAACTGGTCCTCAGTTTCTATGGGGAAGTCCTACACCTTACTCTGAGCGTGCTAGTTCTGCTTGGCCAACACCACCAGTGACGCACCCTTTTTCATCAAGTGGACAAGGTTTTCCATATACAAGTCGACATGGCTCCTTTTTTGGTTCAAGCAACCACCATCATGTGGGATCTGCTCCTTCTGGTGTGCATCTTGATAGGCACTTTAACTATCTCTCAGAGTCTCCTGAAACATCTTTTATGAACCCTGTTCCTTTTGCTGGTGTGGGTCTAAATCGTACCAATGGAAGCTTTTTGATGAATGTTGGTGCCCGTGGAACTATCGGTGCCGGTGTTGGTCACCTAGGAAATGTAACTGAAAATGGTTCACCTAGTTTCAGAATGATGTCAATGCCGAGGCACAGTCCTCTTTTCCTTGGGAATGGTTCTTTTCCTGGACAAGGTGCTGACCGCAGTGGAACTCGGCTAGTTGAAAATAATGGAAGCCAGATTGATAACAAGAAGCAGTATCAGCTTGATTTGGATAAAATAATAAACGGAGAAGATACTAGGACCACTTTAATGATTAAAAATATCCCCAACAAGTAAGACTAATGAATGGATAAGAAATTAATGCCTTGGGTTCCAAGTAAAATGCTGTTTTTTCTTGATGGTTTCTGCTTGTATTCCATTTCTTTAGGTATACTTCAAAGATGTTGCTTGCTGCTATTGATGAGAATCACCGGGGCATTTACGATTTTCTCTATTTGCCAATTGATTTCAAGGTACTTTCGCGCGGGGTTGTTGGCATGTTGTATAGGCCAAGTTAAATTATTGGTATTTATTAATTGACTTTTCTGATTGCAGAACAAGTGCAATGTAGGTTATGCCTTCATCAATATGATCTCCCCTTCGCATATTGTCTCCTTCTACCAGGTTCAACCTTTGGTCCTTTGTTAAGTGTGTCAAGAAACAGTAGTATATATCATCAATCATTAAATAGTATTTTTGTAACATCAGAATAAGTGTGTATGCGTATATAACTATTAGTTGTTTATTTATATTAAATCGTACTATGAACTATTTTCTGGTTGTAAGGAGATTATATACTGGAACTTATTCATGTAAGAGAAATATCTCTGAGTTTTATGCTTCTGTGAATGTATCCTCTTGGCAAAGAAGAGTTAATTATATGCAAAATTTCTGCAGGCTTTTAATGGAAAGAAATGGGAGAAGTTCAACAGTGAGAAGGTGGCATCTTTGGCCTATGCTCGAATCCAGGGCAAGGCTGCCCTTGTGGCACATTTTCAAAATTCAAGCTTGATGAACGAAGACAAGAGATGCCGGCCAATCCTGTTCCATTCAGAGGGCCAAGAGACTGGTGATCAGGTAATAAAGTTTTTAATACGAGTTTCCCTTGCATTTATCCTTGTTCGACTATGAAATTCCATGTCAACAATAGATTGTATATACCAATCCTAGTATTTGATTAGTGCAAACTAATTCATTCAGATAGTGTCATTTCAGTATAGACAGAACAAATAAGAACTGTTTGTTACTTATAAGTTTGTGATGGTGCAGGAACATTTCCTCTCTAGCAATTTGAATGTCTGTATTCGTCAACCAGACGGATCTTATTCTGCAGATTTGTTGGAGAGCCCAAAGGGCCTTCTGGATGAGAAGCCAGAGAAGAGTTGACAATAAATTTGGAAATCTGACCCATAACCTTATAAAAAAGGGGGCTAAGGATGCTAACAAGTTGATAAGTCTCTTTTTCTAAGTGTATAAAGTTGGAAGTCAAATTAAAACATAAGTGTATGTTAAAGCTTGTGACATGTGCAGTGTTTGCTTTTAAGCTATGGATACTCCATGGTAATTCACTAGAGAAGTAAAAAGATTAAATGAGGCAGAAAGTGTTTTTTCTTTGTATGTAGAGCTAGAAATTGTTATTGAACTAGGGGTCGAAGAGGTGGAAACATGTTGCTGAGGATTGAAGTCTGTTCACAACTATTTGCGTTTGCTCGTCAACCTGTGTGTGGATCTCCTCTGGGTTCTACGTTTTCGGCCATTCATGTCGATATGGAAGTATGGTTACTCTGTATGTAAATCCTTGTTGGGGAATTCCAAATTCCTAGGGAACAGTGCTGTTCATAAACTGTATAGGGATGTAATGAACTTCGTTTTTGTCTATATATATATATATACATACAGATACTTCTAATACCCTGTCTTGTGTTTTTATCTCAAGCCACAATGGTAAAGGCATGTGTTTCCATTAATATAAAACTTATGAAACATAATGTGCAAGATTTGGTTAAATGATGTTTATTCCATTTCATACTACTAGATGCATAAACTGGTTCTAAACTTTCCCATGCATTGAACATCTCCTTTGTCTGATATAATATATGTTACATGTTCTGATAAATCAATAGAAATATCTAAATCAGTCATTTTCAACACACTTCATTTAAATGATGGGAGTAGTTCAGAGAGAACAAAGAGTTCATATGAAGACTCTTGGAAATTAGGTTAAATTTGTAGAGCATCAGCAATTGATCCCGCAAGACTCAGAACTTCAAACGGAGCTGTGTTTTCGATGGCTTTCACGGTATGGGGGCAAGAATCTGTGATCCAAAAGTAGGCAAATCCCTTCTCTGACCCTTCTGCAATATGGGAATCAAATAACAATCAATACCTACAAAAGTTGAATCAGACACGAGACGAGGACAAGCAATTACTTACCATCATTCTTTTGCATAAATCTCTCCCAGGAACGCTTCGGGAAAACACCATGAGTGACATACGCGCTCACCTTTGCTGCTCCGTGAGCTAACAGAACTTTCTGGAAGAAGAACCAAGTTCCATGAACCAACAAATCAGGCATATCATTTCAAGTCCAAAGACAGAAGAATGTCGGTAAGTGAAACGTACATTGTGTGACAATTATTCTCAAGATATATGTGTACATGATCATGTTATGTCTGAATATCAAGGAGTGATACCACCTTCTAAGAGCAGAATAATGTAATAAGAGAAAAAGTGCATATGAAGAGATTATTGGACTACAAGTACCTGGCACTCGATGAGAGTGCCTCCAGATTGCACCAAGTCATCAACAATCACCACATGACAATCGGAAGGATTTCCCTCCTTGAGTCGAACTATCCTCTTGTCGCCCTCACGAACCTTTGTGCAGATAACCTGCCAAATCAATTACCATGTAATTTCAATATGTTTTTTTTTTGAAGTTCTTTCAATCTACATATAATAAAAGAGAAACAGGAACATAATACTCCATAATATAACTTAATAGGTAAGCTTCCAAAACTGACCGTCGGAAAATGACCCAACAATTTGTGAAATCGTTTCCAAGCTCCATCATCCGGAAACGCAACAACTATCTGAAAAATAAATTGAATTTAATTTAAGGGGTGTAACAACCTAGAACAAGAGACCATTCCTAAGAGACGTTAATGGCATTAAGTTAGGAAAAAATCATGTAGAAGATGGCACTGACTAGCAGCATGATGACAAAGAAAAATATATTTAGCGCCAGACAACATTTCGAGATGATATACTTACCTTATCAGCATCTGGAAGCTGATGAAGACGCTGCTTTAGAAGAGGAATCCCAGTCTCAAATAAAGGCAACACATGGTCTCCAAAATAAAATCTTTCCTATATTACAAGGTAAATTAACAAATAACGATCAAATCTCCTAATAAAAGAGAGGATAACAGAGCAAGCCAATGATTAGGGACATAAATATTGTAACAAAATTGATAAACAAATAAACTGGCACCGTATAACAAAATATTTCATGCTCCTAGGCCTAAAGCTGTAAACTGAAAAAGAATGCACAAGCCTGTCCTTTGATGTTGCTTTGAAGGAACATGTGAAACCATGAGAAGAAATGAAAGAATCCCCATGTTGCTAAAGCCAATGTGTTGGTGAGGAAACTATACAACCAATCGCCAAGGCTAACTTCGTCTCTCAATCGATGAATAAAAAATAATCATGTTTGAGAATATAGATTAACAACATTTTTGCTCATTGGATCAACACTAAAATGCATGAACACGGATTTTTAAGACAACTTGGAATCAATCACTGATCGATGGTCAGCAATGAACCCCGTTGCTGATAACATTAATGTTAGCAATCCTTAGTTTGTGCTCAGAATTTTCCACAAGGGTCGGAGATTAAAATACCAAATTCAACAATCTGAATATTTGATCACTAGCATCTGAACTATTGCTTTTTGGTCGAAGGATTATGTTTCTGGACTTATTATCACCTTATATTTTGAACTGTGGGGAAAATGTAAGCAAGTATCCTTCCCTTATAAGTTGCCTTTTCAATTCAGTGGAACCAAAGTCTAAAAGAAGGAATCTTATGCGCCAACTTTCATACATACTTTTCTTCAACTACCCTTTTTCTTTTCCGTTTTAGAGAAAGACCGCAAGGAACCAAACCACGATGGAAATAGCTAACTAAGTAGAGCCAAATACAAGAGCAGAGATTGTACATGATTTGGGTTTGGTAGCTATGTCAACAAGCAGAGATGATGAGAAATTTCACAATAATTGAATAGGAATGGGAGACTTATTTCCTTATCAGTCCAGTGAGTCTTTTATCCCATGTAACCTCTATATAAGAGGTCTTTTGATATTCAATAAAAATCAAAAGGTATTTTAAACCTAAATTTGATATCAGATGACTCTCTCCCAAACAAGTCTCGAGGTGGATTCTCCCTTTGACTTATCGTAACAAAGGAATATATATGTTAATCATTTCCATTGCAAAAGAGAAACAAACCTGCAGAGCATGGATGTCATAAGTGACTACACTTGTAGGACCACCCCTAGATATGGGAATGTTTGACAAAATCCTTGCCATAGTAAATGCAGTTGCTACATCTCCTTCTTCTTCCATTCTCTCAAAGGAGCCAGTTGGAAAGAATGGCAACACCAAAGTGAAGGAAGAAACAAACAATCGTGGAAGACTATATATGACGGAAAGCTGTTCAAAGATAACAGCTGGGGAGCTGAAGGATGCAAGAAAAGCAACATGCTGACCTCGGATATCATGTGCATTGTTTATGTAAAGATTCGGAAATCCATCATCAAAGCTCCTGCCATTGAAAGAAGTCCAATATATATCTTACTGAAATCAATTCTAGAGCATAAAGCCTTGCAGCAAAGAAGCTTGATTTTTTTATTATCATATGAACTGGAACATTCTAAAACATCACCAATGATAAAGACAAAATTTAAAGGGCATATGCCTATGGTAGAATGCAATTAATGTCATACTACAATTGAGACGTTAGCAAGGAAAATACTGACTGTAATAATTATTTTGCAAAAACAATATATATCTCAAGTCTCAACGGAATCATCGATGCAATGGAAACAGTGTCTATTATTGGAAGAGGAGAGTTTAGATAGAAAAAACTGGAAATGATAAAGGAGTTTGCACATATCATCATATTGGCTCAGTTTCAATGAAGGGCTTGAAAGTAATAACAGAGACAAGTTAACATGTTCTTGGGACAAGGTCAAAACATGAAAATAAGCTGATTTTCCATGTTATTGAACACAATGACCAATTGGTGAGTGCTCACCAACTTTATGAGTAGGTTTAGAGCTGACTTGACTTGGACCGAGTTATTTCAAGTCTTGAAAAAACGTTCCTAAGTCTATGGTCAAACAGGCACCATTGAACCAAAGATGGCTATTCATTGACTCTAACAGGGTTCTCAGGACTACATTTTCAAAAGGAATGAATTGCTAAACCGAAAGGATAACATACAGACCCCAAAAATAAACACACAATGAAGTTGATCAGAATCTCACAGGACTAAAGAATATGAACAAAGTGGCAAAAACAAAGATAACCCATGAATTCTCATCCAAATAAAAAGTAGAACTTTCCCCCCTTTTTTCTCTACCTTTTGAAGAAAACAAAAATACAAATGCTAATTATAAACTAGTTCATGAAATTCGCTGCCACTTATCCCAACACCCAATCTGATCATAATCTTAAAGATTCAAGCTTTCTACAAACATATTAAACAAAGAACAAGAAAGTAAAACACCCACATCAAGAAATGCAAAAAAGAATTTAAAGAACCGAAAGAAACATGAAATTTATCATTCAAAGGGTAAAAAAGAAAGATTATGAAGAAGTGAGTAGACCTCCAGTTGATAGATTGAAGGGTAATGAGTTGGGAGTGAGCAGCAACCTTACGGGCAAGCTCTTCACATTCCACACAGTAAAACAAAAGAACTAGCTTCTTGTTCATGGACTTCAACTCCCCCATGTCCATGTCCTTGTTGTTGTTCTCCATTTTTGTTTGTTTCTTAAAAAAAAGGTTGTTTTTTTTTTCCTTTTCCTGGGGATGAAAAAGAGAGACTTTAGAATTCAGACAGATATAGAGAGAGACAAAGATTTTATAAAGAAATGAGGAGTACGAGGGTCGGCTTCGCCTCTTCCCTTACAAGTTTATATAATATTCTTCACTCTTCTCTATTTACATGAGCTCTGTCTTGACCTAATACGACAGAAATACAGTCAGACTTAATTCAAATGTAATTCAGCAATGATATAAATATATTAAGGGTAAAACTTTCATACACAGGTGTATTTATATTATAAGAACTTAAATCTTAAATTTTTAATTTTAACCTTAAAAAATTAAACCCTAAATCTTAAATCCTATACACTAAATTCTAAACACTAACCTTAAATTCTAAACCCCTACAACCTAAACCCCTAAATCTTAAACCCTAAACTAAAACCCTAACCCCTAAAACTAAAAGGCACGTATAAACTAAAGTGTATCAAAGTTTTTTCCATATAATAAATACGGCATAAGTTAAAAGTTTATTCAGATATTTGTATTAAAAATGACAAATTAATCTTTTATTTTTATAAAAAATGTATATATAGTGTTCGAATTCAAAATTATTTATTGAAACGATAATTTAAAAACGTTTAAATTTATAAAAACTAATAATAAATTATATATTTTTGAAAGATCTTGTTTGATAATTAGTGGACAATTGATAGCGGATATATTAATTAATAGTTGATTGCATTAGCTGATTTGATAATGGATTGTATTATCTGATTTTATAAAAGTATTTAATAAATTTAATTGATAGCTTATAGTTGTTTGATTATTTGACCAAACAAAATGGCATATAAAACATAGTTATATTCAATATTTGTTTGAATATTTTTTTAGTTATCAATATTTTGTATTTATTGATATTAATTAGATTATAAAAAATATTTTTTAATATAACATTATTAACATATTTAAAGGATCTATATAGTAATTTATTATTTATATAATTATTTTTAATATAATTTGATTAATTAATAAATTTAAATGAAAATAGTAAAGGTTAAATTTAAGTTATTTGAAGATTATTTGTAGTTGTTAAGGGTAAAAGAGTCATTATAATTTCAAAAAGCTCGTTTTAACAACTTTTTCAATTTGAGGGGTTTGACCCCAATCCGTTATTACAGTCTTCTATCCACCAAACATTTAAAATATGAAATTTGACTGGTCAAACGTTTAATTTTAACTCAAAATGTTATTTACTAAACAAGATCAAAAATAAACTTTATCGTTGTCTCAATTTTTTAAAATTTTACTAAACAAGATCAAAAATATGATTCTTATTATTAATATAATACTTTAATTTTTATTAACTCGTTACTAATTGAAATATTAATATTAAAATTAATAGCTTAATGAAAAATTAAACAACTAATATTTGTGTCAATATTTTATTAAAAATATAAAATAATTATTTAATAATAATTATATGAATAAATAATATTATTATGATATTAATTTTTAAATAGCAGATACTTTTATTTTATGTATTAAATATCAATGTAATATTTTAATATTAAAATTAAATGTTAAAAAAACTAGTATTTGAAATAATAAATACAATTAATAATATTTTAATATTTATGACAATATTATTTTTTGTAAAAGAAATATATTTTTCATAAAATAACCGGAACAATTAAAAATGTTTACATTTAGTAATATAAACATTTATAAAATATTTTTTTTATATTTTTCCTAAGAACATATTTTCTAAAAAAATTAAAGTTTAATACCAAAATAAGTATCCAAATTATATTATTTTCTGAGATAAATGCTTAAAGTTCTTTTGGCTGAAATAAGTATCTTAATTATTTTTTTATTAAAATACGTGCCTAAATAAACTTTAAAACGAGTAAAAATAATACTTTAAACAATTATTTAACAAAAAAAATTTAAAGACCTATCTCAAAAATAATTATAATTTGAATATTTATTTTAATGTTAAGCCAAAAATTAATGTGAGACAACGCTCCTTTATTTCATCATTAGCTGCGTATAGGCAGTCCACTTGGGGAAAAGTGAAAGCTATTTATTCCCTTGGAATAAAGGCGGCTTTATTATATGAAAAAGGCCTTTTTTAATTGTTTTTTTACAAAAACGACCCTCTGTCAATATTATCTAAAAAAATGTCCCCAAATCGGCCACGTAAGTGTACCTCGTGTTATGAAAAAAAGTGTGTTATGACCTCGCCTTCTACCAGTAGCGAGGTCTATCCGACGTGGGTCGACTTTTCATATTGCGTAACTTAAAATTACTGGATAAGACCTCGTTTTTTTCAAAGCGTGAGGTCCACGAGAAATTGAATATATCGTGAATGAAATAAGACTGACCTCGCTTTCTGTATAAAGCGAGTTCCTCGTATTCCATGCTGAAATACAAGGGTGTATAGGCATGTTCGAGTCATTTTAGCATGACATTAGCCCGATAATTTTGGTAATTTTTAACTTTAGAGACGTAGTATTAGAACTTATTTTCAATTTGAGACTGATATAACTGTATAAAAAGTGCGTTGAAAATGGTTTGAACGCTAGTTTTACCATGCAATACAAGGGTGTATAGGCATGTTCGAGGCATTTTATCTTGCCATTAGCCCGATAATTTTGGTAATTTTTAACTTTAGAGATGTAGTATTGGAACTTATCTTTAATTTGAGACTAATATTGGCACGTAGGAGACGTTGCACACTGTATAAAAAGTGCATTGAAAATGGTTTGAACGCTAGTTTTATCATGCAATAATAAGAATTTGAAATGGCTTGGTAGGCATGTACAAGAGCATGTATGGTATAGTTTGTCTGAGTTGTATGACCGCCGAGAGATGCGTCGTTGATGCAGTCCCTGATAAGCTTCATGGATTTCTTCATACCCAGTTTGCATTGTAATTTGAGGAGAAGTTCACATCCGCAGTCCTGATCCCGACCAAAGATGGCATCTTGTACATCACTCTCCTAGACATTATAACCGGTCAATCGTACCCCTAAACATGCTTGCTTTGATTAAGTGGACAGTCAAGGAATTTGAGGTTCCCCTGAAGGTTGCAATTGTTACCCACTTTCATCATAATCTGCAATGGTATGGGCTTTGACTACGGTTAAATGTTGAGGTCTTCACCTAGCCGACACTGTATGAAGACCGCAGTTTCCCTGATATTGTGATCTGTCGTTGATGTAGACAAATGGTGCCGAGAGGTGCCATAGTTTGTCCGAGTTGTATGGCTGTCGAGAGATATGTCGTTGATGTTGCCAAATGGCGCCATAGATCGTCCTAGTTGTTGTAGACAATTTTCCTGATACGTGATTTGTTGCCATTAATAACAAAAGTTCCATATTCTCTTCGAATATGATACTGATTTTTTTCCAAGAGATAGCAAATGCCTTATATAGGCAAACATTCGGGCCCTCCAAAACTCGAAGGATTTAGCCATGTTTTAAATGGACCTCACGTTTTGCACAACGCGAGGTCTTCAGAGATTCCTAACTTGGCAGGAGAAGTATCATATTGTCATTTCAATAGAACTCGCTATATACATAGCGCGAGATCTCAAATTATGTTTAAGGCGGTTATTACATAAAAGAAACCTTTTTTAATTGTTTTTTACTTAAATAATCCCAACAAATGTTATCTAGAAAAAATAACCCCTAAAAGGTCCCCGTAATTACTGTTTGGAACACGCCCTTTGCGAATAGCGAGTTTGCTTTGACCGTTTGAAACCCTAAACCCTAATAAATAAATATATTTAAAAGATTATAATATTGATTTAATTAGAATCGAACTTAAATGATATGAATTTTTAATGTGTAATTAACATATGATATTTATTCGAATATATAATTTAGCATACGTAATTGATGTAATTATATATTATTTGCAAAAATATAAGTATTCGATAGATGATGTTTGACCGCATATAAAAAAATTTAATTATACAAATATTTCGAAAAATAGAAAATCTTAATTATTTCAAAGAACATAAATATTTATTTTCTTAAAGTAACTATTTTAGTTATTGTAGGATATTTTAAATCAAAAAGTCATAGTTTAAATAGATTTCATATTTATTACGAATAAGATATAATCTTGAAAATTATTGGTATTTCATAAATTTAAAACAAAATACGGTACATAAATTATTGGTATTTCATAAATTTTAAAAAATATGGTAATTAAATTAAAAGATATGGCATTAATTATTCGAATAACCAAAATTATTTAAAAATTAAAACCCCTGGAACTCGCTATCTGCAAAAAGCAAGTTCCATTCAAACTGTTTATATCCGTTCGGACTGAAAAGTCGCGTCTTTTCAACGGACCTAGCGTTTTACATATAGTATCGCTTCCCAACGGACGCGATGAGTCCTATAAATAGGGCCAGTGTTTCATATTTTCAAAACATATTCTCTTCTCTTGTTCTTCAATTCTCTAGTATTTTTTATTTATAAAATCTTCAAATTTTTGGTATTATGGCGAGATTATTGAGGTTAGACAACAGACACATATTCGATTTCTGGCGTTCAAACTCAGAGGTACGACTTTTTTAATTAGTTAATTATTTTTTAAAATTGTTAAAATTTATTTTATTTATTTTGTTATTATTACTTAATTATTATTTTAATTAGTTAATTAATTAATTTTAATTTGAAGGGGTATGAACGTGCATTGGTTTGTTTTATCAACCGTACTGGACCACCATATCCGAATATTGTCGAGTTTTTACATCTTTCGATTTTGGCCATGTTTCCCACCTATTTGACGGTCCGAAGTTGAACCGACCAATGATAAATGCGTTGCTAGAGAGGTGGAGGCCCGAGACACACACATTTCATCTTTCATGCGGTGATGCAACTATTACTTTACAAGATAATACATTTCATCTTGGTTTGCTCGTTGACGGCGAGATTGTCACCGGTATTGCGAAGGCTGACTGTTCGGGCGTGTGTGAAAATTTGCTTGGGCTGAGGCCAGCGTCAAAGGATTTAGATGGTGGAAAACTGAAAATAACCTTCTTGGACAATAATTTGACAAACCTACCCTCGAACGTTGATGAAGTAACGAAGATGGTATAATATTTTATTTATTTATTTATTGTAGTATTTTAAATTATTTGAAATGTCAGACAAATCCCGAAAAAAGGTTCATTTGATGTGGTTGCCTCATCTGTTCAGTCCTGTAGAGTCCAAAAATAAATGTTGGGGAGAGGCAGTCTTGGCATTTGTTTTTCGGGAGTTATGCAGAACCGTTAACCCAGACAAACATGCCATTGGGGGTGTCTTTGGTTAATGCAGTCTTGGGCATGGTATCGAATGCCCTTTTTAAGCCCGACACCTAGAAACCTGACCCCATTTCAATTCCCACTTGTTCGACGGTACTAATAAATATTTATTTTCTAATTTTATTTTTGAATATTAGAATAGTTAGTAATATTTTTTAATATTAGAATACTTAGTAATATTTTGTTTGAATTATAGGTGGTTAGGTCAATTAACACACGTGGGACTACCGACCATGCAGCGAGATTATCAACTGTTTATCGATAAAATGGATGGGGTAAATATTTTTATTCGATTACTAATAATTAAATATTTACTTTGTAAATTTTTTGTAACTAATTTTACATATTTTTTGTAGTTCATGTGGATGCCGTACGAGAATCCTGATATTCAGGCATGCATTCCGCCTGAAATAATGTTGAGTGAGATCGTTTGGATTTTGATGGTCCCGCTCATACACTACGAGATAGTTGAATGGCATCCTGCAGACCGCGTTCTACGTCAATTCAACTATGTCCAAGGGATTCCGGATGAGCCACCAAATATGGACACATTTCATAGATTAACGCGACAAGACAAGACAAGACTGAAGTCCATTGGGGCCATCATCACATGGTGTGGATGCATCAGTGGATGACCCGTTTTGATAGGCGGCCACGTATTTTGGAACGTATTGAGGACCATGGCATTACCTATGACTATATGCCGTGGTACCATCAAAATGGAAAGCCACATATACTATCCCAGGAGGAGCGAGAGTGAGAAATAGACGTGTCTCCCCTAAATCGTCCACCGGCGTAGCGTCCCCCGATGCAACGTGGTACCCGTACGGGGAGAAGTGGCCAGAGAAGAAGAATACAAGCTCCCGGGGCATCATCATTGGGATTAGCGTAGGCACCTCTACAGTCAGCTTACCGACCTGAGACACTGATGCCAGAACCTGCATTCCAGTACACAACGTTCTCGTCATTTCAATCAACGGGTAGTAGTCCATCGTTCAATCAAATGGGGAGTCCGCCAGAAGGTTTTTTTACAGACGTATTTCGTCTGCTTATGATGGTTCCCTCAGTCTACTATCCGACAGTGCCTTCTGGATCTGTTCCTCTAGTTTATCAGTTTCCACCATTCGCCCCACAGTTCGGATCTAATATTGTTGATCAAACACCGCAACAGAGCCTATTCTACATCGGTCCTAGTACGAGTGGTGGGACTCCAAATGTATTTAGAAAAGGAGATGACGATGACGATGATGACAACGATGACGATGATGATCGAGGTGGTATTGTTCGAAGGAATCTGGCTAGGGTTCGTCGTCCATCGCGGTGCGGTACGGGTGGACATATGTGGCATTAGGATATTTTTGTTATTTTTTTATTTATGTAAAATGACCGCATTTTGATCGAAAAAACTATGTTATATATAAGTTTATAATTACAATTTCTTATTTTTCTATATAGGTTTAGTTTATAATTATAATTTCTTAATTCTTTATTATAAATACTTAACAACTACTTAGGAACCAAAATAACTTGATAACATTATAGGTTTAATTTATAATTACAGTTTCTCATTTTTCATTATAAATACTTAACTACTTAACAACCTAAATAACCTTAAGAACCTAAGTAACCTTAACAATTTATAAGTGTGCAACGTATTTATAGGTGGACCTCGCAGTTTGCAAAGAGCGAGGGTCTAAAGAACTCGCGTTTCACACAAAGCGAGGACATGATGGCCTCGCGTTTTACTAAAAGTGAGGAATTTCAGGAATCTCAGTCAGGAACTCGCGTTATGTAGGACGCGAGATACTTTGATGAATTATATATAAAGTCTTTACTCCGGGTGATCTAGCGTTTATTCTCAAAATATGTCGCGACATGGAAGCATTACTACATTGGTATATTATGAAGGTAAAATGGTCGCTGACGCATCTCTCGGTGTCATTTTTCAGTCCTCAAATACTGTAACCCTACAGTTGCCAAGGAAACTAACGTATAATAAGTTGATGAAAGAAGTGAGGAACAATGTTCCACATGCTCGTGGAAAGAAGATGGAGCCGTTAAAGTATAAACTACCGACGTCGTACGAACCATTAACGTATACAATATACTGTCCCGGACAAAAGTGATGTGGAGTTGATGGTGGATGCCCACTTACAGTATTTAATTGGAGGTCCCCTTGAGCTGTGTGTAATATTTCAGATGCCGATGACGCTACCGTACTCTTAAATCAGCGTTAGGAAAATTTTAATTTTGAGAATAATACCAACGTTCAGAGCCCGACATCCTATTTGCATAGAGATTTCAACTTATTAATGACTCAGAATCCACGCAATGACTTCGGTGAATCATCGTCTGCTCTACGCAACGACTTTGTTAAATCATCATCTGCTATGCCAAGGCATTCTTGCATAGCCCGTTTTGACTTTAACTTGAACCTGCCACCGAATTCTGACTTTGGTGCATCATCATCACAAAACTACATGATGTCGCAAGACCATGAAGTATTTTATCCGTTCGACGATTTTACATTTGGACGATATTCAACGTATATCCTTAGTACGAAGTACGTTGAACAACCTATGGGCAGACATTATTCTGCTGATTTTGGCGACCTTGATCTTTATCTTGGTCCAACGCTTCGTGAGCGAACTCATGAGCATTCTCGCGATCGACGAGCAATTGGTACTTCTATTTTCGTAGCATTCGATGACCCAGACCTGTTTCAATTTTTGGGTTTAGAAAACTTTGAGAAAGAATCGATAAAGGAGTCGGGCCCTGATGGTGACGAGCAAAGCCCTTTTTACGATGAACCAGAAGACCTTGAAATGCTCGACGAAGTAGAGGAATACGAAAGATTAGATGATTTAGTCGAAGGCAACGAAGAACATGCCCAACCTACCAACATTTCATATACTACTAACGTTCAACATCCTGTCATCCCCGTTTCTGTTTACCAGCCACCATCACACTATACGACGATTGATATTGAAGCCTTCAACATTCAAGAATTTCTGCAATTACCAGAACTTGCGCAGTACAACCGGCGTGCTGATGGTGAACTCAATATTGGGATAACCTTTTTGATAAAAGAAATCGCTGTGGCTGCTACAAGAACTACAACATACGTAACTCTGTTATGACAACTGTGAAGAAGACTCAACTGGATTACTACATTGCAGAATATGCCCACAAGACGCAAGGGTGTAATTGGAGGGTTTGTGTATCGTGCTTGAAAAAGCAAAACCGGCTATGGCAGATCACAAGACTCGAGGGCCTCATAGTTACACCGTAAACAGGCTAAGTAAGATCATCCTAACTTGGATGTACACGTGCTCTGCGACACCTTCATTCCACTAGTCAAGGTAAATCCGCGTGTAACAGTTGCCACGTGTATCGCTGCATCCAAATCTCAGTACGGCTACATAGTTGAGTACCACAAAGCCTAGTACGCAAGGTGGAGAGCCATATAGAAATTGTATGGCCAGTAGGAGTAATCGTATAGAAAATTGCGTTCATGGCTAAAACTGATGCAGAAACACATACCGGGAATGGTTATGAAGCTGGAAACTGTACGGGCGTACCAAAATGATCGTGTCGTACGAGGAGTGTGTCAATTTCACTGGATATTTTGGACATTCCCGCAGTGTATTAATGCATTCAAATATTTTAAGCTGATGGTTCAGATTGACGACACTTAGTTGTACGAAAAATACACACAAACTTTGTTACTGGCGATTGCGCAAGACGACAACAAAAAAAAACCGTTCCCATCGCCTTCGCAATAGTCGAAAAGGAAGATCTTGACTCATGGTTATTCTTCCTTACGAACTTACGAAGATATGTGTTATCTCATGTTATGCGTGAAAAAGAAGATGGATTATGTGTTATTTCTGACAGGGGCACCGCGCTCCTATGGGCAATTGAGCGTATGGGCCCGTCTTGGCAACCTCCACATATTCATCACCGGTATTGTTTATGCCACATTGCTGCAAACTACTTACAAAGGTATAGGAATGAAGATGAACGCCAAATTGTGCTTCGAATGGGTACGTCATCCTCCAGTACTTTTCGTTTAAGATACTTTCATATTTATTATTCATCGTTAACAACTTTATCATTCTTATAGGCAACTCGCATTACACGCAAGAGGTTGACGAGCTGTTTGAAGAACTTCTTCTCATGAACAAATATGGATATGACTACCTTGCTTCAATCCCGAGGGGAAAATGACTTTGATCGTATGATGGTGGTAAACGATAGGGGCACATGACAACGAACTTGGCTGAGGCAGTTAATTCATCACTGAAAGAGAGTACAACATTTGTCTATCACCTCCGTTGTCAAGGCTACATATTATCGGTTGGCTACCCTATTTGCATCCTTAGAAAAGCAAGCAACAGACTATATAGAAGGCGGCCACATAGTCCACCCAAACCTTCGTGATAAATTTCAAAACTATATGCAGTATTCAAATACGATGACTGCTACCTACTTCTCGTACCGAGAATATTCGTTTCGTGTATCAGAATATTCGAGGTCATTGGAAGACACACATCACAACTCATACGTGATTAATCTATAATAAAGAACATGCGAGTACGGTGTATTCCAAATATTCAAGTACCCGTGTTCGTACGTTATTGCTGCCTGTTCGTCTATACGGGTTCACTACATGACAATGGTTGACCCAATATACTTACTTGAAACTGTATACAAGGTTTATGCATACGAGTTTCCTCTAATCGGAAATGAAATTGATCTGACCGCAGTTGATGGTGAACCTGTCATATGGCCAGATTTTGGACTACGACGCAAAAAAAGGTCGTCCACGATCAACAAGGATTTGTTGCTATGAAGATTTGGTCGAACATCGAGAAAAAACTCAACAACCAAAACTATGCAGTAGATGTGGGAATCCCGGACACCAGAAGAACAAATGTCCTAATCGTTCAGGCCCCCATATTAATTAATTATACTATCTTATTGTACTAATATTTTCCTAAGGAATATTATCTTTTAGTTAAGGTTATAGTTTCTAGTGTTTCCGAAACATTTTTAACATAATTTTTTTACACCATTACGGAGTTTAATTTCATTGTTCTAATACAATTAATTTATAGACGGTTGGATTTAAAATTAAAAAGAATTCAGACCTCGCTTTTTGCACAGCGCGAGGTCCATTTAAAACGTGCCAACAAACCTCGCGTTTTGGAGGGTGCGAATGTTTGATTATATAAAGCGTTCTTGCTTTCGCTTCAGAATATTTTGTATCAGATTCAAAGAAAACATACAATTGTTGCTACTAATGGCTACATATCACGTATC
This sequence comes from Hibiscus mutabilis, assembly GCA_019671005.1. Classification (NCBI taxonomy): domain Eukaryota; kingdom Viridiplantae; phylum Streptophyta; class Magnoliopsida; order Malvales; family Malvaceae; genus Hibiscus; species Hibiscus mutabilis. The sequence goes on from CM033734.1 coordinate 17,608,911, forward strand.
AGGAAAATAGTTTTTGTAATTTATTTCTCTGATATTGCGATCTGTTGGTATAAGTAGTTGCATCTGTACGGTGAATACATTATTTTGGTCGATTAATCATATTCGCGATATGTGTCTTCCATGTTTCGGTTCAAGATCTACAACAAATTGCAATATTAGGGAATGAGTGATCTTCTTTAGGCGCGGGGATCAGTCTTGATCTTTTTTTCGAGGCTGCTGGTACTTCTTCGTACGCCTCTATCGTGAAGGCTACAGGAAGACCACCACATGTAACATCTTTGGAGCCTTTAGCATCGTGGCTGATGATGATTTTTGGGTACTCACAAAATCCACGAAGCAAATCCTCGATTGTCTACATCGTAAGGGATCCAACAACTAGAACGATCTATGGTGCCATTTGTCTACAACAACGCCACATTTCTCGGCGGCCATACAACTCGGACAAGCTATGACACATCTCTTCTAAATCAATTACTATGTAATTTATTTTATCTACATGTTTAGGGATACAAATGACTGCGTATTTAGGGTAGATTTTGGCTCGTAGTGTCCTAACCAAATAATTTATTTTTTTCATCTTATGTATTTCGAACCATTTCGACGCAAAAAAATTTGCTTCAGCAACATGATTTATAATTACAATTACTGAACGACTAAATTTTTTAGCTTTTTATTTTTTAATTACAATTATACGCCTCTAATACTACGCCTTTAAGCTTTAGGATTATGCGAATGCGACAATTAACTTTCCGGATAAACCCTTCAAACATGCTTCTGAATGCATTTTACCTATTCATTCATGCCTAATTTCGATCCGTTTTCAAAGCCATTTTTATACCATTTACACTATCTGTACTGTGCCAATATAAGTCTGAAATGTAAAGTTAAGTTCCAATAATTGTAGCACATTGCTGGTGGATTTTTAAATAAAATTAATAACAGTGACCTCGCGTCCTGCAAAACGCGAGGTCAACTGCCATGTCAGATAGAACCTCGCGTTTTGCATAACGCGAGGTCCTTTTACAACGTTCCTTTAAATATAGGAGCTCAGACGGAAATGCAGCCACCATCCAGCTCTAGCATTTTGCAACATCGTGCTATGGCTGGAACCTTCATATCAAATCTCAAAAAATAAATTTAGTTGCAGCTACTAATGGCAACAAACTACGTATCGGAAAATTTTCTCACAAAGCTATTTTCCCGATATTGTGGTTTGTTGGTATACGTAGTTGCATTTACATGATCACAACAAGCTTTTGTCGGGTTAACAATGTTGGTGAGATGTCTCTTCATTGTTTTCGTACGAGACCAATGACGAATCACAATACCGGGAAATGATTGGTCTTCCTCAAGTGCCCGTAACCTTCTTAACCTTTTGTTCGAGGACAAAGGTAACTTATTTTTACACCTTAATCGTAGAGGATAGATGAAGACCACGCATGTAACCGCAGTCAAAGCCCCCACTATTGCGGATGATGAGGATCAGTGGTTCAAAGTGACCGTCTGAGACTGACGCACTCAGCTTATGATCTCCGTCCATTTTGTGGAAGAATTTTTTCTGGGTTCTATTGACCGGTTACAATGTCTAGATACCCTTATGCCAACATCAACCTCAAATACGCCTTTTGAGCTTAAAGAAGAGCACCGCATGTATTTGTTTGAAACGTAATAATTTTATTTTCTCTTATTTTATAAACGAGTTGAAATATGAAACAATGAACTTAAATTAAATTAACTTCAATTAAAATGTCATTTTAGCTTCTCGTTCATGCACAAAATCACGCTTTGGAACCATTTTCAGCACGATATTTATACTGTTTACAACGTATCGTGCGTGCCAATATCAGTCTGAGATAGAAGCCAAGTTCCAGTACTACACCTCCAAGCCCAACAATTACGAAAATTCTTGGATTAACAACCCAGGAAAACAGCTCGAACATGCCTATGAAGCCATTTTCATGCACATAAACAAGCTTTGGAACCATTTCCAGGGCCATTTGTATATCGTTCCCAATGTTTATTCTGTGCCAATATCAGTCTCAAATGAAAGATAAGATACAATACTAGGCCTCTCAACTAAAATATTACGAAGATTATTCTAATAATAACCCGGGAAAAACCTCCAACATGCCTACCAAGCCATTTTAACTTCATATTCTTGGACAAAAACTAGCGTCCGAACTATTTTGAACGTGTTTTTTAAACATTCTACAATATTTCGTACGAGCCTATATCAGTCTCAAATGGAAGATAAGTTTCAATACTATGTCTTTAAACTTAAAAATTATCAAAATTATCGGGCTAATGGCAGGATAAAATGCCTCGAACATGCCTATACACCCTTGCATTTCAGCGGGGATTAGGAGGACCTCGCTTTCAGCATAACGCGAGGTCCTTCTATTTTCAGTCACGGTAAATTCAATATCTCAGGAAGCTCGCCTTTAAGGAAACGCGAGGTCTTATCCACTAATTTTAAATTACTTCAACTGAAAAGTCTCGCCACGTCGGACAAAACTCGCTATTTGTGTAACGCGAGGACAGAACTCGCTTTTTCCTAAATGCGAGGTACCCTTACGTGACGGATTTAGGGGTCATTTTTCTAGATAACATTGGCTGGGGGTCGTTTTTGTAAAAACAATTAAAAAGGGGTTTTTCATATAATAAAGCCAATAAAGACACCTTTGTTTAAAGTTGTCAAAACGTTCTTTATCATCTCACAATGGACACCCTTTGGTTTTAATTACTCAATTCATCATTAGTCCAATAACTAAAACGGGATCAATAAATAAATGACATAATTACATTTTTTGTCCTTAATGTTTGTCATTTTTACAATGTTACCCTTATTGTTTTTCATTTAATTATACTCAGTATTTCAAAAAAAAAAATTAAATTAGTCGATTTTAAATGGAACATCTAATGTGATCGTTAGTTGATTACCAATTGAGAAATTAGTTGATGTGACATTTCAAGTTGTAGCGACTATTTTTTCGAGCCGCTACGAAAATTAAGAAAATCATATAGGGGAATATTTCTCGCTTTTATTAAAAAAATATTTAAATGGAGAATTATATGAAAATCCATATTTAAAAACATGGAGTCGCACCGGTCACTTTGGCAGACCGAACATCGAAAATAAAACCAGACATTCGAATTGGGTTCGGGAGTCGGTTACGTACGGGGACGGTTAGCACCTACTAAGCCCAAAATTGGTACCTAAATGTTCGCATCGTATTTATTAAGAAAAATAAAAATTTGCTTTAATTCAATAATTAATTCCTAAAATGCACGTACACATAACAATATTAAATTTGCCTTGATATCCATGGTACAAAAAGAGATGACATCGGAGACCGGGATGACACTCCTACTAAAATACCAGAATAAGAGGCGTAACACTATATACAACAAATTAGACACGATAATTTAAAACACGAAGGCAATTAATTATGCATGAACAAATATATACCAACATGAGCAAATAATAACATAATTAAAATAGAACACAACAAACACATATAAACACGACATAACTAAAATGATACATATAATATAACATACGGTTTAAATATAAAAAAATTGTTATAGTTATACTCTATACACATATAAAACCACCATATGTATAACTATAATGAATAATATAATAAAAAGTAACATATATAAAGTAATTTAATAAATATATATAAATACAAATTACATATATACATTTAGGGGTGAGCAAAACTCGACTCGACTCGAAAAATCGAATAACTCGACTCGAGGCAAAAATACTCAACTCATCTTGACTCGACTCGAAATTTCATAAACTCGACTCGACTCAAAAAAAATTCAAATAAAGTTTGACTTGTAAAATAGAAACTCGAATAACTCGAAATTTTTAGTAATTAATGGATTTATTTTTAAGTTCGAGACGAGTCCCTCAATTTTTATTATATATATATTGATATATAAAAATATGAAAAAATATTGTAACATATGAAAAAAATATGAAGAAATATATATATATATATATATATATGCATATCTTATATGATTAGAGAAAATGATTTAAATTGGAATCAAACTGTACTATAACATGATAAATAATTACAATTAAATTTTTATAGGAACTCAAAAACTCGACTCGAATCGAAAAAATTTTAAATAAAGTTTGAGTTGTAACATATGGCACGTCAATTCGAATAACTCGAAATTTTTTGACTCGACTCGATCAAACGCTCACCCCTATATACATTGGCACGAATATAAAAGAAAACAAATAAATACATAAGAAACACATGCCTTTATGCAAGCAAATATACATAAACAAAACCAAACAATATGCTACGCATTTAAAAAAGCACATTCGAACAACACATATATCTAATATAAAAAAGACAAATACAAACATGGTGATAGAAATTGAAATAAAATAAAAAGAATTACCAATAAACTCATCAATATTTTTATTAAATCATAAAAATGGATTACACAACGAATAAAAAAGAAGAATATACCTAAAACTCAATTATTTATGTTCGATCAACTAAATTTTACAGGTTGTATTGGGTTGAAAAGTTCGATCAGACTTCGTGGTGTTGGTGCCGAGAGAGTGGCTCAATAAAGGAGTTGGTTTGGTTGCTTGAAGGGTGATCGAATATGGGTGAGAGAATAAGAAATAGATGGATGGATGGATGGTTATGGCCCTGGGGTTATGGCTTGTGATGAAAAATAAGGAAAAAATTGGTCCCTTCTTTTTTTGGTGAAAAAAAACGCAAATATATGGTGGGGAAATTGTTGATGGCCATTGGCGGGTGACTGGTTTCTGTGATGCGTGGGGGTTTAGATTGTATGGTGTAGAATTTAAGATTTATGATTAGAATTTAGAGTTTAGTATTCGGGGTTTAAGTGTGAGGGTGTGAGGGTTAGAAATTTAAATTTTATAATTTAAATATGAAGAATTTTATAATTTTTTTATACAACTTGTGTATCAAAAATATAAACATATTATTATATACAATATAAAATAAAAAAAAAAATAATTACAAAAGAATCAAATTTAATCTAGATCAAAATTTAGGCCCTATAATTTTCCAAACTTTATAATGTGGCCCACTTCTCATCCTTGGCAGGAATGGCAGTTGTCCCTCCAACTGCTAATTTTGTCTAATTTTACTATTGTTTCACCCTTATCCTCATCATCTGAATTTGTTCTATAAAAGGTTGCAAAAAAATGAATAGCAAATTCGTCAACAAAACACACACACACACACACAAAACTTGAAAATCACAACCATTTTCAGCTTCTGAACTAACCCAAAAGACTATTAAAATTCATATAATAACAACCATGGCATTTATAATCCATCTGTTATTACATCCATCGCAAAAACATTGCCATTAGTACTAATAAGTCTCTAAACCAAATATAAAAAAAACTTTGCACAAGCTTGTTAGATTTAGAGTTTAGGACGTTAGTTTAGGGGTTTATATTGTAGGGTTTAGAATATAAGATTTAGAGTTAGAGTTTAGGATTTAGATTTTAAGGTTTTAGGTTTAGGAGTTTAGATCTTAAAAAAGGCTTTGTAATAATATTTTTTTTACACAACTTGTATATCAAAATATAACCCAAAAATAAACCCTAAACATTCGCATTACAATATGCATTTCCTGTTATTTTTTAACACCCAAAACACCCCTCAATGGATTAGGTACCACACCAATACAACACAAACAACCAAAACAAAACTTTATGTAAGTCTTCATTTCCTTCTTTGCATATCATTTGCCTGATTTTTTCCAACAGTCCCACAAGAACAAGTGAATAACTCTCGCATGTGGGCTCATTGGAGGATCAAACTCAGTGACGAAGCTAAATTTTTTTTTAAAGAGTGTCAATTATTTATAAATGAGATGTCAACTGACACCCCTTGATCAAACCAACAGAAAAAATGGCAAGGCTTATGAACCAAGTCCCTATGATTTTTGCACTAAAAAAAATCTCCTTCCAAAATTGTCATTGGACCATGTTGTCCTCAATTTTATAGGATATCCACACCCATTTACAATGGGTTTTTAAATATCCCAAAAAAATTTATGATCAAAGAACATTATCAGTCGATCTAAATCGACCATCAAAAAATTAAGTAAAGAGTAGAGGAAAATTATTCAACATTGTGATATCATGACGGAGTAAAATATGTTGAAATTTTTAGCTAAAGTATGTTGAATATTTGAGATCAATTGCATCAATTAGAATGACTAAATTGTAAAAAAAAGAGAGACAAGTTTAATAGATCATGTTGTGAAATCAGGTACAAGTCTTGATACTTCACATGGGTTATTGATGCCCTTCGTATGGTATCGATCCCAGGCCCATTTTTTTTTTTTAAGTTTAGAATCTCGAAACTACGTTAGGTAACGATATCTTTTCAAAGTATTGATACTTGGACTAAAATATCAATACTTGAAACTAAGTATCAATACATGAAAATCTAATGAAAATAGAATTATTGATCTGTCGAGATTTTGAAGGTGAAAATCAATCTAGACCATTGGACTTGTATAGATAAAGTTGCGTGACTTTAAATCGGACTGAAAACTCTCATTTTTTTTATTCATATCCTTTTCTATGAGAGCATATTTGAATCTCCAAGACACCCGTTTCCTGTAATCATTTCCCTAAATAATAAAAGTTGTAACCTTGTTCTCCTATACAACTTAGTGCCCTCAAATTGTATTCTTTACAACGTTGGTGATAAAGAGATAAGTCTTGGCTCGATTGATTGAGGGATTTTGTAGGTGAACTTTTCCTTTCATTAATGCTTTTAAATGCTAGTGTTTTTTGAGCTCTTTTGATAATAGTCTCTTTATGCTCTATGTCACTTGGGAGCTCAAAGGGAAGATGTGGTTAGGAAACCACCATGAAGAAGATGCATTCTTATTTTTTTTACTTATAATAGTATTTTTATTTTTAACAATTTAAATGTTTATTTTTTAATATTTTATTTGTTTAATCGTAAATAATTAGTTTTAAACTTATTATTTAAAAAGATTAAATAAGTCCTCTAAATTTCTTTGAAAATCAATTAAGCCCAAACTCAACCAAAAAATCAATTAAGCCTCTCCTGCCATATCATCATTCACCATATACTATCATATGAACACTGTAACAGTCAACAATAGTTTCATTGGTCAAAGGATCACGTTAATTTTTTTTCTAAATTAAGGGTCACATTGAGTACAAAAATATTCAGAGATCACATCATATTTTTTTCAAAAGTTTGAAGATCTCGTATACCATTACGCCGAAACACAATTATTTTGTCTACAACTACTCTTCTATTATCCTTTTGTCTTTTATGTCAATTTATCCTTTAATTAGTTAGGATAATTAAAAAGCCAACTCATCAAAACAAAACAAAAATGCAACTTGACTTCATTTTATATAATATAATGGATGTTGAGATCTACGGTCAAAAGATCTTATAAATTTGGGAATCCAAACTTCAACATCAGTGACACCCTTTCTTTTATTCTACCATCAATGCTCATAGAAAAAGTGCATAAAAAGACATCAATCCGCATTCCATTTAATAACAGATATATGAAAATATTTAATTTAAATCTTAAATTTATTCGATTTTAGATAGTGTCATATTAACATATAGCATCATCGTAAATTATATGATAATTGAAGTTCTAAAACTATATTAAGCATGAAATATAAAACCGACCAATAACAAATAATGATCGGTCCAACAATATTTTTTTGTTTTAACGCATCTAAACAAAGGATAATTTCATTTTTGGATAATAACGAGGATAATTATTCACCTCTGATAATAATGACATATCCTCATCCTCGTTCCACGGCTGTTCTTTGAATTCATGGCAGTGTTTAACTCGACCCATGTGACCCAAAAATGTTCCAAAAACCACAGCTAAACTAATCTTGTCCGAACTTCAATCCCACCCATTCCTCAGAATCCGATTCAATCCTTGAACAAACCCTTTGTTCCGCTGCTCAAGATAACCCAAAGCCACTGCCACGGTCTTCGGATCCTTATCGTCTTCCCTGCAAACACCGCCTGATTTTGCCCATTTCCAATGTTCATCGCATACCGCGCTCGTGTTCATCTCCGATTTGGAACATAAATGAGAAAGAACAGAACAGAACAGAATTGTTCTTGTCGGAAATTCGATCTCAAATGCAGTGTTGTTTCTTAGTCACGGTGGCGGAATCCGGCCCGCTTCCATATGTACTCCGCCATGCCATCGATGAGCCAAGGTGGAGCAGCACTGGACTCGCCGTCCCAGAGCCATATACGAGCCATGGCACGTTGGATGTTTGATATGACACTGTACTTGACATTACTTTCCTCCATTATCGATGGACTTAAACGGATGACATAAACAGATTCCTTGCCTTTCTCATGCTGACGACACTGACTTTGGTCGCCGACGGATTTTCGTCGCCGGCGGCCAGCTGAAGAACCACATGGTGAACTGGCTTCTTTGTTTGGTGGGGCCGATTGGGGTAGAGAATGTTTTCGACCAAGGCGCTTGTGTTCAAGATGATTCGAGTGGCTTCGTCGTTCGACACGTAAAAGAGATGGAAGCGCCGCCCCGCTGGAGAGTCTTTGACGGCGGGGTTGTTGAGTATGGTTACCTTGAATCCTTTGGATGCTTCGTGGTTAGCCCAGACGGAGATTGTTCCGATGAGAATTACCAAGAGAAGACGGCAAATGATAGCGGAAGTAGTGGATGAGAAAACCCCATTTTGAGCATCTTCTTTGGTGGTAGCGGTGGCGGAGGTGGTTAAGAGAGGAATGGAAAGGGTGTCGTCCTCCATGAAAATAGTTGGAATATGTGGTGAATGGCAGCTGGGGCATGCGGATGAAGCAAATATAAAAGGGCAGTAAGAGTACAATGATTGGCGGCCAACTGTTCCACGAGGAAACTCTGCATCAACTCTCACCTTGCAAAGACGTGGCATTTGGAATATTTTAGGCAAAGTTATTTACCTTTATTATTCTATTTAGATAAGCTTTTATATCTTATTACATCATTTGCTTTATTAGTGATTTTAATGCAGGGCTCTTTTTTTATAATTCGGTTCTTGTATTTATTGATTAGAAAATTAAAAAAAAAACGTGCCAGAATAATGTCTAAAAGGCTGAAAATAAAACAACACAACAAATAAAAGAGTAAAGGGTAAATAGAGAAACATCCGGAGAAAACTGATTGAATTCAGATAATCACACAAGCGAACTACGGGAGTTTGTCGTGCGGTACCTTTACGGTGCGGTTAAATTAAGATGATCTCTAACATATATTTTTATTTAATTAATAATAATTTGTATTATAATATAAATTTTTATTTAAAATAAAATTCAACTTAAAATTTTAGCTAGTTAATGAAAATTTAGGTTATAACATAATCTTTTACTTAATTTGTAAGAATTTCAATTTTACCTAAATTATTACTCAATTAGTAAGAATTTAAATTATAACATAAATTATTATCTAATTTTACATAAATTCTTACTGTTTTAATAAGAATAAAAATTTATATTAGCCACATTTTACTATATCTCACGAACTATAGATAAGAAAACTTTAACAGCTGAAAAAGGAAACAATGAAGGAGCTTGGTCAAAGAAGAAGAAAACGACAATTGTTAGATGATGAAAAATCTCCTCATAAAAATGCCTCAAGGTGGGTCAATAAGTCGTCTATCACGAAGATCTTTCACCCATAATCGGTCACCGGAGCTGCTCATACCTTCAGATGCCATTGTATGCCCAACATGGTTCATGTAATCACTCATTTTCACTTGTAAATATATTAATATTGCATGTATATTTATTATATGAATGTTACTAATATAAGGTGGTGTGTGCATGTATAAGCTATGTATACGTATTAGGGGTGTATGTATGTCACGTATGTATCTAGGGTATAAGTGTATATAGATGTTATGTTAATTATATGTATGATTATACGTACGTATACTAGAATATTATATTAATTAATGTTCGTATAATATAAGTATATATTTTCGTATGTATATGTATTGTCATTTATAATTATACTATTATTATTATTAATGAAAAATGAAAAAAAAAAAATTAAATATATATTAAACTCAAATAAAAAATTACACCAAATTACAATTAATTAAAAGCCCGCTTTGGCCCAAAATCAATCCTATTTAATTACAATGTGCAGGGGGCGGGGCCGTTGGATCAAGATCCGATCCAACGCCACGATGCAATGGAAGTCAAAAATATTCGCCATGCTCCACACGTATGGACCGCTCGAGGCGGACCGCTCGAGTGCCACGCGACGCTTTAATATCCCACGCGCGTAAGATCCACGCGCTCGACTCTCGATCGCGAGCTCCACGCGGCGAAATCTCGCCGCCTCATCGATCGAGGCTTCATCCAAGCCGATCGTTCTTCAAACCATCTCGACCGCTAGATCGATCCGATCTAACGGCCGAAAACGCTGTCCCGCCTCTCGCGCGAACGACCACACCGCCACCGCGCCGATATTCAGTCCCCGCGTTCAGATTATGCCAAAGACAACAAGCAAAATGTCAGATCTGAAAATGAAGATGCAACTTGCAACAAAAAAAAACAGAGGCAGTAATATATATGAAACGGGCTTGTTGTAACGGGAGGGGCTAGCGAAATTTTTTAGCGAAAAAAAGCCAGCGAAGAAAAAGATTAGCAAAAAAAAGAGGAGAGTAAGAACAAAAAAGAGAGAACAGAGATCTTGTAAAACACCAAAAATTGTAACCAGCCAAGTAAATCAAAAGACAATCCAGTGGTAAATTTTTTGTCTCCTTTTTTACTTGTTTTCTTTACATGCATATACGGAAGATTAACAAAAAAAAAAATAAAGAAGTAAAGTAGTCTTACCACAAGTTGTCTCAGGGTCTTCCCTTCCTCTCGTGACAAAGCCTTTCAACTTTCTACAAGCCGATCCGTGAACTAAAGGGAGGGGAAGACCCTTGTGGTTTCGTTTGGGTCTAAAAAAATATTTTTGGTTCGTATTTCCTAGATCTAGAGTAAATAACGGGTATCCTCCAATCCAACCTAGGATTCGTATTGAGGACGACAAGGGGTTGTTTTTTGGTCTATTTTGAGGCTCACGGCCGCCGGAAGTTAGCGGCGGGCGAGAGAAACACGGCGGGCCGCCACGGATTCTCGGGTATTATAAGAACAAATGAGAGAGAATGAAGAACATAAGCGGGTTACAAAAAATGAAATGAAAGAAATGAGGGGAAAATGGGTTTCGGTCTAAAAATGGGCTTTTTATAGTTATTATTATTTTTGAAATGGGTAAATTACACACTTAATCCCACCGCGTTTTCAATATTTTCATTTTTGTCTTGCCGCATGGTATAATCACAAAAATCTAGTCCCCTGATTTTTCAAAAGGATTACAATTTCGTCCCCTAAATTACACCGAATCGGTTTCTAAATGGTAAAATTACGCCCTTAACCATCCCGCGTTTTTGGATTTTTCACTTTGGGTCCGCCCCTTGGTCTAATTACAATTCGTCCTTTTAGGTTTTGTTTGTTTCCCAATTTCGTCCCCAAATTACATATTATTGTTCTTTAATTTCTGCCACTGACTTTTGTTTTTCTTTCATTTCAGTCCTGTTTCCTTTGTAAATACTAATGTTCGTATTATAATCGTATATGTAGATGTATTCTATTATTTTATTTTATTTTATGTCACTTGTATATGACTCGTATTCTATGTTTACATATATATGTGTATTAAGGTTATAATGATCATGCGTCTTTTATCCGGTTATTCATATTAAGCATGTTATGTTTTTATTGATTCGTACATGGTATATTTTGTATTTATATGTGTGTGCTTTCTTATTTTTTAGGGCTACATGTTAGTATATTTACCCTTTTTATGCGATATGTTGACCCGTATATGTTGAAATATGTTTTATTACTAGTATGCATTTTTTAATATCTGTTCGTCTATATATACTTATTCCTGCCTTGATATTTTGACATATTATAATTGTTTTTTATCTATTATTTAGAGTAATATGTATATATATACATGTTTTAGTCTAAAATATCATTCATGTTAAATCAGTATCCTGGTATGCCAATATTTATTATGCTAAATATTTTGCCATGTTTTACGTTTTTGCCACTAAGATTGCATATCTAGATATAACTTGTTAATGCGGAGTCCTTTTATCCGAGCGTAAACGGGGCCAGTATCAAGCGTAGTGATAGTGGTTGGGCGTTTATTCTTGGGTAGCGGGACCCTTAAAATATATTCGCAATTATGACCGAATTTTAAAATAATCGTCACTCTAATCCGGAAAGTCCAACATTAATAAAGCGGTAATTATTAAAGTACCAATTTTGGGCGGTGTGGGGTGCTAATCCTTCCCATCCGTAATCGACTCCCCACCCCGTCTTTTTGAATCTCTGTTTTATGGTGTCCGCCCTACCTAAGTGGCGGTGGCGACTCCATTTTTATAAGGTTTTTGTAAACCCCACGGAATAAATATTTTATATCCAAACACCTTTCAAACACACCTTCAAAAACCCCATCGTTTTATTTTAGCGATATATGGAAAAAAAAAGACATTCACACATGATGGAGACTCACTGGGGACATTTTTGTTTTTTCAAAAAAAAAATGAGAGTCAAGCTTTTAAAATAATTACCGCTTTACTAATATTGGAAGTTCCGGATTAAAGTGACTATTAAATTAACATTCGGTCATAATTGCGCGTTTATTTTAACGCATTTAAAATATGGCATATAAACCCGCCTTTTTAAGTGGGGGAAAACGCTAATGCTTTCGTGGAGATATCGTTCTCCGTATGGGCCTAGCAAGTACCTTCGGGCTCGAGTACCTTATGTTTTCGTAAGATATCGCCTTCAGACGGGCATAAGCGAATGGGTCCCCGAATTGAACCCGCTGAAAGGAGCCTACAATGGGTGATGATCGGGGCCTTGCTACCCTTAGTAGGGGGACAACAAGGACAATTCGGTACCTCCTAGAACCAAAACTGCATGTAGAGAACATAGAAACCCACCCTGTTAGAGCCATGCGGATAACCTTAGGTTTTAGACAGGATAAATAGGGTTGTTTTGTGTGTTTATTTCTGTTTAATTTTGTCATTTTATTTATATATTTATCAATTTTATCCGCACTGACTTGTTTTCTTTTCGCTTTTGTTCTTTTTCTTATACATCATTGCATTTGCATCGCATAAAGGTACTGATCAAGTGGTTTGCCTGATCGTAAAGTCTTTCACCATGGAAAAAGGTGTCTTAGGAAAGAAGAGCTTAATTTGTCACCGACATTGGTCGAGGTCAATCGTAAAATCCAAGGGGACACCGCTTAACGAACGCGTAATAGCCGGATACACCTATGTGAGTCTCCAACAAAACGACTTGTGGGATCTTCAAAGCATTTGGGAAAGATGGGACCAAGACTACAAGACTTATTTAGTGATAGTTATGGCGACATCGCACAGCTATTATATGTTCGGATTAACCAGCCCCTACTTCGAGCTATAGTCCGCCTGAATCCGCTTTTTGTCGCTTCACCTTCAATGGGCAGACATGATGCCTACGGTAGAAGAGTACACTACTTTACTTAACCAGAAAAATATTCAGAAGATTGGATCTACGCCAAGCCTCCGAGGAATCGAATTACACTACTAAACTCAAAACCTTTGAATGAGTGACGAGTGGGTTAGTGGCCTCCTTCAAATCCGAGGAGATAATACAGTCTTTGCATGGGAAAGTATTCGGGACATCATATCGACACATCCAAACGAGGCAAAGAAAATGGACCTATTCGCTTTAGGAATATATGGCTTGGTGATCTTTCCCAGTACTGGAAACATTGACATAGCCATTCGGATTTGTTTGAGCGGGTGAAACGAAAAGCAAACCCGTACCAAAGAATCTTGGTCGAGACTTTCATTTCTTAAACGCTAGCCGAAACATGAAGAAGGACATTTTCGAGGTCGCGCACAGCTATTACAAGTATGGATCCAGAGTCACATGTGGAAGACGCGACGACGCTGGTCCCGCCGGGATATCCTTCCAAGGTTTTTCGCTTTACGAGAATACTTAGCAAAGGAATGGCGAGAAGATTTGAAAACAAAAATGTGGACCAGTTTCTTCAGAACATTCAAGATGAAGACATAGCATGGAGGGTCCCATGGCTCGGTAAAGTTAATTATTTTCTATACAGATTGTGGTGACTTCAACCGGCTGATGATGTTAGGATTACATGGAGGGATCGCTTGTGCTCAACTTTTAGTGTCTCGGCAGTTCGGATCACGACAGCTTCATTCCCAATACCGGATTAAGCCAAACTGAATTTCTTTTCAAAGGAGAGTTCAAAGGAAAAATTCAGACCATCATGAGGGCCTGGGATCATTGTTACGGGATCAGTGTGGAAGGAGATACCGAGCACATGACTACCCCGGACACGATCTTTGGAGACGCTTGAGGGAATAATAATGTGATTCCCGAATCTGATCAAGGACCAACAAAGTCACCAAGAGCTTACAAGGGTGGTACCGTCCGGGCCGATATCTTAAGGAGTGAACTCGAGGAAGTTAAAAAGAAAATGGACATCCAACAGACCCAACATGCGAGCGAGCTCTATAAAGCAAGCTTAGAAGTTGACGAGTGGGATGGGATCATCAGGCAAATCAAGAAATTAAATGCATATTTGAGTGACAAGAATACTTTTATCAAAAAGATGCCTCCTATTACAGTAAAAAATAAAAAGGCCGGCCGAGTCGGGCCATAGCTGTGGAAAGAGAAAGAATGAAAGGACATCCGCTTTGGTGGAAGAAGAACGAAAATTAACAAAAGAGCGATCGAGAAAGAGATTGAAAGCTACCGTTTGGCTATGGAGGAAGAAAAACGGTCCGCCAAGAAGGCCATTGATCAAGAGAGAGAAAGATTCAGACAAGAAATCAGCAAAGGAAAACAGGCTGTTCATCATGAGCGAGAAAGTGTCGCCGTATGGAAAAGAAAATCCATGAGTAGTCGAAATAGACTGTTAGTGATGCAGAAACTGTACGATGACACTGTTCAAAAATTGGGGCAAAGCCAAAGTCAAAATGATGAATTAAAAGGAAAGATGGCGGAAGTCGAACACTCACTTCAATGTATCGCCACAGAATAACTTCACGCGAGCTGCAAGAAAGAGAACGCGAAGTGGATGTGTTACAAGCATGAATCGGGTCCTCAAGCAAATCGGGAGGATTACAAGGAAAGAATTAATGTGTTCGAGGAAGCTGCAGCCGAGGGGACACATATTGGCGTAAGAGATTACGCGACGCTGCTCGAATGGTACAGATGAGACCAAGATTACGCAAAACCTAATGGTGGACATACAACGGGTCGCCAGACATGTAAATGATTTAGCTATCGAGGCTGAGAAACTCCGACCTTTATAGCCCCGGAATGGAAGAAGCTCCTAGGTTCCTCAAGCCGCTCAAGGCAATTGGAAAGTTAGGAGATAGAGCTAGAGTCTATCTATAAGACTCGTGTTATAATTAGATCTTTTGTACTAGGGATCTTTACTTTGTAACACGAATTTTGTTGTAATCGGGACCCTTTAATTCCCGTGGAAGTAATTCAAAAGGGTGATTACCAAATGAATCAAGACTTGTCTGCATGCATTCTTGCATTTGCATCATAACATTCGTGATCATTGTACATGCATTTATTTTTTGCAACCATATTAACAATATTGTGGCATTGTATGTAGTGTTAACCCGCAATCATTCATCACCTATACTTTACCCGCTACAAAGAAAGCTCATGGAAGAAAGAATATTCAGTCTAGAAAGAGGGCAAAGAGAGCTAGAGACAAGGCTTGAAGAGGCCCGCAGAAGCCTTAGTGATCGGGATTGCGCAAATACAAACATCTATAGTTTCGACATAACCGCATTACTGGCAAGAAGTCTTGGAAAACGAGTAGAAGGAGAAAATGTTCCAGAACCAGAAGATGCCCCAGCTCACTTCAAGGTTCAACCAACTGCACCAAACCAGGCAAGGAAGGTGTATATTGACCTGCAGAATGTCTTCCAAATTTCAAATAGGGGCACCTGAGACTCAACCCCTCGATACCGAAGCACTTTATGAGGAAGAAGTGTCGGACCTGAATATGGTCGAAAGAATTAGGAATGAGGTAGAGAAAAAATGGGAAGAAAGATTCCGCCTCATGGAAGAAAAATTTAAAGCGTTACAATCAAATGAAGAATCAGAAACGACGCTAGCGACCTAAGTCCGTGTCCGATCTTGTCTTGCCACCAAAATTCAAAATGCCGAGTTCGATAAATATGATGGAACCACATGCCCTTCTCGCACACATAACGATGTATTGTAGAAAAATGGCGCTTACCATAAAGATGAAAAGCTACCGATCCATTGTTTCCGTGATAGTCTAATCGAGCGGCGTTACGCTGGGTATACTCGCTAAGCAAAGCAAATGTCAAGACATGGAAAGATTTGTCTAAAGCATTTTCCGAGCAATACAAACATAAATGTACATGATCCCTAGCAGAATCATGTTAGAAAATATGGGGCAAAAGTCCAATGAAAGCTCATGCGACAATATGCCCAGAGGTGGAGAGAAGTGGCCGCCAAATCCAGCCACCTATCCCGAGCATGAAATCACGCCATTATTTGTCAATACTCAAAAAGGGCACTCTTTGACCGCCTCATTAATAACACAACACAAGAGCCACGACTTAATCAGATCGGGAGTCTCTCGAACTCGCAATCAAGAGCGCAGAATAGATGGTGGGGAAGGGTCTCAAAAGTATAACAAGAGAAATGAAGTGAACACCACCGCACCTATACCGCCAAGAACTTCACAGCCTCACAGCCACAAGCACATGTGGGAAAAACACAAAATTCAAATCAAAGAGATGAGAGAGTCACCGTAAAGGATAAAGAGGGGAGAACTTTCACCCCCACCGTTTCATACTGTAGCTTTATTCCCAATTGTATGAAGCGGACTTGGTCCGACCATACATCGTTAATCATGTCAATCCACCCTTCCCGCCTTGGTATAATCCAAGCGCGCATTGCGACTATCACGGCGGTACCCCTGGACATCCCACTGAGAACTGTCTTGCCTTCAAAAAGCTTGTACAGAACTTAATCGATTCTGGGATATTAAAGTTTGAAGAGCCAAGCGTAGCCAACAACCCGCTGCCCAATCATGGGAGCAGAGGGGTAAACGCCATAGAAGAATGCTTTACCAGGAGAATAAAGGATGACGTGTCAGAAATTAAGTCTCCTTTACGGTGGGTATTTCAACAATTATGCATGGCTCGTGTGATCAACAAAGGCATGATAATAAGACAGAAGGAATGTCGAAAGTATTGCGAATTCTATCAGACTGAAGGGCATGATATCCAAGAATGCGAAGAGTTCAAGAAATTGGTGCAGAAATTGATGAATGAAAAACAAATTGAATTCTTCGAGGAACCCATGGGGAAGGGATCAGACGTGCACATGACAGATAGCCCCAAAATTAGATACGGGAAGGATAGACCTTTATTATCTCTCCCAGATAGGGAATGCAGTGTGTCCCAAGGAGAAACCAGCAAGATGAATCCCAAGATCGTCATTTCAGCACCATCTCCATTCCCATTCAAACACATGCGACAAATTCCCTGGAATTATGCCGCGAATGTGACCATGCCAGAAAAATCAGAACACGAACAGGTAAAAGAGTCTACGCTGGAAGATCAACAAAGCCAGAACAATGTGAACGTTGGTGAAGCAGGCCATTTCACAAGAAGCGGCCGATGTTATTCCTCCGAGGCTTTGAGAGCAACTGAAAAAGATAGGGGGAAGAATACAGCAGTTAGCCCTACGCAGATATTTGGAGAAGAACCTCCCTAAAAGATAAATGAACCGTAAATCGAGGCCCAAAGCCAAAGAATTTCTAAAGTTCTTAAGGCATAGCGAGTACAAACAGAGTGGAACAACTACGGAAACAACCGCCAGATCACAAAGGCCGGAATTACTCTTGAGTTCGAGAAGCATCGGGAGACGCTATTGAAAGTGTTGAATCAAACTTTTATGCCCCAGACATTTCTATAACAAACCCGGACATGATAGTAGGGCATATTATCGCTTATAATCATATCACATTCGTGATGATGAGATCCCGAGGGGAGGAATGGGGTCTACCAAAGCCCTTAACATCACTACCCATTGCAAAGGGTATGTATTACCAAAGGCGACGATCGACAACGGTCAGCATTGAATGTCTTGCCTATGGTAACCCCGCAAAATTGCCAATAGATGGTTCGCACCTAAAGCCTTGCTACAACTCGGTAAGAGCCTTTGATGGTACGCAAAAAGGAACGATGGGGAAAATTGAGGTGCCCCTATTGATCGGACCAACCAATATGTGATCGATTTTGTGGTGATGGACATAAAACCATCTTACACCGCTTATTGGGAAGACCGTGGATCCATTCCGCAGAGTTGTCCCATCATCATTGCATCGTAAATTAAAATTTGTAGTTGAAGGCAAATTGGTCACCGTAGAAGCAGAGCATGAATTTGTTGCTTCCGTGACATCGACACACCCCTACATTCAAAATGATGAAGATGTTGCAGAATGCTCATTCCGAGCATTAGAACTAGTAAATGCCACATTCGCTTCGTAGGGAAGCCGGATCCCTTACCCCAGGTTATCTAATTGTACCAAGATGACCGTCGCAGAAACTCGGGGCCGATGAGCCAAAATAGGAAAAGGGGTGGGAAAGAAATTACAAGGAAACCCGAGACCCAAGAATATGATAACCAAGAAAGATCGTTTTGGGTCAAGTTACCAACCAAGTGTCCAAATGAAGAAAGAAGAATATAAGAGAAAGGAGGAGCAAAGAAAAGCCGGATCTAAAGGAGAAGACATTCCGTGGAGGTCGATGTCCTTTCCTAGTTTGAAAGCCACTTTCATCTCCTGAGGGTTCTACTAGCCAAAGTCAAGATATTGGAGAGGCAATGAAGAAAAATGATGAACTTAACCAGAGGAAATACTCAAGAAAACATTTGAAGGGATGTACATCAACATGATAGCCGAAAAGGACCGAGGTAGCAAAATGTTGACCAACATCCGCCTTGCCATCCCGGGAAACACTTGATAACCGGAGCTGCATTGATCTACCTGTAGTTTTTAGGAATAGATCGTGTAGTAATGCTCCGAATCAACCTTTTGTTTTTGCCCATAGACAATGGGGATCTCTTGTATGGGGCACCTATGTTAACTTTTTGATTGAAATGAAAATATCCCCACTTTCTTAAAAATGACCAAAGTCTCATTTATTCCATTCATGCATTCTTCATATTCATTCCTTCATGTAAAGCCGCCTCTTTCCCAATACAATTTATTCTCATTTAATGCAGGTCGCTCATGATTGACGATATGAATGATACCGGATCCAATCTCGAGTAAATTTCAATGCCCCGAGGTCTCGAGAGAAATTGAGGAGGATATGATGAAATAGAAATTGAGGTCCCTAAGAGTTAAAGAGAATGGTGGACAACGAAGAAAGGCAGATTATGCCCCACCAAGAAGAAACAGAAATTGTCAACTTGGGGATCAAGAAGTGAGAAAAGAAATAAAAATAGGAACGACTATTTCTCAAAAACCAAGCATGAACCGATAGCCCTACTTCAGAATTCAAGGATATCTTCGCTGACTTATCAAGATATGCCAGATTGAACATGTATATAGTGATGCACAAATTGCCAACAAAATCGGAGTGCAAACCAAGACAAAGAAAAAAAACTTCGAGAATGAGGCCAGAGATGTTGTTAAAAATCCGAGAAGAAGTGAAAAAGCAATTTGATGCTGGATTCTTGGAGGTAGCCAAATACCCCGAATGGGTTGCAAACATTGTACCAGTACCAAAGAAAGACGGGAAAGTTCGTATGTGTGTAGATTATAGGGATCTGAATCGAGCTAGCCCTAAAGACAACTTCCCTTTGCCACATATTGACACGCTGGTTGACAACACCGCAGGACATTCATGGTTTTCCTTCATGGACGGCTTCTCAGGGTACAACCAGATAAAGATGGATCCTAGCGACATGGAGAAAACCACATTCATAACCATGTGGGGCATTTTTTGTTATCAAGTGATGCCGTTTGGGCTAAAGAACGCAGGGGCAACATACCAAAGAGCAATGGTGACTCTTTTCCATGACATGATGCACAAAGAAATAGAAGTATATGTGGACGATATGATTGCCAAGTCTCGAACAGAGGAAGAGCACCTACAGAACTTGAGAAAACTATTCCAAAGACTACGAAAGTACCAACTAAGGCTCAATCCTGCCAAGTGTACCTTCGCTGCATATTTCGGAAAACTCTTGGGGTTCGTAGTAAGTAGAAGAGGGATTGAGATTGACCCGGATAAAGTGAAAGCCATCCAGGACCTTTCACCACCCCGCACACAGAAGGAAGTCCGCGGTTTCCTGGGGAGGCTGAATTATATCTCTCGTTTCATCTCCCAATTAACCAATCAATGCGACCCGGTCTTCAGACTTCTTAGAAAAAATAATCCTGGCGTATGGGATGAAGAATGTCAAAAAGCCCTAGAAAATATCAAAAAGTACCTGACAAATGCTCCAATTTTAGTCGCACCAGTACCTGGTCGACCACTAATTCTCTACTTAACAGTCTTCGAGAATTCAATGGGATGTGTAATCGGGCAAAACGATGAGTCAAGAAAAAGGAGCAAGCCATCTATTACCTAAGCAGAAATTCAATGATTATAAACACGGTACCCGCCAAGATGTAAGTCGTGTTGTGCTCTAGTTTGGGCTACCAAGCGGCTCGAGATAAGACATGTTATACCATACTACCCGGTTAATATCCAAGCTAGACCCATTAAAGTTCTTAATGGAAGCGCCAACACTAACGGGAAGGATGGCCCGATGGCGTATGCTCTTATCCGAATTCGACATCGTATATGTTAATCGAAAAGTCAGTAAAGGGGAGCGCCGTAGCGCATTTCCGCTAGTCGTGTTTCGATGACTATGAGGCATTGAACTTTAGTTTCCCATTTAAGACTTGATGTGCATCACAACCGAAGAAGAGATTTCGATGATATGTCATGGAAACTTTACTTGATGGAGCCTCCAACGCCTCTGGACATGGGATAGGGCAAAGGCTAATCTCACCGAGAGACGATATTATCCTTTCACCAAAGAGATTGGAATTCTTCTACAAAACAATATAGCTGAATACGAAGCTTGCATCATGGGACTAAACTCACCATCGAAAGAAAGGTTAAGGAACTTCGAGTGTTCGAGATTCGTCCCCTAGTCATTTACCAATTGCGCGGGAGTGGGAAACCAGAGACCCGGTTGGTCAAATATCACGAATGGATCCAAGAGCTAGTCAAAGAGTTCGAAAAGGTCAGCTTCAATTACCTACCCCGAGAAGAAAATCGATGGCGATGCACCGCAACCTTGGCATCCATGTTTAAAACAAACACCGGGCAGAAATGAAGCCCATTGAGATGCAGACGCTTGAAAACCTGCTCATTGTTGTAATATACAGGAAGAGATTGACGGAAATCCATGGTACTATGACATCCTCGCAATATGTCAAGTTTCAAAAGTATCCGTAAGGGGCAAACGACAATGACAGTAAAGCGTTGCTCGTAAAAATGGCAACAAAATATATCCTAGATGGGGAAATCCTATATAGGAAAATTCATGATCAAACATTGCTGAGATGTGTGGATGCCCGAGAGGCGAAGGAAATCTTAGCTGAAGTACATGACGGGATCTGTGGAACGCACGCCAACGGGCATCTATAGCCCGAAAAATTATGAGATACGGTTACTTCGGTTGACCATGGAGGAGATTGCATCGACACGCCGTAAAATGCCACAAATGCCAAATTTACACCGACAAGATTCATGCACCCCATCACCTCTACACACCATGAATTCTCCGCGTGGCCTTTCGCAAAGATGGGGCATGGACGCCATCGGGCGATCCACCCGAAAGCCTCCAATGGGCACCGTTTCATTTTGGTCGCCATAGACTACTTCACTAAATGGGTAGAGGCAAGATCTTACGCTAATATCACCAGACTACAGTTTGTAAGTTCTAAAGAAGAAAATTATCTATCGATACGGATTGCCAGAAGGATCATCACCGACAACGCCTAATCAACAACAAGATGATGAAGGACGTGTGCACTCAATTCAAGATAACACACCATAATTCCACAATCTATCGTCCTAAAATGAATGGAGCAAAGGGAAGCAAAGAACAAGAACATAAAGAAGATCATAGCGAAAAACTATGGATACCTATAGAGATTGGCATGAGAAGTTGCCTTTTGCCCTTTTCGCCTATAGAACGCCCATTCGCACATCAACGGGGCAACGCCCTACTCCTTGGTATATGGTACCAAGCAAGATTCCCAATTGAGGTAGAGATTCCGTCCCTCCGGGTCTTAAACGGCAAAACGGAAGAAGCTGAATGGGTGCAGCGATTCGACCAAATAAATCTCATTGACGAAAAAAGACTAAAAGCCATTTGTCATGGTCAGATGTACTAAAAGCGGATGGTACAGGCTTACAACAAAAAGGTGTGCCCAAGAGAATTCAAAGAAGGGGATCTGGTACTCAAGAGAATCCTCTCTATCCAGAAAGATTCTCGAGGAAAATGGACGCCTAACCGGAAGGACCAGACGTCATAAAAAGGCCTTCTCGGAGGAGCCTCGATCCTAATGTAAATGGACGGAACGAGCTGAAAAATCCCGTAAATTCTGATGTCGTCAAGAAATACTATCTCTAAAAAAATGGAGAGCTCAGGGCGAAAACCCGAAACCGGGCGTCTTGAAGCAAAGGAATGACCCAAGTTGAAAACTCGTAAAGGGCGGCTTGGGTAAATGAAAAAGTTGAATATCTGAGGAGAAGGGTATCCCCATGAGCATCATGAAGAGGAAGCTTCAGGCAAAAAAATTCTACACCAGTTGACAGGATCATGTATCATTCGTATCGAAGAAATGAGGGATCTTGTATTTACATACTTAACTCATGTGTGTCATACCTTTCTTTTCAAGATATCTCGAAGCCCTTAATCGTAATAAAGCCGTGTTTTTGAGCATCCATTCCTG